>JAWWEW010000002.1:5377501-5420822 GCA_035583185.1 Anabacerthia variegaticeps | reverse complement strand
GGGGCTCTCAGCTCTCCCTGGATCCTTCTCTTCTCCAGGTGAACCCCCCCAGCTCTCCCAGCCTGGCTTCAGCCCTGGGAGCATCTCCTTTTCCTCCTCTTGCCTCTCTGCAGCAGCTCCAGGTCCTTCCTGTGCTGGGAACTCCAGACCTGGATGGGGCACTGCAGGTGGGGTCTCACAAGGACATTTTAACCTTCTTTTATGCCCCTTTTGTCTTAGGAGAGGTGCCTTACATGAAGCACCCCCTGCTTGGTTTGCTTTTTCCTTCAGATAGAGATCTATTTGTTAATCCCCCACTACCACAAATACAGAAACTCAGTCCTAACACCCTTGGGTTCCACTTGGTGTTTCAGGTGTCAGATACTCTTCAGTGTTCCTCTCTGCTTAACCCATTACTCATTTTGAAACCAAGCTTGAAGAGTGTTGGGTTGTGGTTTTCCCTTTTCGCTTTTTTTTGGTTTTAATTAGTTGGGAAGTGCAGGCACTTTATCTTTTAGAATTAAACAACGCTTACAAATCCCCCAGCCTGCCTTTGCCCCACAGAGCAGGGGGGTGCTGCTGCTCTGGGGTCCTTCCTCTGAAACAGCTCAGCAGAGAAGCCACAAATCCGCCAAAAGGGGGAGTTTTGCAGGGCTGTGCTGCCCCCTGAACCTGGAGCAGCTGGGGAAGGAGCTCTGTTGAAACCAGAATGTTTTGCTCTCCCTTTTTGTCCTCTTCTGCTGCTGTTCCTGCTGCTGGTGCAGGTGAAGCTCAGCTGGCCCAGCATCATCCCCCCCTGCTGCTGTAGGTTGGTTTTTCCAGCACATCCAGCCCTGGAATAACAAGGCAAAGCCCCTCAAAATGATGCTGTGACTGATCCACAGGGCTTGTTTGAGAGGAGGAAATCTCAGCATGGGCATCATTTGATTTATTGAGGCGTAGCCCGAGGCTGCAGCTCAGGGGTCGAAGCCAGGAGAAGCCCCAGCTGTGCTTTATGTCCAGCAAAAAGGGGAAAACAGGGAGAAGGAAGCAAATCTTGCCATTTTTCCAGCTCTGTCCTTTGCCTGAGAGAGATGAGGTGGCTTCTTTGATGTCTCCAGACAGGGTTTGGCTTGATCCTATCGGGGCTGCAGCACAGAAAGGGGTTAGAGGGGGAAAAGGGAGTCAGACTGGAACAAATAGGGCTGAGCTGAATTTTCTGTGTTCCCATATTCCTCATTACACTGAAAAGATAATTTAGCACTTTTTTGCTTCAACTTTTATTGGGGAGGGTGGGAGGGCAGCTGGGAAGGGAATGGGTGAGTAGAAAATCAGGTCTGGCAGTCTCCAGCCCTGGGCCTGGGTGTTCTGTTTGACTCTACCTGGCTGCGAGATACGATCTTGGAAATATTTTAAACGAGGGAACTACTTCAGCAAGATGGATTTGTGCATCTCATTTACAAAGTATGTTTTTAATGCCTTTCTGAGATCCAAACTTATGCAAAATGGGGCTTGTTATGCATGTCTCTGCATTTTAATCTCCTGCAGTGATTTGTCAGTTTTCCTTACCATCTCCCTGCCATATCCCAGCCATTCCTCAACTTTGCTCCGTGGGGCTGCGTCTCCCAGCGAGGAAGGGCTTGCAGTGGGGTTGTTCTCTGGTAAGGTTCCCAAGCTGCCCCACCAGTTCCCTTGCAGTGGGATCAGCCCCAGTGGTGGATTGAAAGGCTGGGAAGAGCTGGGCGTGATTTGGGTTACGGTGCCTTTTCTTCTCTGCTTCAGCCGGCCTGGGAACGTCCTGCTTTCCATTGATTTGTGCTCCTCGTGTTGCTGCTCTGCATTGAGAATTGGGGACTGGGTTGGGGGTGGTGGGTTTAGGTTGGTTTTTTTAGTTTTTTCCTCTTGGCTAAAAATAGCTCGGCTGCCCAAAGTGTTGATGTGATTTTATTCCTTTCCCTCCTTCCAGATGGGCTTTCTGGCAGAGACCAGCCCGTGGAGCTGCTGAATCCACCTCGAGTGAACCACATGCCCAGCTCTGGTAAGGAGAAACTTCTTATTAAACCTCCTCCTCCTCTGGGGGTGCAGCAAAACCTTCTGCAGCTCTGCCTCGGAGTGGGAGAGAGCAGGATGCAAATGCCAAACGCTGGAACAAAGTCTGTTAGGACTTGCACACCTCTGCTTTCCCAGGCTGGGAGAGTGGGATTGGGGAAGGGAGCCTTGGAAGCCTTGGGAGTGTTAAATCAAAGGCAGGGGCTGAGGAGAGCCCAGCCTGCTGGGAGCTGCCTGGTTTTCCTCAGGAGGACAAAGCAGCACCTTAAGGAGTCCTTTTCCCAGCCCTAAAGGAGCCCAAAAGGGAAGGGAGGGTTTGGAGGTGCTGTTTTTATGGAGCAGGAATCCTGTGTGGAACAGGGGGCCGGGCTCATCCAAGGGTGTCATGCCGGGCTGTTCTCCCTCTTCCAGCCATCCTGCCACGGCCTCTCCTGGGTCTTGTCCTCCTGGAGCTCCTCCTGGAGCTCAGGGACTGAGGGAGCCTTTTGGGCTCACAGCTGCAGCTCCTCGAGGGATGGGAACCACAGCTCTGCTCCCAATGCCTGGAATTGTGTGGAAAACCCAGCATTTGTGTCCCCCACTCTCTCTCTCTTCCCAAAGTGCTTTGTTTCCAGGTGCAGACATAGATATTCTTACCAGGAGGTAGAAAACATTCTCTGCTTTGCAGGGAGCAGCTCCAAGCCTCCAGAAGCCCAACTTTCCCTTCCCTCTTGCCTTCCAAAATGCCTGCAGGGCCTTTTATATTAAGGAAGAGATCTTGCCGGAGATCAGAGCCTTTCTGGTTGTGCCGGTTGGGAAGATGTAAAGGAGGTTTATTCAAAACCTCTCCAGGAGCTGGGAAGGGGGGAATGGGCTGGGACACAACCTCGGGTGGCCAGCAGGTAAGGGAGCTTCGGTTTTCCCAGCCCTTGGAGACATTCCTGGTTTTGGAGAGCTCTGCTTCTCCCCGGGTGGAATGGGGCTTTTTTAGGGTGTAAGGGACTCGCTCGGGATTTAGGGAATTCTGGCTGTTTGGACTCAGTTTGGGGTGTTTTTAATAGCTTGTCTCTGTGCTTTGGAGAAAACTGTCAGCCAGGGATCCATCCAGAGCTGGAGAGGGACTTGGGACAGGGGATGGAGAGACAGGACAAAGGGAATGGCTTGCCATTGCCAGAGGGCAGGGATGGATGGGATATTGGGAAGGAATTCTTCCCTGTGAGGGTGGGGAGGGCAGAGAAGCTGTGGCTGCTCCATCCCTGGGAGTGTCCAAGGCCAGGTTGGACGGGGCTTGGAGCACCCTGGGCTGGTGGGAGGTGTCCCTGCCCTTGGGGATCCATGGGGTCCATCCAACCCAAGCCATCCTGTGATTCCATGGTTGTCGTGCCTCGTGTTTATTGGGATTATCTCCAGAAGTTTGCAGCAGATCCTTCTGAGAGAAGAAAGGAGGAGTGATACCGAGCATTGCTCTGGAAAAACAAGTTCTGTGTGGCACTGGGGGTGGTGTCCCAAGCCTCAGGCATGGCTGAATCCATGGTGTCCTGGGAGGTTTGGTTGGGGATGTTCTCCTGCCTTGGTGGAGCTGAAGGAACCGGAGCAGTGGCTGAGCTTTCACCCTGTGTTTATCTGCGAGATAAAATCACTCTGGGGTGGTTGTAGGAAACCAGATTGGTTTGCTCTTCACCACAAACCAAGTGCAGGAGAGGTCTTACCCTCGTGAGTTCTTCTCCCCTCGTGGGAAGTGCTGAGAAAGTGGTGCAAATAGGGACATTGAGGGCTTTTTCCTGAAATGCTTTGAGAGTGGAGTGGGTTGAGTGGAATGAAGGTCAGTCCTAATTAAGGTTGTTGAGCAAAGCTGTTTTCCTTCATTCTTTTGTTTTAACTCTGGCTGGGCAGGCCCTGGCCCGGGTTTCCCCATCCCTGGAAGTGTCCAAGGCCAGGTTGGATGAGCTTGGAGCACCCTGGGATGGTGGAAGGTGTCCCTACCTGTGGCAGAGGGTTGGAATTAGCTGGTCCTTAAGATCCCTTCCAGCCCAAACCATGTGGGGTTCTATAGCATAAATAAAATGCTGGATTAAATCAAGTGGGAAATCCCCCCTTTAAAAATGAACACTCCCCTTTGGGTAATAAAAGTGGCCATTGGGATGAACACTCTCAGCTGCCCAGCTGTGTTTTTCCAGTAGGTGAAATTTTAAGGCTATCTGGGTGTGATACAATTGCTGAATTAGGGGGAAAACTGTTCCCTTTCATGCAGTGTTCCCATTGAGTTTTCAAGGATGCCTTCCCAAGCCGTGATAAAATGGGGCCACTAAACTCATCCCTCTTCCAAACTTGCAGGGTTTACCCTCTGGCCACCCAGACAGGACAATATTAGCCCTGGCAAGAGGTTCTGGGGCTTGGACATCCCCACTGCTCTCCCCAGTTCCCCCTCTGCAGCCCAGCCCTGCTGCTCATCCCTCGGGATGGCTCTTCCAGCACGGCCCTGCAGCAATGCTGGCTGTGGGAAGAGCAAGGGAAGAGCAGCCAGAGGATCCTGGGGGAGATTCCAGCTCCCTGCAGCTGATTAGCCACGTTCTCTGCAAGAAACTCTTGATGGATGTGGGGATAAGTGGTTTGTAAGAGCCTCTGGACTAATATTGTTCCATGATTTCGGAGGCTTTCGAAATCAGACATTAATCCTTGCCTGTAGGAGGAGGGAGGGCTGTTCCAGCAGGTCTGAATTCCACGCCTGGAGTTGTCCATTCCCCCTTTTCCAAGGCAGGGGATGCCCTCAGTGGGTCGGGGCTGCTCCCCAGGCTCCCTGGGGAAGGAAGCAGAGCAGCTTTGAGCACATCCAGGTCGCTGCCCGGGGGATTTGGGCTCGGGACAGGCAGGGTCTCCTTGGCCTCGTGTTTGTCATTCCCAGGAGTGGCTCACCCGCAGAAAAGCTTCCCTTTAATGTTCAAAATATCCTGATGTTATGTAAGGAGAGGCACAGGGAGTCCAGGAGGGGGAGAAACCCATCCAACCCCGCCAAAGCATCAGTACAAGTGAGTTCTGGGGGAGCCACTTTGATGTCACAAAGCTTTTTGTCCTCTTCTTATGGGTTAGTGAAAAGCCAAAGCTGGTTTTGTCAGGCTTGGGGCGTTAATTTGGTCACCATTTAGATGTTCTGACATGAAATTCCCAGAGAAGCTGTGGCTGCCCCATCCCTGGAAGTGACCAAGGCCAGGCTGGAGCACCCTGGGCTGGTGGAAGGTGTCCCTGCCCGTGGCAGGGGTGGAATGGGATGGGCCCATTGCAGGGCTCTGTCCATATGTGGAAGAGGGATGAGCTTTGGGGCCACCTCCTGCCTCAACTCCATGGAGTTTCTCCATGGAATGCAACCACTTCTGTAGAATCCCAGAATTCTTTGTGTTGGAAGGGACCTTAAAGCCCACCCAGTGCCACCCCCTGCCCTGGGCAGGGACACCTCCCACCAGCCCAGGGTGCTCCAAGCCCCGTCCAACGTGGCCTTGGACACTTCCCTGGTTCCAGAGCTGGAGCCCAGAAGGTGGATACCCTGATCCCATGGCGTGGGAAGAGCAGGATCCCACAGCTCCTCAACTCTGGTGTGGTGTCTTCTGTCCCAGGAAAACCATTCCTCTCTCTCCTCCTTTCTTACCCCGAGGAGATGGTCCTTGATGGGAGGAGGTTGGGTGAGTTATGGCCAACGTGCTCTCCTTGGAGCAGCCCAAAGGACACTTCGGATGTGGTGCTGCTTCCCTGGAAGAGCAGGAGCTGCCAGGATGGGTTACTCTGCTGCAAGCCCCAGGCTTGGTGGCTTCCTGGGGAAGGAAAGGCTGCCTTGAATGGTTAGTGAGGAGTTTGTTGCCATCCCTTCTGGCTTTGCTAAAAATCCCAGTGCTGTGGAGCTGACTGAGAAGTGAGACATCTCTCATGGGAAGCTGGTCATGGTTTGAGGTGTTTCTCGGGGAGAAAACGGGATGTGATCTTGGGAGTGCCTGTGTCGTGTCTTGTCTGCTGTGGGGGTTTCCACTCTGGCTGTTCCACCTGCCCGTGCAGCCTTAGGGAGGTACCAAGAGGTGAGAGGTGTGTTGGTGAGTTGCCATTTGGTTTTTATTCCTGCCCCCTTCCCAAGGGGAAGCCACGAGGAGCAGCCCTGGGGCTCCTCTTTTCCATCAGCCTCTTGCCATGGATAGGTGAGAGCATGACCTGGAGGATGGGGATGGACCATTCCTTTGGTTCTCCTTCCCTTCCCTTCCCTTGGCTGTGGCCTGCCCTGCAGAGCTCCCCAAGGGACTCCCTGCTCAAATTCCCTGCCCAAATTCCCCCTCCAGAGGGGGAAGAGCAGCCCCGTGCGTTCCAAGGATTTTAGGGATTCCCCTCCCTCATCCCAGAGGCTCTTCCTTGGGATATATTGATTTTCAGGGCTCTTTGGCCAGCTCTGGGGATGGCAGGTGAATACCCTAAAACACCAGGGCACATTCCAGCAGCTTCCCTGGGGAATTGCTGATGGGTCATTGCACAGACAGTCCCTCATTGCCCAGGGAAGGGGACTCCTCATCCCTGCAGGCTGGACAGGGCCTGGAGCAGCGTGGGCTGCTGGGAGCTGTCCCTGCCCATGGCAGGGGGTGGCACTGGGTGAGTTTGAAGGTCCCTCCCACCCCAAACCATTCCCTGAGTCTGTGATTAAACATCTGCTCTTTGGCTTGACATCCTGGGATTTCAGCCACTCCCTCCTCACTACTTTTCCATGTGTTTTTCATTCAAGGAACTGTGTCATCTCAGATGATTCATTCATATTTGATTAGAGATTTCATTAGGAGCTGGCCTCAGGTTGGGATGATCTAATGAAATGCTTTGGAGTCATTGATTTGAGCTGCACTCTCAATATCCAGCAGGAATTCACTGCACCCTTGGCTGATGCTTTTGGGAGGTGTTTCCAAAGCTCTGCCAGTGCTTGGGGGGGACTGGGGAGTTGGGTAGAAGTTTCTCCTGAAGTCCAGTGGCCTTTCCCATGGGAGGGAGGAGCTCCCAAGCTGCTGGAGCTTCTCCAGGCTGCCCTGAGGACCAGAGGGGGGAAATTTAGGACAAAAGCTGCCTTTCCTCACCCCTTTGTTGTCCTGCTCACAGACAGCCCCACTGGAAGGACGCTGGTGAAGCTCTTGAAGATCCTGAGCTGTCAGGGCATCCTGTGACATATGGGAGGCTTTTGTGATGTCACCTGTGGGCAAATTACTCCTCAGGTTAATTACTACAGGTGCCTTTTTCATTCTCTTCTAAAAATAGACTCAGCCTTACAAGAAGGTATTTCAAAAATACTTACAGAGGGACTGCCTTTATCCTCTGTATTGTCCCATTCCAAAACTGCCTCAAGCTCTATGATACTGTTTCCAGTTTTATAAAATGAGAGTATTTTCTGTGCTTTAAACATGATGGGAAATTGCTTTGTTAGAGAAATATCTGACCAAGTTGTTCTTTTGCGGTGCTTTTCTTGCTGCTTGCTGCTGGTAGAATTTATT
The DNA here is from genome assembly GCA_035583185.1 of Anabacerthia variegaticeps. NCBI lineage: Eukaryota > Metazoa > Chordata > Aves > Passeriformes > Furnariidae > Anabacerthia > Anabacerthia variegaticeps. The sequence continues at coordinate 5,413,335 of JAWWEW010000002.1, read as the reverse complement.
AACAATGAAAATACAGTGCAAAGGGAACAACCTGGCATGGGTTTTCCAGGGAAGCTGTGGCTGCCCCTGGATCCCTGGAAGTGTCCAAGGCCAGGCTGGACGGGGTTTGAAGCACCCTGGGGTGGTGGGAGGTGTCCCTGCCCGTGGCAGGGGGTGGAAACGGATGGGCTTTAATGTCCTTTCCACCCCAAACTCTTCTTGGATTCTGTGACTTGTGACACTGGGCCTTGTCCCAAGCTGAGCTGTCCTTTTAGGGGACAGTGGGTTTGTGTGTGTGTCACCACAGTGTGTGTCACCAGCCGTGCTGTCCCAGCAGACAGGGGAGGTTTGGTGGCAGAGCTGGCTTTTCCCAGGGAGTGCTGGGGTTCCAGTGCCTGAGATGGTTGGTCAAGGCAGCAGGGGAGGGGTTTGTCCTTTGCTTCTGAATCCCTCCCTGACCATCAGGGGCTTGTGTGTTTGTTTTCCCTCGAGGACAGGTGCTGGTTTGAGCTCTGGGGTCGGCACTGGGTTTGGGGGGCAGATGCAGTTGCTGTGTGTGCCCATCCCTGGGGTGGGAGGTGTTTGTGGTGCCCCCTGCCCTGCCCTGTCCGTCTGAGCCCGGGCTGGGGCAGGGGGCTTTGCTTACCTGGGCTGCAGGTTTTGCTGATCAGCCAGTCCCTGGAGCCCCTGCACACATGTCCCTGCCAAATATGACTGCTGGAGTCCAGGAGCACGTGGATCCCACACCTCCAGACACTCAGAAAGCACGAAATCCCAACCCACTGCTTTGGGTGTTGGGAAGGGACCTTTAGGACCATCCCATCCCACCCCGTGCCACGGGCAGGGCCACCTTTCACGAGCCCAGGTTGCTCCAAGCTGGCCTGGGACACTTCCAGGGATGGGGCACCCTGTGCCAGGGCCTACCCACCCTCCCAGGGAAGGATTCCTTCCCAGTATCCCACTAAACCTGCCCTCCTTCAGTTTAATGACTGCGTGGTGAGAGCCATGGGAGATTCCCGAGCAATATCCTGGGAAAGGTGCCCACCTCTGTCCCTGGTGGGCAGTCCATTGGAATTGTGTGTGTGAGGGCCTTTAAAGGCAGCCCAGATGGTCCAGAGGGAATGGCTCCCTGGCTCCCTTTCCTGCTTTTCCTAGCCCATAATGTCCAAAGAGCTTTTCCTGGGGGCAAACACAGAATCCTTCAGGTTGGGAAAGAATTCCAAGAGCATCCAATCCGCCCCTCGACCTGGCAAAACTACAAGTGGGACATTATCAAAGAAACATCCCCTGATTGTTAGAGCTAGAAAAACATTAAATTCCCTTCATGTTCCGTGCAAATCCCCGTCCCAGGGATTTGTATAGACTTATATGTATAATACATATGTATGTATGTGTGTATATATTGGTATTATCCTTGCCTAATCCCTCTTGCAGGGATTTAGCACGGCTTGAAGCAGTGCTAAACAAAATCCAGCTCCTTGGCTGGGTCTGGGATGAAGGCTGGAAAGATCCAGGGCTTTGGAGCTCCTGGGAGCTGAGGGTGGGTTGGAAGCTCACCCTGGAGGAGGAGCACACGTGTCCTGGGATAATCATCTCTCCTGGAGGAACTGGGCAAGGGAAAGGTGGTTTCCCACCTTCCCTCGGGCCACTGGAGCGGCAGAGCCCCAAAAGTGGCTCCTTTTCCTTCTCGAGCTGCTGCTCCCGCCCCACCCTCCCTCTGGAAGGGCCAGAATGCCACCAGGAGCCTCTGGGGCGGAATTGCAGTGCCCTGCCTTTAGTCCTCCAGGATACTTTGGACATTTGGGGAACAACCCCTGGAGTAAAGGGAAAGGCATGGCTGTGGCTGCTTTGGGGTTGGGTGGAGCTCCAGGTAGTCCTTGATCTTCAGAGGTGATGGCCCCAAAATGCCTTGCCATGGGCACAGCCCGTGTTGTTGAATGGACGTGGCCCCTGGCCAAGCTCTGCCTCTCCTAACGGCGCTAGGAATAAGTAAAGAGGTAAAACATCCCTCTTGGCCCCTGGAGGTCCATGAGGTGACCCTCCCCTGGCATGGAAGAGCCCTTAGCATTGCAAAGCATGACACTCTAGAGCCTCCTCTCTGGGAGGTTTCACTCCTGGCCAGGCTGTTCTGCCCAGCGGCCTCCATACATGATAAGGCCACATCCCAGTGCTGATAAGAGCTGGCAGTAACAGGATCCTGCAGGGACACAAGGATCAGGTGTCCTGGGGGAGCAGCCAAGGACCTTCGTGTGGCTTTATGTGCAGGCTGATGTGCGTGGGGTCTCTCATGAGCTGTTCCACCTTGGTCAGAGGAACAGGGAATTCAGGAGAACACCTTGAGAATTAGAGCTTCATCCTGTGGGAACACAAGGATTGCTCCATCTGCTCTATCTGCCCTCTCCTGGAGGCTCAGTGGTGGGGCCAGGGTGAAAAGGAAGATCAGGGACCATGGGCTTCCTCGGCTGTGCCATCTCCTGCTCCTGCAGGAGCCACAGGAGAACAAAAGGAGCGTTTGGACAGCACTCCCAGGCACGTGGTGGGATTCCTGGGGGTCTGTGCAGGGCCAGCAGTTGGGTTAGATGGTCCTCGAGGGTCCCTTCCAGCTCAGGCGATGCTTTGGGGCTTTGAGGTAGCTGGGAGCACCAGTTTCCCTTTGGAATTCCGGGAGGAATGGTGTTCCTTGGCACAGAGATCAGTGAACCCCCCCCAGAGTCCTGGAGCTTGTCAATATTCATGTCCTCAAATGTTCATAGGCTGTGGCCAATCTGTGTCTCCCAGGCTTAGCAATGGGCGCTTCTCCTTGTCTCTTTACTAAAACAAAATGAGTTTTATTATTTCTCGGTTCTTTCTGTTTGTAAATAATGCAGTGTGGAGTTCTGACAGAGGTGCTGGGGCAGGAACTCTACACCAGGGTTGTGCAAGAGATAAATCACTTCTAAACGAGGGGCAGGAGGTGCCAGGCGAGCAAGAACTCCCCAGGGTGTAAAAATCACCAGCATTGAAGGCAAATTCTCGTCCTTCTCGAGCAGCTTTGCTGGGGTTTGGAGGCAGGCCTGGAGTGTGGGGGGGAAGGAGGTTTGGTGCAGGTGCTCTGCTCTCTGCCCCCTGGGATGGAGATTTGGGTTTCTGAGGAGCTGTTCCAAAGGCAGGGTGGCGATTACACCCTGCACTGAGGATTACCTGCTGCTTTATCCCCAGACACTGATTTTGCAGCCTGAGCACTAAGCTGGGTGCACTGAGCTGTGTGCTGGGGCTGGGTCTGACTTCAGCACAGAATTGGGGGGGTAAAACCCACCTTAAAGGTGGCACCTCCTCAAGGGACTCAACATGCTCCTGGTGTCCAGCACCTTCCCTTTCTCCTTTAGCTGCAAACCCAGGGAGGCTGCCTGGGAAAAGCTCTTGGAGGGAGGGAAGTGTTTGAAATGCAGCTCAGCCTGTTTGTCCTTTCAGCCTTTGCAAAGCAGGTCTGAAGGAGATGCAGATTGTGAGCCCTGCATCTCCAGGAGCAGCACATCTCGAGTCTCACATGCTCCACATGGTCTTGCTGCTGGAAAATCAGGAGATTACAGTCAAAACAAGGACAAATCCACTAGAAAATGCCAAGATCTTCCCAAATAATCCCACGCTTTTCCTTCCCAAGGACCAGCAAGGTGTCGTGGTGCTTTATTTGGTCACTGGCAGAGGCTGGCCAAGCTCCTGCAGGGCCCTGAGAGGAGAAGCTTTGCAGGGAAGGGCCTCTCCCAGCCCAGGTTTGGGTTATTAAGGAGCTTTACATGGTTTTATGTGTCTTTGTTAAAGTTATTGTAGAGTGTTGATGAGCTATTGACCTGCAGGAAGGCTGGAGAAAGGGCTTGGAGGGACAGGACACAGGGAATGGCTTCCCACTGCCAGAGGGCAGGGTTAGGTGGGATAGTGGGAAGGAATTCCTGGCTGGGAGGGTGGGCAGGGGCTGGGGTGCAATTCCCAGAGAAGCTGTGGCTGCTCCTGGATCCTTGGAAGTGTCCAAGGGCAGGTTGGACAGAGCTTGGAGCAACAGCTTCTCTGGGCAACCTGTGCCAGGGTCTCCCCACCCTCCCAGCCAGGAATTCCTTCCCAATATCCCACCTATCCCTGCCCTCTGGCAGTGGGAAACCATTCCCTGTGTCCTGTCCATTCCAACCCCCAGGTGTTTGTCTGAGCCCACCTTGGTGTCCCTCAGCCTTCGCCAGGCCTGTCTGGCCGGGTGGATTTCCTTTTCCTCACAGGAGTTTTCATCTCTAATCTCAGGATGAGACTTTCTGGCTCCGGCTCCATCTCCCCCATGGATAATTCTCTCCTCTAAAGCATCACTCCGCCTTGCAGGAAGTTCAGGGTGAGATTAGAGAGAAGCAAGTGAGAAATCCCTGTGGGTTCAGCTCTTAGAAGGGTGGCTGAGTTTCCTCCATCCTGCCCTTTCCTCCTGGGCATCTGCAGAGGTGAGGAGTTCCCTGGACTGATGGCTCCAAGAGATGCCATTGCTGGATAAGGCTTGAGACAAGGAGGCAGATGGAATTACATTCCTGGGAATCCCACAATCCCAGACTGGTTTGGGTTGGAAGGGGTCTTAAAGGCCACCCTATCCCACCCCCTGCCTCGGGCAGGGACACCTCCCACTATCCCAGGTTGTTCCAGCCTGGCCATGGAAGGGGCAGCCACAGCTTCTCTGGGCACCCTGAGCCTCTGAAGAGGAGCTGCCCGTTGATTTGTGTGGTTTCCTGCTGTTCCTTATTTATTTGGATGCTTTTCCCTATGCAAACTTGGGGCATTTGGTTGTCTGCCCCCAACATCCAAGGAAAGTGTGGCAGGAAAGGCTTCCCACAACGGGGTGAGGTCAGAAATCAGGACCAGTCCAAAGCAGCCCCTTTGCTTCCATTCTCTTTAACTTCAGCCAAGGCTCTGGCACCATCTGAGGCCTTCATTGGTCAGAGATGTCACTGATGGGGACAGTGAGCAGACAGGGGGGGAGAAGGGCTGGAAAGGAGCTGGTGGAACTGGAGTGGCTCCCCTTGGAGCTTCCCTTGCCCTGCACAGGCTCATCTCTTGGAGACATCTCTGTTGGAGACATCAAGGGTTGGTTCCTGGCCTTGAGCTTCATGTTGCCATGAAGGGAAGGCCCAGATACTTATCCACAAAAGTTAACAGTTTTCCAAACTGATGTCCCGAATGAGGCAAATGAGATTCCTTCCAAGCCAAGCCATCCTGGGATCCTCTGAAAACCTTGGAAAACGTTGGTTGTGGAGGTAATTGGGTGAGTTTTCTTCTTCTTCATGTGAAGAGATGCTTTTTCCTGCTTTAAATCCAAATGGGGACAGCAGGATGATTATTCTGCTTTTCAGGTTTGTCCTTCCTTGTCCCCAGGAAGAAAATCTATGTCCAGGTCCCTGATAAATTCTAAGGAGAGCTTTTCAGGGAAGGCATCAGGCTCCCAAAAACCCAAGCTGGATGTCGAACTGCAGCTTCTCCTTCTGTCTGCAGGTCTGGGGAGTGATGAGCAAAGTTCCTGGGTGCTGAAGGAGCGAGTGACATTTCAGGCTCCGTCTGGTGCCTCCGGTGCCCCTGCATCCTGCTTTTCCTCATGGATCTGGAGTGAGGAGTCACCTCTGGGGGGGAGATTGTGCTTCTTGGGCTTGTTGTCTTTTGGGTGATCTGGGCTATGATGTTTAGGCTTTGTTCTGTCCCAGAACACCCTCCTGGAGAAGGGGATGGCAAAGGGAAGAACGCAGGAGAACCAGGGGGAACTCTTTGTCCTCCTGTCCCACCTGGAGCGGGGCTGGGACTGGGTGATTCTTTGAGGTCCCTTCCAACCCCAAGCATTCCCTGATTCTGGAATAATCCCTCAGTTTGTATGGCAGGGCTGTGCCTTCATCCCACCCCCTTGGCAAGCTCGGGCTGTGGTGCCTGTCCTGGGGGCTCCTCTGCTCCCTCCTGCTCAGCCCTGCCTGGGCAATCAGCTGGATATCCATGGGAATGCGGGATTTTCCCTCTCCCTGAGCTTCCCCTTCTCCTTGGGGCATCTCCCACGCCGTGGCCGAGCCCGAGTGGGCGGCTGGGCTCGGCTTTCCACACAAACCCTGCTGCTTCTCTGCCGGCGCTGCAGGCGGATCCTGCAGTGCTCGGGGCTATTTATAGCTCTGATCTCAACAGCTCTCCAGCTTTTGGGGACTTGGGGCATTTTGGGAAGTGGGAGCCCCTCTGGAGAAGGATCCCGGGGCTCCCTGGTCGCTGTCACACTACCGGCGGGATGGGTTTCATTCCCAAAAACTCGGTGACACTCCGCTGGCCCAAACCCTCCTGCTGGAGTAAACCACCCCAGAGCTCCCAGGAGCCCCTTGGGAGCCCCTTGCCTCCCTTTTCAGGCTCATCCCGAGGAAAATGAGGGTGAAGGGTCTGAGGAACGGCGCTCCAGGACTTGGAAATTCCATGCTTCTGACATGCCAGAGTCGTTCCCGCTCGTGATTTACAGGTCTCTGAAAATACAGGGGGTTTTTGTAAAACCCCAAGTGTTGCTGGGCACCAAGGACAGCCTTCAGGGAGAAAATTAGGGAATGAACACATGGGGTTTGCTGCTCCCCAGGGATCAAAGAGCTGGAAATAATGCTGGGAGGGGAAGATCCATGGCCATGCTTCCTCAGCATCCTGCGGCGCGAGATGGGGCTGATTCCATGGCAGCATCCAGGAGTTTGGGATGCTGAGCACATCCTCTGGCTTTGGGGCTGGGTTTGGGTGCTGCTCAAAGGCTGACACGTGCTGAGGGAGGGCACGGCTGGAACAGCAGGAATTGGCCTGGGAATTAGGTGGGAATGAAGCCCCGGTCCGGAGAGGGGGGACAGGCTGGACCCACGGGCTGTGGAAAGCCCTGCCTGGGGAGGGTCCCCTCCCTGGTGGGCAGCACTTGGGGAAGGCACCAGGGAGTCACTGCAGGAGCTGGAATGCTCTTCTCCTGGGAGTTTGGGAGCACGTGGAGGGATGTCCTGGTGTGTCAGTCCTTTGGATGCTCTTGGAACCAGGGGGTTTCTTCCTCCAGCCCTCCCAGACTCTCCTGCCCAGGTTTGGCAGCAGATTTGGGGCAGTGCTGTGATTTCCCCCTGCTCCCGAGGGGATTGCTGAAGGAAGAGGAGCTGGGAAAGAGCAGAGGGTGGTCTGGGCCAGAGGGAGGGCTCAGGGAAAGCCTGCCCTGCACCTTCCTTTGAAGGCAGTGGTGGATTTCAAATGGGAGAGGTGTTTGTGCTGCTTACATTGAAATGTAAATCAAACCTGAGGGGGAAAAATGTAGTTTTGGTCACAGATTTTGATTTTAAAACATCCACTTTGAGGTTTTAGGGAAGGTGTCCTTGCCCAGGGCAGGAGCTGGAATGGGATGGTCCTAAAGGTCCCTTCCAACCCAAACCAGTCTGGGACTCTGTGAACATTTTTCAAGTTCAGCTCAAGCTAAAAGATTTGAATTTAAATGTTTTCTTTTAATAACCCCCATCTGACTCGTGCTGAATTTTTGGTGCTGTGTTTTTGCTATGTTTTGGTGTGTTTTGTGGACTCAAATCCTGCATTTTCATCCTTTAAGGATCAACAGGAAAATTCTGTGGCAATGAGTGGTCACAGGTCCAGTGTCCCCTTGTCCCTTCCAGAGGGCTCTGGACTCTTGGAGAAGTGGAAGAAAGGTCTTTATCTCCAACCTCGAGGGGAAATGTTTGTCATGTCTCCTCTGGAGCCAGGCTGGGAGAGCTGGGAATGTCCAGCCTGGAGGAGAGGAGGTTCCAGGGAGAGCTGAGAGCCCCTTGCAGTGCCTAAAGGGGCTCCAGGAGAGCTGGAGAGGGACTGGGGACATGGGGTGGAGGGACAGGATGAAGGGGTTGGAGGCTCAGATGGGATATTGGGAAGGAATTCTTGGCTGTGAGGCTGGGCAGGCCCTGGAAGGGATTTCCCAGAGGATGCTCCTGGATCTCTGAGAGAGTCCAAGGCCAGGTTGGAAGCTGGGCTGGTGGAAGGTGTCCCTGCCCACGACTGGATGAACTTGAAGGCCATGCCAGGGTTGTGTGATGAAATCCTTTTGTAGGATGTGCACGTCCCTTTCAGGTTGGGGATTTGCAGTCCGTTCCCTCGCCGTGTACTTTGGATGTTCCCACTCTGTTTGTTCTCCCATCTCACAAGGGGTGGGACTGAAGTGCTTGAGGTGCCCATGAATGCCCAGCACGAGGCAGGGCTGATGTATGGCCTTGATTTATTTCTCTGCAGGGAAACACCAGTGTCCAGCTTGGTGTGAAAACGATCCCAACGTGATCGTGGAATCAAAATAATGGGGAAAAAAATTCTAATGCGCCAAGGGTGGAAAAAAGGGAATGAAAAACTGAAATTCCTTCTGCTCACCCAGGGGAGGGAAGGGCAGGGAGAGCCCATGAGATGGTTTATTATTCCCAATGTCGATCTGGTCTCCTAAGTCCTGGGTTTGGCATTCCTCGTTCCGAGCCTGAATATGCTCTTTGTGCCTTGGCTCACGTCATGAGTCCCATTGTTCCGACGTGTGCTCGAGGCACAGCCTACAAAAGCAATTTTCCAGCCTTCCATGCAGTATTCCTTCCAGCACAGGCTCTTTTTTGTGCTGGGGACGTGTCCATGGGGCAGAGAAGGCTGGGTTGTGGGGAGGGCTCTGTGGCTGAGCTCCTGGCCTTGCACCCAGGGCATGGTTTTGAGCCCAGAATAGGAAGAAGCCGGGAATGACGCAGGCCCTGGCCAGGCTCTCAATGGGAATTGTGGTGGCCCAGTGTTTGGGGGGGTGAGTGAGTCCCTTGGGGTGGGAGATGGGGGGGCTGCTGGGTTTTCTCGGGATTGTCATCCAGCCTGGAGCAAGTCAAGGCTCCTTTTGGGGAGTAAAGCAGGAGGAATCGTCCCGAGGCACAAAGGGATGATTGGATTTGGTGTTGGGTGCTTGGGAGGGTTGGGAATGTCCTGCCTGGAGAAGGGAAGGCTCCAGGGAGACCTGAGAGCCCCTTGCAGTGCCTAAAGGGGCTTCAGGAGAGCTGAGGAGGGACTGGGGACAAGGCATGGAGCGACAGGACACAGGCCAGGACTTGATGGGATATTGGGATGAAATTCTTGGCTGTGAGGGTGGAGAGGGGCTGGGATGGAATTCCAGGAGCTGCTTTGGAGGGGACAGGATTTCTGTGGGTTCCACACAATGAGAGTGAGGGGCTGCTCCTGCTGTGTCAGCAAAGTGGATAAAAGATGGGAGATGTCACTGCCAGGGCTCAGGAATCTTCAGCTGGGCAGGAAAAGAGTCCATGCATTTAAAAGGCTTGTGATTGATTGCCAGAGGAAGCGGCTTTTGGTTTACTGGGATGCATCCTCGAGGATTCCCTGTCTGGAGCTCTCCTGGAGCCTTGGGGGAGAGGAGGTGGCATTAAATCCCACTCAGGGTGATCCCTGGGGAGTTCTGGGGCTCTGGGCTGTCTGTACATTTGGGAGAGGGGCAGGAGGAGGAGAGCTCTGTGCTGGTGTCTTTGTCCAGTGCTTGCCTGGACATCATTTCCTCCTGGATCCCACCTCTCTCCCCCTTTTCCATGCACATCCCACGCAGTAATGGGATTTTTGGTGGAAACTCAGCCCTCTTCCTTTCCTAGGACTGTGTGCCACAGTCCCTGTGCTGCTGGAGCAGGTGCCATGGGAATATGGGGCTGGCAGAGCCTGAGCAGTGCTGGAGGAATCCAGAACGTTCTTCTGCCACTCTGGCAAAGCCGGATCGGAGGAGAAGCTTTGGGAGCCACAGCCCATGAAATGAGGTGGCTGCCTGGGAGCTCTTAAATCCTGCTCCAGGGCAGGGAAAAGGGATGGTTGCCATGGGAATACTCCATGGGCAGCAGTGGGAAGGGGCTGACCCTGGAGGAAAGCACTGGGCATTCCCAGGGAGGGCTAAGGAACACAAAGAATCCCGGCATGGTTTGGGCTGGGAGGGACCTTAAAGATCATCCCATCCCATCCCACCCCCTGCCATGGGCAGGGACACCTCCCAGGATTCCAGGTTGTTCCAGCCTGGCCTTGGACACTTCCAGGGATCCAGGGGCAGCCACAGCTTCTCTGCCCAACCTGTGCCAGGGCCTGCCCACCCTCACAGCTGGGAATTCCTTCCCAGTATTCCATCTATCCCTGCCCTCTGGCAGTGGGAAGCCATTCCCCTTGTCCTGTCCCTCCATGCCTTGTCCCCAGTCCCTCCCCAGCTCTCCTGGAGCCCCTTTAGGCACTGCAAGGGGCTCTCAGGTCTCCACAGAGACCTCAACCATCCCATGTAGGGTTCCCTCTAGGTGAGAGCGTGGTGCTCTCCCCAAAATCCCTGTGGCTCAGTGGATTGTGGAAGGAATCCCAGCCGTGGTCCTGTGGGGGAGAGAGGGCAGCAGGGAAAAGGCCACAGGAAGGAAAACAGTAGGGAAGTGAAGAGCTCGTGGGTTGCAAAATAGCAACACTTCCAGTAATGTGACCTTTTGCAGAAAATGTTTCCATCAAAAAAGAAAGTTCTCTCCTCCTCCTCTTCCTCCTCCTCCTCTTCTTCCTGGGCACAGACCGGGGGCAGGAGCAGGGAATACGTGGCTCTGGCATGTGGATTATGATCCTGGAGCCCTCCTGCAGGGAGCAAAAAAATGGGAAAAGCCCTGGTCAAACTGCTCCCCTGGGATTGATAGGACTGATGTGCTGCCAGAGGTGATGGGAAGAGCCCCCCTTCCTTTCCCAGGGGTGTTGGAGCTCTGTGTTTTCGAAGGATGAGCCTTCTTGTCCTGCAGCTGCTGCTCATTCCAAGCCCCCAGCAGAGTCATTGAGGGATTGGCCTGGAGAGAGAAGCAGGAAAGGTGGCCAACAGGAATCCTGGGAAAGGCAGGGCTGTCACTCAGGGGCAGCTTGGGAAGTTGGTCACTCATGGCATGACAGTAATTTTTGGTAGCACAAACAGGCTGAGTTCAGTTCCTGCCCCTTCTTACAACAAGCCCCTTCATTCCCTCTGCTCTGGAGAGACCCCCCTGTGGAACTGCATCTGGGAAGGACCTGGAGCTGCTGGAGGAGTCCAGAGGAGGCCACGGAGATGCTCCAAGGGCTGGAGCTCCTCTGGAGCCAGGCTGGGAGAGCTGGGGGGTTCACCTGAAGAGGGGAAGGATCCAGGGAGACCTGAGAGCCCCTTGCAGTGCCTAAAGGGGCTCCAGGAGAGCTGGAGAGGCACTTGGGATGAGACATGGAGGGAAAGGACACAGGGAATGGCTTCCCACTGCCAGAGGGTTCGATGGGATATTGGGAAGGAATTTTGGGCTGGGAGGGTGGGAAGGAATTCCCAGAGAAGGTGTGGCTGCCTCATCCCTGGAAGTGTCCAAGGTTGGATTGTGCTTGGAGCACCCCGGGCTATGGAAGGTGTCCCTGCCCATGGCAGGGGTGGGATGGGATGAGCTTTAAGGTCCTCCCACCCAAAGCATTCCGTGGTTCATGTCACAGCACACAGGGATTCTCTGCCTGTGTTTCCTAAAAGGGAGTGCCTCGTGTTCCTGCCCAAGGCACTCCATCCCTTCATCCATCACCAGGCAGGATTAATGCTGGCTGTGAAGTCTTAGATCAATCCTGATCCTTCCCTTTCCACGTGCTGCTGCATGAGTGGAAGGGGGGTGTGTTTTGGACACCATCAAGATTGAAGGAACCCCTTTGCTTCGAGCAGCCCCGTGTTTGTAGGAGGTGGTGCCTGGGGGGGCCAAACTCCCTCACCCCCGAATTCCTGCGGTGCTTTCTTCGCAGAGTTCCATCCAACCCTTCCTTCCCCGTAGCCCTTGGGCCACGGCATCCCTCTGGGAGCAGGGGACCCACTCACCTCTTGTGCTGTGCCCTTGCAGTGGACGTGAGCGCGGCGCTGCCCTTGCAAGTGGCGCCCACGTCGGTGCCCATGGACCTGCGGCTGGAGCACCAGTTCTCGCTGCCCGTGCCGGAGCCGACGCTGCGCGAGCAGCAGCTGCAGCAGGAGCTGCTGGCGCTCAAGCAGAAGCAGCAGATCCAGAGGCAGATCCTCATCGCCGAGTTCCAGCGGCAGCACGAGCAGCTCTCGCGGCAGCACGAGGCCCAGCTGCACGAGCACATCAAGGTAAGGCCCTGGGGAGCTGGGGACTGGGGAAAGAGCTCCCAGGAGGGTCATCGAGTCCAACCCTTCCGCTGCTGACCTGTGTCCCCAAGGGTGACATCCACAGGGTTTTTGAACACCCCCAGGCATGGGGATCCGTCTGTGTTACTGCCTCACCACTCTTTCCATGGAGAGATTCCTCCTCCTGTCCAACCTGACCCTCCCCTGGCACAGCCTGAGGCAGTTCCCTCCCCTCCTGTGCCTTGATCCCTGGGAGCAGAGTCTGATCCTGACTTGGACCCATCAGGGAGCTGCAGAGCCAGAAGGTCCCCCCTGAACCTCCTTTTCTCCAGGCTGAGCCCCCCCAGCTCCCTCAGCTGCTTCTGGAGCTCCAGCCCCTTCCCAGCTCCCTTCCCTTCCCTGCACACTCTCCAGCCCCTTCCCAGCTCCCTTCCCTTCCCTGCACACTGAGGATGCACCAGCTTGGAAATTCCAGTAGATTTTGACCCACCAGGAGGTTCCCTGTTACTCTGGTCACATATTTGGGAGCAGAGTGTCACATGAAGGGATGCTGATCTCTGTGGTGACAGGGACAGGACCTGAGGGAACAGCCTGGAATCAGTTGTGCCAGGGGAGGTTTTGGTGGATCTCAGGAGAAGGTTCTGGAAAGCCCTGCCCAGGCTGCCCAGGGCAGTGGGCACAGCCCCGAGGCTGCCAGAGCTCCAGGGGTGTTGGGACAACGGGACAGGGACAGAGTGGGATTGTTGGGGTGTCTGTGCAGGGCCAGGGGCTGGACTTGGAGGATCCCTGTGGGTCCCTTCCCAGGAGATCCCTTGGATGTTTTCTATCAGCATGAGGTGCAGGACCAGGCCATGCAGAGCCAGTGGGTGCAGGCAGAGCTGCACACTCCAGGTTTTCCAGGCTTTTCCCTTCCTCCCCGGGCCAGGGAGGGAAGAGGCGCAGGAAGTCCAGTTTGGGAGATGGTTGTTGCACAGTGCAAACATCAGCCATGATATAAATATTTCCCAGTGCTGGCCCATTGCCATGGCAACGGGAGCTTTTGGAATTGCTAATAGGCTCCCTTTGCAAGGGGGATTAGTGCTGCACATGGTAAATAGCCTTAATGTAATATTAACCAGCAGCCTCGCTGCTCCAGCCTTATATAACGGGCCTTTGAATCCCAAATGCACGGCAGAGTGGGCATTCAGGGGAACAGGGGGGTTGTCACAGGCTCTTCAGAGTTTGGCTCTGTGAGAGCTGCTCTGGGCTGAGCTTTGGTCAGGAGCAATGCCTGTCCTTGGGGTCAGGGGGGAAATGCAGTCCCCAGGGTGTGTCTCTGGGTGTGCACACAGGTTTGGTGCATCCTGAGAGTGTAATAACACTGGGTTTTCAGGGAATAACGAGGGAATCCTGCTGGCTGCCCACTTTTTTCCATGTCCACTTGGCCAGGCCCCCTGAGAGCAGCTGTGCATCACGTAGGGAGCAGGGAATTCCTGGGGCAAACATTTCCATTCTTGCCCTGTCCCTCCGTGTGCCTTCGGTTGTTCGTCTGTTAAAAGCAAGAAAGGCTCGTTCCCCTTCCATGGAGAGGCTCAAAGCTCTGGGGACAGGAACACATTGGCTCTCATTTGTGTCCAAGCTTTGGTTCTGGGCAAGGGAAGGACCTCCTTAGCAGGAGCTGGGCTGGCATTTGGAGGAGCCCCAGTAGATGCAGCCCATGAGGAAAGGAAGTTCTTCCTCTCCTGTGGCAGCTTGGCCCAGTGAGGAGCTTCAGGCAGGGATTCTTTTGTCCAGAGGATTAGGATACATCACTTTATATCTGCACTTGGAGCTCCTTTAGGGGGATAGCCAAGCAAATAAACCCCATTTATCCTCTGTAAGTCAAGCACTGGGGCTTGAGCTGTGGAATTTGGGATAGAAACAGCCCTGAGTGAAGGTGCATCCTCTTTGGGAGCCCCAAACCTTCAGAGCCTTCCCTTCAGAGCAGCTCTTACAAGGGGATTGTGCATCTTGCAAACTCCCTCCCAAAACTTCAGGGCTCCTGCAGTTTTCAGCCAAAATTTGTGTCCTTGGAGGTGTTCAGGGCCTTTGTTAATCAGAGTGCCCAGGGGACCTGTGGCTGCTCCATCCCTGGAAGTGTCAGGACAGGGCTTGAAGCAAACTCTTTATATATTGGAGGAGCACTAAAAAGAATTTAGATGCTTTTCTTAAACAGCTCTGAACACTTTGTAGTACAGAAGGAATTGTGGTTTGGGATTGTTTCATTCCTTTCATTGCTGGTCAGACTCGGTGGGAACTAAACAAGGGGGGGCATCTCCCCTTCCCACCCCCCAAACAAAGCCTGGGTGGGAGAAATATCTCAAAGTCTTCCTAAGGAAGTGAAGTTTGGCCTGGAAAACGCTGGCATGGCTCGCTTGTTTTTCTCTTCCAGCAGATAACTTTTTCCTATGGAAAGCTGAAGGCCTGGCTTTTTCCAGAGCTCGGTTTGATTCCATGAGCAGTGACCTATTGCAGGAGGAGGAGACAGTGGGCTGGTGGCCTGGACCTGTGGTCCCTTCCCTGGGCTGTCCCACTCCTTGCTTTCCCATGCCCAGGATGGTGCAGTTTGGGCAAGCTCCAAGTGGGAAAGTGTCTGTGGAAGGGCTCCATGAGGGACATGGAGGGAGTGGGATGGGTGGATGAGGAGGACACATGGGCATGGAGAGGTGGGACAAGGGGGAGTGGCTTTAAACTGGGGAAGGGTGGATTGGAACTGGGTGTTGGGAAGAAATCCCTCACTGGGAGGCAGGATGGGGCTTGGAGCGAGCTGGGATTTAGGGAAGGTGCTGCTGCCCATGGCAGGGGCTGGAATGGGATGGCCTTTAAGGTCCCTTCCACTGACTGTTCTGTGGTGGTCCTGTGGAACCCCTGGCACATTTAGGGAACCCAAGAGGAGCCTTTGGAAGGCTTGGCACCATCGTGAGCAGGGAGAGGTGGCCTTGCCCATTCCCGAGCCTCGACACCGGAGCGGCTACCAGAGCCGGGAGCATGGCAACGATCCCTCTCTCCTGGAGCCACTTCCCTTCTCCAGGAGGCTTTTTCCATCCCCCCATGCCTCAGCAGACGTGTGACAGCCTTTACAGCCTTCCAGTGTGCCTCTCCACGGGTGCCCCTGTGAGCTCTGCCTGACCTTTGGCAGCGGAGCCGTTGGCAGGGAATTCTTTCCTTTCTGAGTCACTCCTTCCCGGCCAGGATCAGCTGGAAGTCACCGAAGGCTTTCCCCTTTGCCTCCTGGTGGAGGGGATGCAGTGCCAGAGGCTCCCGGGGCGGGCTGAGCTCAGTGGAGAAGGGAAGGAGCTCGTGGGGAGTGCGGGCCGGGTGTGTGTCCGAGCCTGGAGCCGAGCTCGTCCAGCTCCGGCTGTTTTCTGGCTACACCCGGAAACTTCTGTGGGATGCTGACGCACATCGGTGGGCTGGGACACGGCAGCACAGGCCTGGTGGTGATGGGATGGCACAGCTGAGCCTCCCAGCTCCTCCTGCACCTGCAGTCCTGACCTGGAGACACGCAGTCCTGCTCCCAGTCTTGCCATTGTGCGAGGAAAGGCCATCTGTGTGCCTGGGTGCAGAGGGCATGGAAGGAATTGGTAAGGAGGTGATCCCTTTCCCTGGACACAGCGATTCCCTGCCTGGAATGAGGGTGGTGACGCACCAGAGGGGTCGGTTCGGACACAGCAGGAAACGTTCCAGCCATTCCCGTGGTTCCAGAGGGGGAAAGTCCTCCAGGGAATCCTCCAGACACGTTCTTGCCAAGCTGGAAAGATGGAGCACTTGGTCCCCAAAGGTGTCTCGGCCTCACAGTTGTGGGTGCTGCAGGGGAAATGGCTCTTGGCTTCCATGTGGGGCCACCTGCCCTTGGAGTGACCCGCTTGGACAGTTCCTGGAGGTGTCCATGGCCAGGTTGGAGCACCCTGGGCTAGTGGAAGGTGTCCCTGCCCATGGCAGAGGGTGGGATGGGATGGGCTTGGAGGTTCCTCTCAACCCAGCCCAACCCATTGCAGGATTCTGTGACGGCTCCTTGAGCCCAATCACATCATCCCTCAGCATGGCTGCTCTTGGAAGAGCCCTGACAGTGCCTGGAGCTTCTCTTGGGTGGCTTCTCCGTGGCCATTCCACTCCACAGGAAAAAGTGGGTCAGTGCCATCTGCTGATCCCTTGGAGCTGTGCTGGGTTCACCTTTCCTGTGTCCCCAGGCCATGCTGACACCTGGATTCCTCCAAGGCATCTGCTTCTCCTGCACTCTGAAAGGGTTCCTTATTTCCACACTCCTTCCTTAGACCTGGATCCTGCAAAACTTCCCTTCTGATGGAAGCAACCCCGGGGGAACCTTTGGGAAGATCAGGGTATTTGCCCCCTTTGGAGGGGGTGGGTGGGCACTTCCCTCGGCCTCGGGATCCTTTCCAGGAGCCATGGGGATTAACCTGCACATGGAGGGATGGGGTTTGGGGACCATCCATGCCTGGACACCCTCAACCCCATCTCTTGGTTGAAGAAATCCTGGGATAATTCAGGCATCTTCCTGCCACCCAAGCACTGCTGGGGGTGCCTGGACTGAAGCTGGATCACTCAGCCAGGGAAGTTCACCTGCTGTGGTCCTCGCAGAGCTGCCTGAAGTTGGGAAGAGCAGGGTTTCCTTTTGGGGCCTTCACGTTTTGTTGGCTGGAAGGAGCAGGATTGCCCACATTTTTCTGTGTGGGACACAGTGGTTATTATTGTCTTGGTTTTTGAGCTGTTGATTGGAAGTAGTCAACGAGAAGACACAGGGAATCGGGGCAGGAGGAAAGAGACCCTCAAATGCATCCTGCTGGTTTTAGCAAAACTTTCCCATTCCAGCTCCTCTGCTCCCTGGGCCCCAGAACAATTCCCTGCTCCTCCAAAGCCTCGGAGCTTGGAGCCCTGAGTTAGCACTCAGCATCTGGAGCTCCTCCTGTAAGGAATTTCTGTGCTCCTTTGGCTTACAGGGAATGGTTTAAATCCAGTTCTTTGATTTCCTTGTTGCCATCCACGGTGGGATGGGTGTTCCCTGCTCCTGATTCCCTCCCCTTCAGCAGGGACCATGGGAAGCCCAGCAGGGACAAACACTAACTAAGGAGTTTTCCTCACCTTGAAAGGGGAAAATGGGAGAAGGAGGATCCTGCAGGTGGAAAGAGTGGGAATCAGGGAACAAAAGGCACCTCTAAAGCATTCCCAGTGCTGTATCTGGAGGTGCTTGGGCATTCCAGCCTCGTGGGAGAGGAGGGGGAAGGAAACTGGGGTACAACATCATCTCTCCGTAAGAAACTGCCGAGGCAATAAGGTGGGATCTCATCCCCCGGAGGGAGCACAGCCAGCATTGCTGCTCCTGGAGAGCCTGGAGCCTTGGAAACCTGAGCACCAGCCGTTCCCAGGAGGATGTGTCTCACCAGGATCACTGCCTTGCCCGGGAAGCTGCTGGCTGGGATGGATCTTCTCCCTGTGGAGCAGCCCAGGATGCTCCTGGCAGGGATTCCAGCTGTCCCTGCACCGTGGTGGGAACGGGGCATGCCGAGACTGCGTCCAGGACGAGGGGTGAGGATGGATTCTCCTTCCTTCAGATCTGTGTCCTTGCTTCTGCTGGAAAGCACAACATTTCCCCCCTGTCCTGGTCTCCCAGGCCAGCTGAGGAATCCTGACTGGCCCCCGGTGCTCCAGGAGAGATCCCAAACACGCCTCGACAGACCCGAGGGAGCAAACCCTGAAACTGGAGCTGCAGCCCGAGACTTCCATGAACAGGATGGGCAGAGCATGAGGCAGAGGGTCCAGGCAGCACTGGGATCCCTCTGGAATAACCCAGCTCTCCCAGGAATCCAGCAGCATCCCTGCTCTGCTCCCACCTATGGCTGAGGATTTGCCGGGGTTGATTCAGTAGGCTCGTCCCTGGCCGGCTCTTTCTTCCTCATCTCCCAGGGCCTCACTCCATTTTTACAGCCCTGGAGCTCCAGCTCACTGGGAATTCCTGATTTAACCCTCCAAAACTCGTAGAGTTCAAAGCAGGGGCTGGATGATTTGCCTTAAACCAAGTACTTTCCCCCCAGACCGGTGCCTGGCTCCTGGTGGAATGGTAAGGAGGTGCTGGGAAGTTGCTCCTTCAGCAGATTGAGGAGTCCTTCTGGAGGCTTCCATGGATCCCATCCTTGTTCCCCCTGGAAAATGGGATTTGGTGGGGGCACCCCACAGCTCCTGAGAGGGCACTCCTGGCAGCTAGGAAATGCAGGAGCTGTTCTGCTCCTCTTGGAGCAACTCAAGGGAGCCGTTCCAGCTGTGATTCCCTGGAAAAGAGTTCTCCTTGTGCAGTGGGAGGTGACAATCCCATTCAAGGCAGGACTGGAGACAACTCTGTATTCCCCCTCTTGCCTCCATTAATCTCCATGAGTGATGGAGCAGCAGCAGGTCCAGGACAGCAGTTGTGCTCTTCTCCTGGCTGTGGAGCTGGGCCCCCAAACACACGCCGGAATTCCCAGAGCCAGGACTCTTTCCCAATGTTGGTGTTGGCAGGAGCGCCTCCCTCGGATATCCCTGCATGTCACCTCCTGCTCCTCACGCCACAGGGGTGCCCTCAGCCTGTCACTTTGCACTGGAATGGGAATATTTGGGAAGCAGAGTTGGGAAGAAGCCCAGCCCTTGTGGCAGGAATGGGCCCTGCCTGCTCCCCTTTGCCTCCAGCCCTCGAACTGAGTCACAAACCGGGGTTTTCCTGGAGTTTTGGGGCACGGGACAACCCTTGGTAGCACAGGATTGATCTCCTGAGCTGGAGGGCACCCTCAAGGATTAAAATCCAGAGGATCCCAGAGGATCATCCCAACCCTCCTGGAGCTCTGGCGGCCTTGGGGCTGTGCCCACTGCCCTGGGGAGCCTGGGCAGTGCCCACCACCCTCTGGGGGAAGAGCCTTTCCCTGAGATCCATCCCAAATCCGTGTTAGCATGTTAGCAGAGCTGCTGACAAGTGTGTTGGAACATCCCTGCCCCGAGGAGGCCCCGGGGTGGGATTTCTTGGCTCCTTCTCCCAGACACCAGCGGCGTTTTCCTCTCCGTTCCGGGGATACGGTCGGAGACGTCGCTTCGCTCTTACATTTTCATGTTTGGTTTGGGTTTTTTTCTCTCCCAACTTGGAAAGGAGTTGAAAAACCCTCTCCCAAGAAGAGGCTTTGTGGAAATGGAGGATGAGAAGGAGCAAGGAACAATACCCCCCTAATGAAACTTCCCCAACCCATCCAGCCACAAATTGGGCTTTTCACTGGCAGCTGTCGGGAAAGCTCCCGCTCCTTGTGCAGCAGCCTAATGTATGTAAACCCTCGCAGGCAGCAGGGCCTGCCCAGCCAAGGAGGCTGCAGATGGAGAGAAAAGGCTCCTGATTTCAGAAAAATAACAAAACCTGTTTTACCATATTGTGCATTAAATATTGTTCATTTGCATACTCGCCGTGGCGAGGTTCTGAGAGCCCACCATGTGGTGGACTTGTTGGGAGTCGGGGAAGAGCCTCTCTTCCCAAATGGAGACGTGTTAGTAGAAGCTGCTGCTTAATTAGAAAACAAAAATAACGACTTTCCTCTGTTGTGGTTCCCCCCCCCCCCCTCCTTTCGTAGGTTTGCCTGGATTTGGGGGGGTTTCCGTGGAATTCCATGGAATCAGGGGAGGGAAGCATAGGTGCCATGGCTGGGAGGAACTGGATGCCGGTGTTTTGCAACAGTCTGCCTGCTTGGAACAGGCACAGCAGGGATTCCTCCGTGGAGAATTTCCAGCAGATAGCCAGGCAGGCTGCAAATACCTCGGAGATGATTCCTTTGCAGCTTTATATAGAACAGGGGGATTGTTTTTGGTGCCTCTTGGGTGGCCCAAATGAATCCTGGGATCTCAGAACATCCCGAGCTGGAAGGCTCCCCCAAGGATCAGCAGCTCCTGGGCCTGCACAGGGCACCCCCAATTACAGGAATGCAAATGTGCTCGAGGAGAGGGAAAATTCAGTGTGTGTGTTGTGTGTTTTGGGAGGTGGGAGTTTGGTGTGCAGGGTTTGGAGGAGCAGAGAGCAGGTTCCCTGTCTTGGGAGGACATTGGAATGAGATGATTTCGAGGTCCCTTCCAACCCAAACCATTCTGTGATCCCTTGTCCTGGAGGGTTTAAAGAAAAAGGGGGGTTTAGCCCCAAGGAGATCCATTGGCACCTCTGGAGCTGCTGGGATGTGCCAGGTGTCCTCTGGTGGGACACAGGGGGTTCTCTCCCAGGTCAAACTGCCACCTTCAATCCCCACTGGAATTCCCTCTGCACCTAAAAGGGGTCCAGGAGGTTGGGGAGTCCGAGGGGGTTGATGTGCTCCTTGTGCTCTCCTCCCTTCTCCACAGCAGCAGCAGGAGATGCTGGCCATGAAGCACCAGCAGGAGCTCTTGGAGCACCAGAGGAAGCTGGAGCAGCACCGGCAGGAGCAGGAGCTGGAGAAGCAGCACCGGGAGCAGAAGCTCCAGCAGCTGAAAAACAAGGAGAAAGGAAAAGAGAGTAAGTGGCCCAGGCCCCCTGGTTTGTGTGGTGAGAGGGAGCCAGAAAGGACCTTCCTAAAGCTGGAGGAACCTTTGTGAGCTTCTGGCGAGCTCGTGGGAACTCTTGGGAGGGATTGAGGGCGAGAGGGAAACTCATTTCTCCTCTTCATCTTCAGTTTTGTCTCTCTAAATGCCTTTTTAGCGTCTTTCAAAGGGAAGCGTAGCCTCTCCTGCCTGGATTTCACGTTCTCTGAAGGGTTTTTGGCAGCATTCCTAATGGAGGCAGAGCACGAAGGCCATGAGATGCTCCAGATGCACCCTGCGCTGCCTCTCCCTTTCACTGCTCCCAATTCCCGGCCCTTTGAAGACGCTCTCAAGTGTTCCCATTCAGCGAGCGCTCCTTTCAGGAGGTTACAGCTTGGGGGGGCCCTTCCCGCTGCCATTGTGCCCTTGATGAGATCATTGTGGCCTCACAATTGGCCTTATCACACGCACTTTGGGCTGCTTGTTCTGCCTTCTGGTGGCAGGGAAAGGGAGGGCAGAATTCCCTCGAGGAGCTGGAGGAAGAAGTGGAAGGGGCACCAGGAGTGTGGGGTTCAGTGTGGGAAGCAGGGATGAGATAGAGCTCCAAGGAGAACTTTCCCAGTAGGGAAGGCTGGGAGAGGGAAAAGGAATGACCTGAATGTTGAATGTCCCTCTCCCTGCGTGTGAATCCCAAACCCAGGGAATCCTTAAGGTTGGAAAAGCCCTCCGAGATCACCCAGTCCAAGCACTCCCCCAGCACTGCCACCCGTGTCCCCAAGAGCCACATCCACACGGTTTTTGGGACACTCCCAGGTGACTCCACCCCTGCCCCGGGCATTTCCCAGTGCTCAGCCACTGTCTCAGTGAAGAAACGTTCCCTGATATCCAACCTGAATCTCTGGAAAGGGGGATCCAAGCACCTTTTGGATGCACCCCAGAGGTGCAGAGGGAGACAAAAAAAGCAGAATTTGGGGATGTGGAGTTGGAAGAGCCTGTTCCCATGGCTACAGTTTTATTTTTAAAAGACTTTTTCTTTAAGCAGTGCTGTGCTGTGGAATCATGAGAGCCCCTCAGCTCCTGAGGAGACTCCAGTTATTTGTCACACTTGGGAAAATTTGGAGCAACGCAGCTAAAATTGTCCTGGTGTGAAATAGGGAGGGTGTGGGATAGAGGGGGAGTTTCTTCTCCCTCCTTCTTCCCCTCTCTGCTCTGGGGACAGCCTGGCAGAGCTGGGGGTGTCCACCTGGAGAAAGGGAGACCTGAGAGCCCCTGCCAGAGCCTAAAGGGGCTCCAGGAGAGCTGGGGAGGGACCTGGGACAGGGGATGGAGAGACAGGACACAGGGAATGGCTTCCCACTGCCAGAGGAAAGGGTTGGATGGGATACTGGGAAGGAATTCTTCACTGGCAGGGACTGGGATGGAATTCCCAGAGAAGCTGGGGCTGCCCCTGGATCCCTGGGAGTGTCCAAGGCCAGGCTGGAGCACCCTGGGCTATGGGAGGTGTCCCTGCCCGTGGCAGGGGGTGGCACTGGAGGATCCTTAGGGTCCCTTCCACCCCAAACCCCTCTGTGATATCTGGGGCTTTGCAGCTTCCAGTCCAGGAGGAGAAGCTGCCAGGGGACCTTTTGTACCCTCACCATCCCAATCTGCTCGGCTTCGAGCCTCCCAAAGAGCAGGTTTGTCCCAAACTGAGGGGGCACAGCCAGCCCTGCTTGTTCTAAAGGTGCTGATGGCTTCAAGAAGACACTTGGTGAGGAGAGGAGGCCTCCAAGCAGGAATTTGTCACCTCACCTTGTCTCGATGCTCGGGAATTTCTCTCCAGCTCCTCTCTGAACCTTGGAGAGCAAGTGGGACATGCAGGGCTCCCAAAAGGGGGATTTTCCCTCTTTGGAGCACCCTTTGGAAGTTGGGACAACTCCCCTCTGGGGGCTGCAGTTTCCTCTGCTTGGGGAGAAGCCACAGGTTGTCCCCTCCATGTGTCCAATGTCACCACGTGGGTCCAGGAACCAGAAACACCACGGGGGGATCTTTTCCTCCTTATTCCCAGCAGAGCAACCAGTTCTCCTGGCCTTTCCATTCCCTCCCAGGGCGGAATGGCCCAGCTGATGTTTTAGCCCTGCAGAAATGAGGGAGATCCCTCTGGGAGATGTTGGAAGCAGGAGATTGCAGGCTTGGAAGCGGGTGGGAATGGTGGACAAAGAGGAGTTTCTAGGACCAAATCTCCATGACCTTTAACATCCTTCTCCTGCAACACCTTTGGTTCAAAGGGAGCTGGGACACCTCAGACAGGGGTTTTATTCCCAGGGGCTTCTCTGCAGGTGGAAAAGCCTGGCAAGGAAGCTCTGCTCCCATCCCTGTTTTCACAGAGACCTTGGGATTCTCTGCCAGGAAATAATAAAAGGAGCTCCTTCCTGGAGGCTCTTTGTTCTCTTCAGCAGCAAAGCTCTTCCTTCGGGCCACACATCAAAGATTTAACCCCCAACCTTGGTAGGATTTGGCAATTCTTTCAGGCCTGGTTTTTCATTTCCTCATTTTTTCTCCTGGAATTGCAGGTGCAGTGGCGAGCACGGAGGTAAAGATGAAGCTGCAGGAGTTTGTCCTGAACAAGAAGAAGGCCTTGGCCCACCGCAACCTCAACCACTGCATCTCCAGCGACCCTCGCTTCTGGTACGGGTAAGTGGGGCTGGGGGGTGGGCAGGGGGCCTGAGGTGCTCCTGGCATGAATTCCAGAGGGTTCCACTGGGAATGACCTCTCTGGTGGCCTGGGGATCTTTGGTGTCTCCAATGCACAGGGGGGGTTCTCCAGCTCTTCACCCACCACTTGCTTTTCAGGTGTTGTAAAAGTTGAGCTTCGGGGAAACGAGGGCTGGTTTTGGTGCTCAGGATTTCAGTGACCCTTGAGGGCGATTCTGGAATTCCCTGGAGTTCACCTCAGGGTGGGTCACATTTTGCAGCCTTCTGAAAAGGCTTTCAGCTCATCTGAGTGTCCCAGAGCTGGAAATTTTGTTCCCTTGGGCTCTTTTTGGAGTCTTCCAGTGAGCCCTGTCTGCCCTTCCCGTCCCAGCAGCTCCAACATCTCCATTTGCAACCAAAAAATCTGCTTTTCAGCTGTAAATTTTCCACTGCTGCTCTCCAAGGAACCACTTTCAGTTTCAAAGAATCACCCCTTCATGGGATGAAAGACAAGCAGAAAATGGGAGATGACTCGAGAACTTTCCTCTGCCACAAAATTGGGGCCACGTGAAATAAAACCCAACGTGCTCTGGATGTTCCTGTTAGTCAGAATAAAAGGAATGGCCTTTTGAGTGACAGGAATCAGGCACATTCCACTTGGCCATGAAATTCCTGCTCCAGCTGAGGGACTGAGAGTGTATGAAGAGCTCCATGTGTGCACAGGGAGGGTGAGCTCATGGCCAGGAGATGTTCCCAAATTCCAGGAACGGGGCTGGACTCCAATGGGAAAGCTCTCCCAGCTCTGAGCCAGCACAGAAATGCTGGAGTGCAGTTGGCAGAAGAATTCAGATGTTTCTCCAGTCCAGGGGGATGGAGCACTTCTAATCCCTCTCTGGAAGTCTGATTTTGGGGGTTTAGGATGGCTGGCTGAAGGCTTTGAGCCCCTGTGCTCTCCATTGACACCTGGTTTTGGTCCCAGCTCGTGCACAAGGGGGGCAAAGTCAATTGGAGAAGTTGAGGCTGCCCCATCCCTGGAGTGTCCAAGGCTTGGAGCAGCCTGGAACAGTGGGAGGTGTCCCTGCCCATGGCAGGGGTGGGAAGGGATGGCCTTTGAGGTGCCAACCCACCCTGGCATTCCCCGGGTTGGCCAGGGAGGTTATTCCTTATGTTTGGGGGTCTGGGATGTTCCCTGCCCTGTTTTGAGAGAGCTTTCTGAGCTCCACTGTAAAGTTGAGGTTTCTTGGGGCACTTTTAAAGCCCAACATCCCTTTCCAGGGGTGCCAACAGGTAGAGCCAACACACCAGCCATGGCACAGAGATCCTTCCTTCTCCTCAGGGATTTGAGGGTTGATGGCAGAAGGAGCCCTTGGAATTCCTTCCAACTGAGTCCTTCTTCCTGTGGCACCTCAGAAGTGCCCCAGGGGTATTTGTGCCCCACACTCCTGCCGTGGGAGGTGGGGCAGGAATGGTACCAACACCACTGAGATTCCAGAACATTCCTTAGCACAACCCAGCCCAAGGGCAGGCTCAGACTGTCAGCCCCTTCCTGAGTTAAGCTCTGCAGGGCCATCTCTCCCTGAGAACTCACCTCAGTTGGCTCCCTGTGCACGGCATTTGAGTGTCTCTCTTTTCTTTCTTGGAGTGCCCAAAGCCAGGCCCTTGTCCCCTGGGTGTGTCCCTGCTGTGACCCTTCTCTCTGTGTCTCCTCCTGTGCAGGAAGACCCAGCACAGCTCTCTGGACCAGAGTTCCCCTCCCCAAAGCGGCGTGTCCGGCACCTACAACCACCCCGTGCTGGGCATGTACGATTCCAAAGACGACTTCCCGCTCCGCAAAACAGGTAGGATCGTGTTCCCAGAGCCCCTGGCTCTCACCCCGGGCCTCTGCCTTCACCCTCGGGGCTCCTGGCTTGGAGGAGCTTCAAGCCCAGCCCACCCCTGGAGGAAGGACGCCTTCCACACCTTCCAGGTTCTCCAACCTGGCCTGGGACACTTGCAGGGATCCAGAGGCAGCCACGGCTTCTCTGGGCCTGCCCAGCCTTGGAGTCAGTTCTTGTAACATTTGTAAACTTGGGGTTTTTTGTTCTTTCCTGGGCAAAGAAACCCTCCTGCCTGCTGCTCCCTGTGCCTCCTGCCTCCCAGTGCTGGGCACTGAGGGCTTTTTGGGAGTTCTCACTCTGGGAGAGTGGCCTGCTGGCTGGATCCATGGGTGGATTCCCATCTGCTCTGTTCCCCTGCCCTCTGGGTGACAAGTGAGAAGTCCATCATAAATCCCTCCAGGGTGTGGGTTTTCCCCATGGAAGCTCCCCCTGTGCCTTTGGTGTGGCCCTTTGGACTGTGTCCTTCCTGGTGGGCTCCAGAAGCAGGAAAGTGGATGTGCTGTAGGGCAGGGCGTGCTCTGATCTCTGCTCCTGGGGCAGGAATGACCTTCCAGGCTCCTCTGGGAAAGCCCAGCGTTTCCATGCTGGGAAGCATCCTGATTCCAAGAGGTTTTTAGCTCTTCCCTGTGCCTTGTGGAACCAGGTGATCCATTTCTGCTCCACTGGTCATTCCCACTCCAAACCCTCCCTCATCACCTCGAGGGACCTTCCCAGGATGGTTCTCCCTCCCTTCCTGCTCCCAGTGTTCTGGAAGGAGCAGGGAAACATCTGCACATCTCCCTGAGATTCCTGCTGGATAAGGCCCTGGCAGGCAGTGGGAATTAAGGCTGATAAATGATCTAATCACATCATTAAAAAAGGGAAGCTGCCACAACTGTGCTTGGTTTCAAACAGGAGGATGCTGAGCTGGTTGGAGTTTCCCAGGATGCTGAGCCTTGTTCTTTTTTGGGCCCCAGCATTGATCATCTGGGATACCAACGAGTTTAGGGGCAAAATTTGGGGTTTTTTTCCCTTGTTTCCCTTAATTTTCCTTTCAACTCAGCAGCACGTCAGGCTCTGGCACGGCGAGGTCCTGCAGAATTCCCAGTGCCAAGAATGTTAAGTTGCTTGGAGAAGAAAGGCTCCTGAACAGGCTGCTGTAAACAAAAGGCAGGCAAGGCTGGAGCCCATCCTAAATAAAGTTCTTTATTACTGGGTGAGCTTTTAGGAGCTTTGGCACCAGGAGCTCTGGCTTGGAGCTGGGAATTTAAAACCTCCGTGTGGCGGAGTCCCATTTGATTGGATTTGATTAAATATCTGCGGTTCAGATGGCAGGATCCATCACACCAGAGTTCTGATGCCCAGGGCTGGAGCCAACCAACATCATCCCAGGGGACAGGGGGACTTAGGGGGCAGCTGGAATGCTCATCCCTCCCAGGGAGCAGGTTCAGAGATGTTTAGGAAGAATAAATGTTCCCCAGCCCTGGAAGTGCCCAAGGTCAGGCTGGAGCCGCCTGGGTTGGTGGAAGGTGTCCCTGCCCATGGGATGAGCTTTAAGGTCCCTCCCAACCCAAAATTCCCTGACATTCTGTGTGTCTTTACTCTTATTTAAAGCATCCTGATGTGGTCCCACGTTGTGGGAGAGGCAGATGGGTGGGAATGATGTCTTAGGACCACTCAACTCGCAGTGTGTTCCTGGTGCATCCCGTGCCCCCAAATCCTCCTTCCCTGCTCTGTTTCCCTGGATTCTCTTCCAGTGTCTTGGCTCTTTGCTTCCAGCAGGGAATTGCTTTCCTGGTGCCTGGCTGGAGATGCTTCCCACCCCTCTCCCTGTCTCCAAGCGTTTTGGGCTGTTCCCTGTTTCCATGTGCCCAGAGAAGGGATGGCTTTTGTTGCTCCTTCATTCTCCACGTGTTTCCCTGGCTGTCTTTTGTTGGGAGCTGTGGAGAGGGGACCATTCAGTGACCTTCTCAGACCCAGGCTGGTGCCTTCCAAAAGTACTCACCTCCCCTGGGGTGCTCTGAGGCAGATCTCTGGAGAAGCCTCCCAGAGGGGTTTCAGAGGTTCTGCAGAGCTGTTTGGATAACCCCAAGAGCTGTTTGTCAACAGCTTTCTCCGAGCTGCTCGAGTGGTTCTTAGCAGAGCTTTTCAGTTCTGCATTTCTAAGGAGCTGTGGCCTCGTTTTCTCCCCGGGAACGAGGCTGGGAATGGCATTCCCTGCTTGCTGGGAGGGGAGCAGAGGATGGGTTCAAACTCACTGCTGGAGATTTAAAGGGAGTTATTTAAGTCCCTAACACGCTTCTCCTCTTGGGTCTTTGGGTTGCTTTGGGTTTTGGGGCCGTGCCACAGAATCCTGGGATGGGTTGGGTGGGAAGGGATCCCAAAGCCCAGCCCATCCCAACCCCTGCCGTGGGCAGGGACACCTCCCACCAGCCCAGGGGGCTCCAGCCTGGCCTTGGACACTTCCAGGGATCCAGGGGCAGCCACAGCTTCTCTGGGCAGTTTCACCCCTTTCTGTGTCCCTGCTGCTTAAGGATAAAGGGAATTTCTCTTTATTAAAAATGTGGGTGCTGATTCCAGGCAGCATCTCCCCCTCTCCTGGCTTTTCTCCTGGAATGACCTGGCTGTTAGAAGAGAGCTGAGATAATCCTGTTGGTCTTTGGCTGGCTGGTGAAGCTGAGTATGAAAATAATAATAATGATGATAATAATAATTAATAATAATAATAATAGCCCTTCTCAGCCCCAGCTGCCAAAATGGAGCTGTCCAGGGACTTGGGAGTGGGGTTCCCATGGGGCACTGTTGGCTTTAATTCCATAGCTGTGGATGGGCAGTGGGAACAGAGCAAACTCTGCCCGGGCCTTGGTGCTTTTGTGCCTTGCACAGACTGAGTGGCCCACGAGCTGAGCGGCTCAGGGGCTGCAATTCCAGGAAAAAAACAATGGGAATGACGTCAATGTTGGAAGAATTGGGTCCTGCTGCCCTCGGTGACGTCGGAGGGGAGCTCGGGCTGGAGCCTGTGGAAGGCAGGGGAGCTTTTGGCTGCTGCTGTGGTCATTAATGCCCTGGGAGGCAAACAGAGTGTCCTTTGTGTGAATCCCCGTGCCAGGCCAAGGGAAGGATGTCAGGGCTCCAGGAATGCCTTTGGGGGAGCTGACTCACACCCAGCCACGGGCTCTGCTTCTTGCCTGGAGGGCCTTTCTCATCCCCTTCCCACCCCTGCTTTGGAGGGTTTCACAGCAGGATGCAGAGAGGACCATCAGGCTCAGCATTTCCTCTCCAGTTCTTACATTGGCTCCTCTTAGCAAGGCTTTGGATGGTGGGTCTGGGGAGATTCCCAGTGGGAATCCTGAAGGAGCACTGACTGCTGGGTGTTGATAATTACGTGCTGCTTAAATTCCTGCTTTATCCCTGGGAAGGACAGCTCTCTTCACCTTCACGGTATTTTTCCTGGATAAGACTTCCAAAAGCACCTGGAAAAGCTGGAATTCCTGCTTGGAGTTCTGGAAGCACCACCTCTTATTGGGTTTTGTGTCAGTTCTGGCAACTTGAGGCCGTTCTGTGGGGAATTTGAATTCCCCTCCTTTGGGCTCTGGAGCACCCAATTAATTCCATGGAGGGATTACCCTCTCTCAGGTCTTGATGCCACGGTAGATTTGGGATTATTATCTCCTTGATAAACAGCAAAATGGGGGCAGTTCTTTAAATAGACCTTTTGGTGTTTGGAAACTTGATCCTCCAGCTGAGGAAGCAGAGGAGGAAAACACAGGAGGATTTTGCCTTAAAATAGCTTCATCTGACAAATTCCAATGCATTGCAACTCCTTCTGGAGGTGTTTTCCATGGCATTTTCTATGTTCATGCCTTCCTCAGTAGGTAAAAGGGTGTTTTTATTGGGGGTTTACACGTGGGCTGTCTGTGACCCCAAATCTTGTCTTTGGGGTTTGGGAGGGAGGGATCATCTCCTTCCAACCTTGCTCAGGGCATCCCAAGAGTTGTTAATGTTGAGGATTTGGGACAGGTTAAAGCTGTGGGCTGAAGGATGTGGGGTCTGTACCCAAAGGCCACCTTGAAACTACTTCACTGAACTTCTGGCTTGAGGGGAACTTCAGGAAGGGGCTCTCCAGATCCTGGGCTGGGACCTGAGCTGGTCCACCCTTCCAGTCTGCATTCAGTCCCTGCCACTCGATATGCAAATGCCCTCTGAGATGATCCCAAATTGCTCAATCACTTCATTCTGCATCTTAAGCCTCATCTCCAGGAGCCTGGTGCTCTTTGGTGCTCCCTTCATCTCTTGCTGGCTTTTTTCTGTCCAAAGCATTCATGAAAAACACTTTTTTTTCCCCCTCCCTCCCTCAAATGCCATCAAAGACCTGTTTTGAAATAGAACTGCAGCCAGGCTTGGTTCATCCCAGTCCATTTGGAAGCCCTGCTTTAATTCTTCTCAAGGAAGGGACGTTATGGGCCTTGGTGGGGGTGGGAGCACAGGATTTGCTGCTTCAGAGGGATGGGGAGGTTGGGGAAGGGGATGATGGGCCAGTTCCCACCTCTCCAAACTGTCAGGAGCCCTCCAAGCCCACAGCAGATGCTTCACTCAGGAGATCTGGAGGTTTCCAGGGAGAACCATCCTGAGCTGCTGCTGCATCCCCTTCATCAGTCCCTTCTGAGATGTGATGTGTGTTTAGAGCTGCTCTGACTCCAGGGATAGGATGGTGTAACCCAGTTGGTCCCCAAATAAACAACCCTCCTCCTCCCTGGGGTTGGCTTTCCATGGCCACGCTCAGAGACTTTTCTCGTGGATGGACACAGGCTCATGGTGGCTCCAGGCTGAGGTGCCTCAGAGGGGGTGAAGCAGCAGGAGAACAACCCCCTGGTTGGGTCGTGGGGTTCCATGTTCTCCTTCCCCCTGCCCTGGTCCCTCCATCAGCCAAGGGTTGGGTGGCTCCAGGGGTGTGGAGCTGCCCCTTCCAGCAGCCTCTGCCCTCAGGGATGCTCCACACCGGCCCAGCATCACACCTGCTCCTCTGATTTCTCAGATAACTTGGGTTTATCTCTGGGTTGGGAGGGTGTGGGCAGAGTTGGGAAACTGGGAGATGGAGGTGATGCTCTCTGCCCCAATCCCAGGGAGGTCCCAGCAGCTTGGAAGTCCCTGGAGAATCAGGGAAGACTTTGCAGGCCAATTATTGTGTTTTTAAATCAAATGCTTTTCGCTGTTGGTGAGTTCTGATGGGGCACAGGCTGGGAACTGTCTGTTGTGTTAAAAGGTCTGTGTTCCAAACCTGTGGGGTGGAATTCCTGGTTTCATTTAACCTTCTCCCACTGCTCACTGGGCTCTCACTGGGCTGGGTTGACTCAACTCAACTTGATTCAACTCAACGTGGCTTGACTTGACTGCAAGTTGAGCACAAAGTGCTGAAATAACCCAAAATGCTGTTCCCTCTGTCCTGTCCCTGCCCAGCCTCCGAGCCCAACCTGAAGCTGAGGTCCAGGCTAAAGCAGAAGGTGGCAGAGAGGAGGAGCAGTCCCCTGCTGCGCAGGAAGGACGGGCCCGTGGTGACGGCGCTGAAGAAGCGCCCGCTGGACGTCACAGGTACGGCGGGTAAGGCTCCCCCTGCACCCCCTCCCCAAAGCACATGGCCCTTCCCAAGGGATGTTCCTGGCTCTGGGAAGGGAGCCCTAGTGGGCCTTGGTGAAACCAGGCTGAGGGAACTGTCAGGAGCGGTCTGGGCTGGGTATCAGGACAGGGTTCCTCATCCAGTGCTTTGGTGCATTTGGACTCTCCTTGGAGCGTTTCCCATTGAAAGATGATGTTCTTGTGGCAGTGGAGTTTGCACGGAGGGCTCAGAGCAAGGGGAAGAGATACAGATCCTTGCCATAAAGTTAATTGCTAGCACCATCTAGGGATGTCTCGGGGTAAGTGCCACCGAGTGACAGCTTTGCCAGGCGGGTGTCACCCCAAGGCACGTTCCCTCCTCCCCAGGCACCCCCAGTGAGCTCCCTTTGGAGGGCTGGGCACACCCTGGGCACTTCTCCCTGCCATGGCCTCTCTGCTTGCAGAGGGAAGGGGCATTTCAGGAGCTACCAGGCATGGAATACCCAGGGATGGAAGGGACCCCTAAGGATCCAACTGCTGGAGCATCCACCGTGTCCCTGAGGACGTTGTCCGGATGCTCCTTGAGCTGTTGGGATAAAGCAGCCTCTGCTGGCTCATCTGCTCTCCCAGGGATGCCTTGGGAGCTGTCATGGGAAAGGGGCATTTTCAAAGGGAAAAGGACTTCTTTAAGAAGTCCCACTTCAGGGAGTAGAAATGATGTTTAAGCCCTGAAGAGCAGAGGGGATTCTAGTGGGGCACCTTGCATTATCCCAGGGTGCTCCAAGCCCTGTCCAGCCTGGCCTTGGACACTCCCAGGGATCCAGGAGCAGTCCCAGCTTCTCTGCCCAGCCTGTGCCAGGGCCTGCCCACCCTCCCAGCCAGCAATTCCTTCCCAATCTCCCATGTGGCAGTGGGAAGCCATTCCCTGTGTCCTGTCCCTCCAGGCCCAGGCAATAATTAGGTTTTATTCCTCCTGGGACATCCTGGAGCAATGAGGAACCTGCTGCAACCTGGGAGGTTCTCCTGCCCTTGGGCAAATGCTGTGCTTGGAGAGGAGGAAAGTTCAGAAGGGGAGGGTTTAATGTCATCAGACTTGCCAAAGAAGAGGAGAAGCACTGGCAGCTGTGCCATGCAGCAGGTGAGGGACCTCCTGGGGGAAGCCTGGGCTGTCCTCAGGGCTAAGAGGGTGAGAGAAGCACTTCCAGAAAAATGGAGCAGAACAAACCCAGCATCCTCCACTTTGGCCTTTTTAGGCCTGCCTTGATCTTTCAATCATCTTTATTAATGCACTGTGGAGAGAAATCCCCACGAGGAAGAGACGTAAATATGGGAAGGAGGTACTTAGAGAAACCATTGGAGAGTGCTTGGTGGTGTTTTAAGACCCTTGGGAATATTTGGGGTAAGGATGGGCAGGAGGAGGAGGAGGAGAAGGCTTGCTTTCCTCCACAGCAGAGCTCAGGGGCTCCTTCTCTGCCCAAAGGGCACGGCAGGGCTGGTGTGGAGTGCTCAGAGCTGCTCTTGGCTGTGTTTTGCAGACTCTGCCTGCAACAGCGCTCCTGGCTCGGGGCCCAGCTCGCCCAACAACAGCTCCAACAACATCAGCACCGAGAACGGCATCACGGGCTCGGTCACCAGCATCCCGGCCGAGGTACCACGGGCACCCCCAGCCTGCCTCTGCTCCCCTCACGTGGCCTCCTCAGCAGCTCTGCCACACTTTGGGGGGTTCAGGGCCAGACAAAGGCAAAGCCCAGCTCGGGGCACTGCCCTCGGTGTGGGCTCTGCTCGTGAGACGGGGTGGGAGCAGCTCGTGGGGGAGCTGCTTGGAGAGGTTCTGCAGGAGGAGAGAGTAGGAATGGAGTGGTTTAGCAAGGTCAAGTGCAAGGGGTCGAGTCTTTGTGGGGGTAGAGCCTTTGGGGGCTTGAGTCTTTGGGGAAGGGGTGCATTTATCATGGGCTGTAGGTTAGTTTAGACCTGACCCAGCCAGAGGTGGATTAAAGGGAGCGAGTTGAACCAGCTGAAAACCTGGGGGCTCTTGCTGTAATGGCAGGACCTTTCACCATCCCTTGGGGCATCTGCTGGGGTGGGTGAGCAGGGCATGGGCTGGGGTGGAGCCCCTGTGTGCAGGCACTCTGGAGCCCAGCCTTTCCCAGGGCAGGGCTGGGCTCTGGGCCCTGCTAACTGGTTCCCACTCCTGCCTTGCCTGGAGAGAACCAGTGTGGCTGTGTGATGTTCCTGGGGCATTTCTCCTCACCCAGCTGACCCCATGAATATGGACTCTGTCTTAGCAGGGCTCTCAGAACAGCCTTGGCCTTGTTCTCCACAAATACTCCTTTAGAATTGAAAGGGGCTTCTTATGGTGGAAATGTCAGCCCTTGGTGCTTTCTAGTCCTGGCCACGCTTTCACTTTATTTTCCTTTCTAATGTGGTGTAACAGTGTTTGGGGTGGGGAATGTGCCTGCTCCTCCAGCCTGTGCCCTGCCAGCTTATCCCAGCAGGCATTCCCATTCCAGCCCCTGTGTTCCAGAGGAGACCTTCCATGCTGAGAGGATGATTAGTGGCAGGGTTAAGGTGCTCTGAGCTGGAGGCTTCTCTTCCCCTGCTTTCTGATTTTGCTGCTTCAGGAGTTGTCACTCCTGTGTGTCCTGGGAATCCCCAATTATGGAAAAACTAGTGGATTTGGCAGTTTTTATGGTGTGAAGAGAGCAGGAAGCTTCCCACAGATCCCTGCCCGTGGCAGGGGATTGGAACTGCATGGTCTTTAAGGTCCCTCTGACCCAAACCATTGCACAAGCTCCTGCAGGGGACCTGTAGAATTCTCTTTATCCATTTAATTTTCCAATTAAATATTAGGAGCTAATCATCTGGGACCAGAGCACCAGTTCCTAAGCAAGTGGACAGTAAGAAAAACTCTCTTCCCTCCACTGCTTGTAATGCAGCACTTTGGGAATTCGGGCTGAGGCATGAGCAGCACAGATTATTGGGGAAAAAAATCCCATCCTCCCAAAGGAAAATAACTGGGCACTTTATCCCAGCATTCCCAGCTGATCCATTGGCCTGTGGTGCTTCCTTTGGGATGAAATCAGCGGGGTTTGCTTTCTTTCAAAATCCTCTCCAGTAGAAGTTGCACGACCTGGGAGCCCAAGGGTGGAGGTTCCTTTATTGCCAGTCAAAGCAGGATCCCCCCACCACTGGATTTGGAAATATTGAAGGGTCTCTGAAAAGATCAAGTTTCCAGCTGGGTGTTTCACTCTGGGCTTGGTGTTTTACCTTAAATGAGACCTAGGTCTCCTTGCTGCTTGGTTTCTGCTGTCACCTCCTGAGCCAGGGCAGATGTGTTGGGAGGTGGGGCCCAAATTCACTGCTTAGCTTTCAGGGTTTGCCTTCAGTGGGCAAAAAGCAGAGCTCTTGTCCCCTTTTCTGTGTTTTCCAACCGTGATCCCAAGGTTTCCCCAGCTCTGGGAGGCACAGCAGCTCCAATGCAGGGCTGTAAAAAGGGCAGGAGCACAGCTGGAAAGTGGCCCTGGACAAACACTCGGGTGGAGGGGCAGGTTCAGAGCAGGGATAAAAAAAAAAGAAGGGTTTTTTTATAATGAGGCTGTAAAAAAATCTGGCACAGGGTGCCCAGAGAGGCTCTGGCTGCCTCTGGGTCCCTGGAAGTGTCCATTTAGGGTTGGAACAGCCTGGAATAGTGGGAGGTGGGAATGGATGGGCTTGGAGGTCCTTCCAAACCAAACCAGCCTGGGAGTCCATGATAGGGATGTGACTGGGGTAACTTTTAGCCCAAAATTCATAGTCCTGTAAGTCAGTGAGACTTGGCAGGTTATTTTCCTGCTTGAAGGGCTGGGCCTGCTCTGGAAAATGGAACCTCTTTTCCCCTTGAAAACCCTGAGGTGAAATTTAGGGTGAGTCCTGACTGGACTTGATGATCTTCAAGGTCTTTTCCAACCCGAACAATTCTGTGATTAAAAACCTGCTTTGACAACCTGCTGGGGGAAAACATGAAGCCCCTATTGAAACCCAAACACTTTCTATAGAATCATCTCTGAGAGCCTCGTGGATTTATCCCAGTTCAAGTGGACTCAGTGGCAGGTTGAAGAGGACACTCCACCCTGGGTTTGTGCTGCCTGTGCAAGGACACACAGCTGTGATTTGGGTTGGAAGGGACCCTGGACATCACCCATCCCACCCTGCCATGGGCAGGGACACATCCCACCATTCCAGGGTGCTCCAGCCTGGCCTTGGATGCTCCCAGGGATGGGGCAGCCACAGCTCAGCTGAACATTGTCCCGTGCAAGATCACGAAGTTAATAAAAAATCCCTCTTTTTTTTACTTTTCCACAACAGCACCTGCGTTTTAACGGAAGAAATTCTACAGCAGGTCTTGTTGAGCTCTAAATGGTATTTAAGTTGGCAAATCACCTGCAGAGGATTCAGGGGATCCGCACTTTTTGGTTCCTAACAGGAAAATCAGGCAGCTTATTGTCATTTTCGTAATGGCTTTTCTGGGGCGTGTTTGGAAATTAAAGGTGTTTTTACTTAAGTGTTCCTGCTTTAAGTGCCTAGAAGATAACTCGGTAAATCTCACCTTTCAGCCTAAAAAGCAGCAAATAGCTGCATAAATGCAACCTCGAGGCTTTGGGTGAGCTTTGCAAGTCACATTGACGCACACCAGTGAAGAACAGAAATTGGCTGTTGTTTGCTAAAGGGAACAACAGCAATTGCAGGGCCCGGGTTTGGTTTTGCCTTAAGAGAATGTGTGGGAACTTTAAAAGGCTTGAGAAGGGCAAGTACCAGGGCTGGGGCTGTGCCAGGGGGGTTGGCATGGGTGTCAGGACAAGGTTCTGCCCCCAGAGGGAGGTGGGCACTGCCCAGGCTGCCCAGGGCACAGCTCTGGGAGCACTTGGACAATGGTGTAGAATGGGATTGTTGGGGTGTCTGTGCAGGACCAGGGCTTGGGGAGATGATCCGTGACTGGGAGCACTTGGACAATAGGGCACAATGGGATTGTTGGGGTGTGTGTGCAGGGAGATGATCCCTGAGGATGCTCCCAGGGGACTGTGGTGTCGAATGGGATTGTTGGGGTGTCTGTGCAGGGCCAG
>JAWWEW010000002.1:5358871-5371729 GCA_035583185.1 Anabacerthia variegaticeps | reverse complement strand
GGCCCTGGCACAGGGTGCCCAGAGAAGCTGCGGCTGCCCCTGGATCCCTGGGAGTGTCCAAGGCCGGGTTGGACGGGGCTTGGAGCAGCCTGGGCTGGTGGGGGGTGTCCCTGCCCGTGCCAGGGGGTGGCACTGGATGGGCTTTAAGGTCCCTTCCCATTCAAGGATTTTTGTGATTTCTGTGAAATCAAAAGTCTGGAGCTTTAAGGTCCCTTCCAACCCAAACCGTTCTCTGCTTTTTCACTGGAATCACCTTTGGAAGGAGCAGAGCTGTTCCCATCTCCAGTCCAGACCCTCCTTAACTCCAGCCCTGGGTAAAGCATTACAGTGGCCCCTCCATTTCCCCCCTGGCAGCGAGGCCAGCACGGCTGTGCCTCCTGTAGGTGTTGTTAGGAAGATAATCTGGGTGTGATTCCACTCTCCCTTTGAGGAAAGCAAGAGCTTTGTTTCTCACCTGGCTTTGTGTGCACCACCTGGAGACACCAGGTGAGCAGGGCAGGGGACAGAGTTTGCAGGTGCCCTGTGGCCAAAGTCACCTCTGTGGGTATCCCAGTCTGACCAGGAAGCTGAGACAGAGCTGCTTGGAGATGATGGCACTGAGCAAGTGCTCAAAAAGACAAGGTTTTATCCTGCTGGACAACAAAAGTCACCTTTGGTCCGTGCTAACCAGTGGTGGGGATGGAGCTGTGCTGCTTCACCCAGCACAGGGGCTCTCCAGGGTTTCAGAGGCACAGGGTGTTGCTGCCAGTGTAAAAGGGCTCCTGGGGGACTGGGAGATCATAATTGGTGGGATATCTGATTCTGACTCCTGTCCCTGGGAGTGTTCCCAGCCAGCTGGAGGCAGCATGGAAGGTGTCCCTGCCCATGGCACTGGGTGGCCTTGGAGGTCCTTCCCCAGCCAACCCGGGCTGTGATTTCTTCTGGGCTTTCTCAACTCCCCTCAGTCCCAGAGT
This sequence comes from Anabacerthia variegaticeps, assembly GCA_035583185.1. Lineage (NCBI taxonomy): Eukaryota > Metazoa > Chordata > Aves > Passeriformes > Furnariidae > Anabacerthia > Anabacerthia variegaticeps. Next base: position 5,370,776 of record JAWWEW010000002.1, on the reverse strand, counting down.
GCCTTTCCCTAAGAAAGCAGCAATTCCAGGTGAGGCTCCGGCACACCTTGGCATTGCCATGCTGTAATGTAGGGAGGAGCCCTCTCCAGATATTGTCACCATTCCTGGGGGAAAACACAGCTCCAGAGAGCTGCATCCCAAAGGGATGGAGCCAGCAGAGCCCCCCCTCCAGGCCTTGTTTGAGGGCTGCAGTGGGGCAGGACAATGATTGCACAAGGCACTGACGTCAATCCTGTCCTTCCCTGGCACGGGGAGCTGCTGCTGCTGCCCTGGAAAGCTCCTCACCCTCCTCCTGGCACTCCTCAGCCTGGGGGGCATGGGGTGTGCTTGGCATTCTTTGCCCAGGGATAAGTGTCACCTCCAGGCTTTGAGAGCTTCTCCAGGCTCATCCAGGCTTTGTGCTGGACCTCCCAGGAGCTCTGAATCCCAGCCTTGTTGGAGCTGGGAATGAGGAGGAAAAGGAGTCAGAGGGAGGGGTTGGATTTAGAGAGGGAAGGATGGGATAACATGGAAAAAGGCTTTGCCCAACATGCAGGGATATTTGCAGACCCTTGTGTAGGGTCTTCAAGGCCCAGCTGAAACTAAAAGAGGAGGTTATTTAATTTTTAACAGGACTGAGAGAATTAATTCATCCACCTGCAGATTCCCCATAAATAATACAGAGCTCCTCTCCATGCCAGGTGATTTTTCCAAACCTTGGGATTTTGGCCTTAGCAGTAGATGAAGGTTTTGAGGGATTTTTGCAGCCAGAACAAGTCTTGCTGTTTCCAGGAAGGCAACTGAGGGCAAAAAATGTCCATTTTCTTGACCTTACTAAGAACAATCAACGTGGGGCTGAGGCTTTGGAGCAGCAACTTGGGATCGGATGAAGGGGGACAGGGAAGGAGGGGGCAGAGGGATGGGACAGGAGGGACACGGGGTGACAGGAGAGGACCTCTGGATCCCTTCCCAAGGTCTCCCAGGTCCCTGCTCTGCCACAGTTGAGGGAGTTTTGAGGGGCCTGGGATGCAGATCCTGGTGTTTTGTATGGAATGTGCTCCTCCCAAAGGGAAATTGTCCTTTAAAACGGGGTTGCAGCAGCTCCAACTGGTGACAGAGCAAGAGATGCCCTTTGCATTAGGAGGGCAAAGGGAATGTTTGAGGTGTCCTTGGCATTGACCACTCGCTCTTTGACCCTTCCCTGTGGTTTTCATTTAATTCTTGCCTTTTTAAGGAGCAGGAATAACGTGCAGCTTCTCAGGAATGACCCTGCAACCCGTTCCCATTAGATATGATGATGCCACTGGAAGTTTTTTTCCCAGCAATGACCTCCTGTAGCTCACAAGTTCAAAGCTTGAGACCTTCCATCCAAGCAGGAGAACAAACAAGCAGCAGATGGTTTATGGTGATTTTAATTCACTTTAAGAGGAATTATATTCATCAAGCCTAAGAGAGCTTAGAGAAACTGGGTGGGAGAACGTTTAGCTTGATGTGCATTACAGGGAATGGAGTTGAGGGCACCACCTGAATCCTTGGCAGGGACCTCCTGAGATCATTGAGTGCCATGTCCCTGCTCCAGCAGCTTCCCAAGACCTCCTCTGATTGGCTTTGGAGGCTCTCCAAGGATGGAGCCTCCAGAACAACCTGTTCAGGTGGTTCCCTCCCAGGAAACAACAGGTTTTCCTGTGTCCAGAAGGAATTCCATGGCATTTATCCCAGGGTCCCACGGGCTTTTCTGAAGTGTTGCCTAAAACCTGGTGGTTCCTCCACCGAGGGTGAGTCTCCCTTGCTCCAGACATTCCCTCTGGTCTCAGTGTCCTGGGATTCCTGAAGGATGGTCTCACATGGCCTTTCCCATGTACTGTGGGACCAGGATTTCCCTGGTCTTCCTCCCTTCTTTCTTCTTGCCCTTCATGTCCTTTGCCAGACTGAGCTCCAGGTTGGCTTTGGCTTCCTTAACCCCTTGGGCTGGATTTCTCACTCCTTGGGATGGCTCTTCCTCGAGCTTGTGGAAGCCTTGAGTATCCAGCAGCTCTGCTGGCCTCCTCTGCTCTGCAGGGCTGTGTCCCATGGGATGCCTCCAGGCAGGTCCCTGAAGGAGCCAAAGCCTGCTCTCCTGAAAGCCAGGGTTGTGCTCCTGCCTCTTGCTCTATTTCCTCCTCGCCACATCCTCATCTCCACCATCCTCCCCTTTGCAGAACTACCCTGGGCAGTTCCAATGCCTGGCAACCTTTCCATGAGGAGATTTTCCCCATATCCCTGCTGACCCTCCCCTCTCCTCCTGCCCAGCTCCAAACCCACGCCATGCCTTGCTGTCCCTCTTCCTTGCTGCAGTTGTGTGGCAGGGCCTTTCTTCCTCAATTTGGGGGGGAAAAGGCTTCATTTCAGCTTTAAGCCACTGCTCTTCCAAGAGCAGGCGTCTCCCCCTGTCTGTGCTCAGTAACCCTGTTTGGATTGAGCCTTAGTATATTGAAAATCAATGTTGCCTCCCATCCCAGGGAGCTCATCCTCATTAAACCTTGCCCTGGCAGCTTTCAGGGTGCAGCCCTTTCTTTACAAGCCTCTGAGAGAGAGGGAAAGTGCACAAGTTTTCCTGTGCCACAGTTAAAAACAGCCCCCATTTTGGGGGTGGCTTTTTTTTATTGCCCAATAAAAATCCTGAGCAGTCTGAGCTGGAGGGCTCTGACTTTTCTTTTGCCCCAAACCATCCAAGTGGATTACAGCGAAAATTCCCTTCTTCCTGTTGGTTCAGGAGCTGCTTCTGGAGAAGTTTCCTGGTGTGGGTAGGAGCAGGGCTTTGCTCTGGGCTGGGTGTCCTCAGCCTCCTCTCAACCTGCTCCAGGTGCAGGGTGCAAGGGAGGGATTCCAGGTGGTGTTGGGCAAAGGGGCACCCTCTTGGAGAGCTTTGTGTCTCTGCTTTTCTCTCAGAACTCAATTGCCCAACATCTTGCTGGTTGTTAGGAGTGGATGTGACTGCAGTGGCCACCAGAGGCTCTTTTTTCCTCCCAGGGAGAATGGAGTGGAAGATAAGGGGGGGTCATCTCCTGGGACATGGGATTTTCATGGCTCTTCATGCCAAGGTCACCATGACCTCTCCCTGGAGCTCTTGTTTTGTAAGACAAAGGCCAGAAGCCCCAAGGTGCTCCTTGCACGAGGCTGGAGAAGGGAGCCAACATCCCCTGGGCTGGGTGGTGATGGGTGCCTTGCCCTGTGTGTCCTCAGATCATATCCAAACCCACGGAGCCAGCTCGGCAGCACGAGAGCCACCCCGAGGAGACGGAGGAGGAGCTGCGGGAGCACCAGGCCCTGCTGGAGGAGCCCTACAAGGACAGCCCAGCGCTGGCCAACGTGGTGCAGGTGAAGCAGGAGCCCATCGAGAGCGACGAGGAGGAGGCAGAGCCCCAGCAGGAGCTGGAGCCCGGGCAGAGGCAGGCAGAGCAGGAGCTGCTCTTCCGCCAGGTGGGCGCCCAGGGCATCGACACGTGGCTCCTTGTAGGCTTGGGTTGGGTCGGGTCTTGGGTCGGGTCTTGGGTTGGTTTGGGTCTTGGGTGTCATCTTGAGTTGGGTCTTGGTTGTCATCTTGGGTTGGGTCTTGGTGTCATCTTGGGCTGAGGAAGAACCAGCTCGTGGCTGTGCAGAGAAACCCAAGGGAAAACCAGGTGATTCCCTCTCTGGGATGGACTTGGATGTGCCAGGAGGAGAAGGTGGATCAGCTGCAGAGGACACAGCGTGGTTGCAGCCACTGAGTCACTCCTGTGTGGCTTCTTGGGGGAGGCAAAGTGTGTTTTAACTGTACTGAGCTGCCTGGAGCAGAAATGGAAGCCCACCAGCACAGGGCTGTATCTTGGAGTTGGAGTTCAAAGCCAACTGGAGAGGGCCTGGGTGAAAGAACAGGGCATGAGGGGCAGGGGAGGAAGATGAGGCCAGTGCTGGGGAGGCTGAAGCTGCCCGTGCTGTGCCCCTCTGGCCTCCACGTGCTCTCCTTGCCATGCTCGGCCCTACAAACGTTCCCATCTTCATTTGCTCCGTGCAAGGCAAAGCAAGTCCCGCGCCTGAAAACCTTAAAAACCCTTTGAAAGCCCCTTTTGGGAAGACCCTTCCAACACTGCCTGCCCTTTCCCCCCCCCAGCAAGCCCTTCTCCTGGAGCAGCAGCGCATCCACCAGCTGAGGAACTACCAGGCGTCGCTGGAGGCGGCGGGAATGCCCGTGTCCTTCGGCGGCCACCGGCCCCTGTCGCGGGCACAGTCCTCTCCTGCCTCGGCCACCTTCCCCATGTCCGTGCAGGAGCCCCCCACCAAGCCAAGGTTCACGACAGGTGAGGCTTTGGGGGGCTTTGGAGGGGCTCCTGGGGGGCTCTGGGGGTGGGTTTGGCTTAGGTTGGGCTTCGCTGACGAGGAGGGGTAGGACAAGAGGGAGTGTTGTCACACTCACAGCAGGGTTTGGTGGGATGTGGGGAGGGAATTGGTATCTGGGAGGGTGGGCAGGCCCTGGCACAGGTTGGGCAGAGAAACTGTCCCATCCGAGCTTTGCGTGAGTTCTGTAAAGCAAAACAAGGAATCTGTGCCCATAGGTTGGAAAAATGAGGTGAGTTGATGGTTTCCAGTTGAAGAGACCAAGAGACCCAAGAGTGTTTTCTTACCCTCATCCCAAAGGAAAACAGTGACTTGAATCCTGGAGTTGTCTGGTGGAAACCAGAACTGCAATAAAAGTGTTGATCCCCATCCCTGGAAGGGTCCAAGGCCAGGTTGGAGATCTTGGCTGTAGAGGGACGTGTTGAACTTTAATCCCTGGGATGCCAGAATGGTTTGGGTTGGGAGGGACCTCAAAGCCCATCCAGTGCCACCCCCTGCCACGGGCAGGGGCACCTTCCATAGCCCAGGGTGCTCCAACCTGCCCTTGGACACTCCCAGGGATCCAGGGACAGCCCCAGCTTCTCTGGGAATTCCATGCCAGGGCCTGCCCCCCCTCCCAGGCAGGAATTGCTTCCCCATATCCCAGCTAAGAATCTCTCACAGCTCCACATGGTGGGGCTGATTCCTTTGCCATGGTGCCCACCGAGGGTTTCCAGGGCAAGGGATGGTCTCCCCTTTGGAGACCAAGCCCAACACCCAGTTTGGCTCTGGAGCTGCTGCCTGGATTATGACCCCCAAACCATGCTATCTGTCGAGTTTGGATGTGTTTTTTCCCCCTGAGATCAGTTTTGGGTGCTCTTTGGCAGGCCTCGTGTACGACACGTTGATGCTGAAGCACCAGTGCACGTGTGGGAACACCAACAGCCACCCCGAGCACGCCGGCAGGATCCAGAGCATCTGGTCCAGGCTCCAGGAGACGGGGCTGCGTGGCAAGTGTGAGGTACAGAGAGCACAGGAAAACCCCAGCACGGGGTTTTCTTCATCCTCCTCCTCATCCTCATTATTAATATTAATCTTAACATCGTGGGCCACAGAGCGAGACATGTCGCACCCGTGTGATTTTTAACTCCCCCCAGGTTTGGTATTTGTGCACAAGTTTGGCGTTTCTGTGCTTTAAAGAGCAGTTCTAATAAGTCTTCAAAAAGTCATTTTCAGGCTGTAAAGAAGGTACTGTTAAAAAAAAGTGAGGGTGGGAGGGGTGTCACCGAGCACCGTCCCATCCCCAGGGGCTTTACTGGGCAGGATTGAAGAGCAAGTTTAGGTATTGAAGATTAATTAATAGTCATTAGTGATTAATTGGGCTCTGTGTGCGTGTCCCTCAGCTCTTGAACACCTGAGGGCACTGTATCCCAGGGGATATGAGTGGGAATATTTTGGAGCCATCAGGCCAGACCTCCACGTGGTGGCAGCATTGCCATTGCCTGGATTCCTCTGTCCTACCCTCCTGTCCCTTTCCAGCCTTCTTCCCATTGAACTGAATTTTGGGATTCTCTGGGAGCAGAAATGCCCCATTCCTCCCTGGGCAGTCTGTTATTGTCCATAATTCCCTGTTCCTTTCCCCAAGGAGGGCTTTTTCCCTGAATTTCCATGCCACTTTGCTCCCTGGGCTTGGAGCTGCTGGTGGTGATGTTCTCCTGCTTCCCTTCTCACCCCTGGTGTCCAGTCCCAGCCAGCCCTTGTGCCCAGAAGGAGAATTCCAGGACAATGGGCTTTCTGCCCTAATTCCCTGCTGGCTTTTGCCAGGGGCTGCATTCCCTGCTCTCCCTGCTGACCTTTATCCCCCCCCATCCCGTGCCTGAGAGTTTCCTTCTTTATCTTCACTCTCCCTTTGGCCTCGATGGGCACAGCCTTTCCCTCTTTCTCCAGCTCTTCCCTCCCTCCACACTTCCCCCAAATGAAGAAAGAGCCAGCCCAGGTTGGACAGGGCTTGGAGCAGGATGAGCTGAAGGTCCTTTTCCACCCCAACCACTCTGGGCTTCGATAATTTTGTAGTTTCCTCCATTTCTTACAAGTCACACTGGTGAAAGGACAGGTTGATGTCTCCCCATCCTGACATTCCCAGCCCTTGGCTGGGTCAGGGGGTAGTTTGGTGCTCTTGGTTGCTCCCCATGGATCAAACCCAGCAGTAATTAATGATTTACACACTATGTGGGATCAGACTCAAGCTCCAGTGGCTTCCTGGCCTTTTCCAGAAGGAATTTCACACAGCTCATTCCCACTACAAGGAACCCCAGCAGCTCCTCAGGCTGGCTCTGACAGTTCTGGGGGTCCAATGTCCTCCTGGTCATTCTGTGCCACCCCTGCCCCAAGAGGTGCAGCAAAGGTGTCTCAGAGACACATTTATGGCAGCCCTGCAAACCAATGTTGGCTTTAAAATTCCAGCCAGGGGCTCAGGAAAACCTCAGGCTGCCCAAACACCCTTCCTGGGCTGGTCCTTCCAGCTCTGGGGGTTCTGGGGTTTCTCAAAGTGACCCAGAAGAAGCTCAGATATTTTAACACCAGAAAAGTCCCAAAAGCCCAGGATGGTTTGGGTTGGAAGGGACCTCAAAGCCCCAGTGACTCTTGGTTTCAGCTGAGGGATGAGGAGATGTGCTGTGGTGCCTCCAGCCCCACCATGAGGCCCTTCCAAGGTGGGCTTTTTAGGGCAGGAAGGTGGGGAGTGACCCTTCATTGCTCCAAGGCTCCTTTTGGGGAGGGATTTGGAGGTCAATCACAGTGGTGGGGATGGTGGAGAGTGGGTTGGAGGGATGTTTTCTAGTGGCTTAGAAATCCTGAACACTCCTTAGCCAAGCAATTCAGCAAACCCTCTGTGGGAGGGAGTTTTAACCCAGCAAATCAACCTCAAAATAAGGGATGGCCCCAAAATCCCAATTTTCCTGGGTAAAACCCCCATTGCAGCTTTGCTTCTGTGTCACTCTGGTTTACCAAGGGCAAAGCCAAGCTCTTCAGTGAGGGTTAAGCAGTTGCTGAGTGCTTTGTGCCCCCTTGTCCCCCCTCCTGCAGTGCATCCGTGGCAGGAAGGCCACCCTGGAGGAGCTGCAGACGGTGCACTCGGAGGCCCACGCGCTGCTCTACGGCACCAACCCTCTGAACAGGCAGAAACTGGACAGCAAGAAGCTCCTAGGTAGGATTGCCAGCAGGAGAAATTCCTCTGGCACTTCCCTCAGAACCCTCCTCCTCGATTTGGGTGGCGTTCCCTCCATCCTTCCCCCAAAGGGATCGTTCCCACCTCTCTGTGTAGGATGGATCTCCCTCCCTTCAGGTAGATCCCCAAACTTCCTCTCTTGGATATCTCCAGAGCTTAAGAGGAGCTTTCCCTGAGTTTTTCTGCTGGATGGTGGGAGGTTTTCCAGTGGGTGAGCCCCCCAAAAGGGGTGGATCTGCAGCCCCAACCATCAGCAATCAGAGGAGGGATGCAGAGCCTCTGACTTTTGGATCTGTTTGATTTGGAGTGAGATTCTTTATCCCTTTCCCGGAGCCTGGATCTCCCTGAAGTTCTGCTGGTGGGAAACAGGGATGTTTTCCAAGCAGAAGAAATCCCAAGGGATGGATGTTGAGATCCCCAACCCCCCCAGGGCACCGAAGCCCGTGGATTTTAGCAGCTCAACACCTCCCTTTGCTGGAGGGGCACTTTGGGAACTTCTCCCGGGGGAATCGGCAAAGGACAGGCAGTTCAGGGGCCTGGAGGGTGAGAAAGTTTGTTTGGGGATTAGCCCGGCTTTGGGTGATGTAAAAAGGGGATTAACTCCATGACCTGCCTGGTGTCACAGCCAAGGAGAGGCAGGGATTTCCCCACTCAGCCTGGGCAGGAGATCCCCCAAGAGGGAAGGCATTAAGCAGTTAATTAAACGCGCAATTAGCACGCTGTTTGTAGCTCCCTTCCCACCTCCGTAAAGGCCAGAAGCAGAGCCCTGAGCTCAGCGCTGTGGACACTTTAAAGGATTTATGGGGAGTGGGAAACCATCAGTCCAGAGGAACAGGGTGTGAATGTTCCCTGGGAGGTCCAAGGGGATCCTCTCCAGGTGCTTTTCCCACTCTGTGACTCTTCCGTGATCTCTTTTGGATACTTTTGGGGTTGGGGCCACCCCAGATCGCTGAGCCACTCCTTGGGGATCCCGAGGGAGGAGCAGCTCTTGCTCTGCCCTTGTGCTCTGGGTCCCCCCTGGCTTTAACCCCTCCTTTTAAAACATCTGGAGAGATCACATTTATTCCTGGAGGGAAGGGGCATCATCCCAACCCCTGAGGGCATTCCAGGACAAGGTGGTGTCTCTGTGGGTGCAAAGGAGTGGTCAAAGAAGTGCAGAAGGTCCCCAAGGGCTTCTTTTTGTCCCTGTTGGATTCCAGAGGGATGGACCTGAGCAGGGAAAAGCTGGGAATGTGGAGGTGAAGCTCCCTCAGCCATCCAGCCTCTCCTGCTGAGGGTCTAAAAGGCTTTTCAATGCCCAAAGCAGCTCCCCTAAAGCCCTGGGAGGGTCGATGAGGACAGGGCTGAAGGCTGAGAGCCAGGGTGAACTCCCTGGGAGGAAGGGAAAGGCAGGAGCAGCTGAGGGAGGAGTTGGGAAGCTGGGCATGGAAACACGGGGTGCTTCCTGGGGGGGGTGTGCCCTCCTGGAATTGGAGAGTTGGCAGGGACCTCAGAGGTCACCCAGTGCCACCCCCACCGTGGGCAGGGACACCTCCCACCAGCCCAGGTTGCTCCAAGGGTTGTGGGTGGACAGGATTTGCTCACACACAAGGCCAGACTGTGATGTGACATTCCTTAGGGCTCCAGAGTTGGCCCTGCAGGTGCTTCTCTCCACCTTTCTGCAGTTCTGCTCTCCCAGCCAAACAAAACCCAGGGGGTTATTTTGCTTGCCACTGGGTTTTTTTGTCCTCCTCCCTGACGAAGCCCCTGCTCAGCTGGGGGAGAATTTGGGGTGTTTTTGGGTTGTCCTGCCCTGCTCCAGCTGGGAGGGCTCAGGGTGGCACCTCAGTCCCTTCTGCTCCGGAGCACTGCTGGGACTGTCACCCAGACAGGAGGGATGGACAGGAGCCTTTTCCTCTGGGAAGGCTTTGGAACAAGCCCAAGGCCATGCTGTACCAGTGGAATAACCCCCCCCCAGGCTGTGCTTGTCCCCCAAACTGTCCCCAACCCTTGGCCTTTGTGCCCCTCAAGGTGCCTGGTTGTGTCCCCGCAGGTTCGCTGACGTCGATGTTCGTGCGGCTGCCCTGTGGGGGTGTCGGGGTGAGTGACTCTCCTTTCACTGCACACACAGGGCTGCTTGGCCTCCCTGGCCCCAAATCCCCAAAATAACCCCCCCCCCAAGGCCTGGCTCTGCATTCCAGGCACTGGAATCGCTGGCATTGGGGGGTAATTGCGAGCAGATGGTACCCAGGGGCTGGGGGGATGCTCAGCCCGCCTTGCAAAGCAGCAGGGACATTATCCAGCTTTTTTGGGAGAGTTCAGGAGGGTGGGATGGGCAGGGGGGTGGTTTGGGATGTGGCTTTTGGGAGGAAAAGCCTCATTTCCCAAGCAGGGCTGTTGAATGGTGGCTTTGCATCCAGCAATGGGTTTTTTGTGGAAAGCAGGAAGAGTTGCTGCTCCTCCCTGGCAGGTGGGAAAGTGGGAATAAAGCAGGGAGATCCAAGGGGAGTGTTTGGGAAGCTCCTGGAAATAGGGAGTTGGTCCTTCCACTGAAATGTCTCAGAGGTTGTGCAGCACAAGGGATTTGTCCTTGGGGTTTGGCATCTTTTCCCCCCCAGCTCCAGGATAATCCCCATGGATTCAGAAGGAGGGGACTGAAACCCCCCCATCCCTGCTGGAAAAACTCGAGTGTCCTTTCCCAGCTGTCACATTTCCATAGAATAAGACTTTTTATTGTTGTTTGTTCCCACAAAGCCAAAAAAACCCCCAAATACCTTGTGTGGAAGGTTTCTTTATTCCCCTTTGAAGCCTGAAAACATCCAAAGCTTCCAGACTTTTTCTGTCCCCGAGTTTCTGGGGAGGGTGAAGGGACAGGAAGGGAAAAGGGAAGGGGGAGACACAATAAAAGGCATTTTGTTTGCACATCCACAGTGGTGCTTCTGCTGCACCAAGGTCTGGATCCTCTTATGGAAATGAGCCCAAATTGTTTTCTTCCTGAGCTTTTCTTTTTTTGCAAAAGCGCCCCCTTTGAAAATGATCCCGCCAGGATAAAAAAAAACAATAAAGCCAAATGAAAAGGAGGGGCAATAATGGTTGGAGAAGGTTGGATTTTCCTGCTGGAGATCTGCTGCAGCCTCCTAATCGGTGGCAAGTGTTTGGCTGCAGCTTGAAAGGCTTGGCTTGGCCCTGCCCTGCACTCAGGGATGCCATTGAACACACACACCCCCCCCCCCGCCGAAAATAATCATTTTCATAAAAAAGAAGGCTGAATGGGAGCCAGGGGAGGGCCCAGGGGGCTGGCTTGGGATCCCACAGGGGTTGGGGAGTGCTCCCACCCAAGGGTGCAGCTCACCTGCTGCTTGGTGTCTCCAGAGCCCCTGGAATATTTCATATTGCCTGGGTTTTGGAGGGATTTCAGCAGCCTTAACAGACCAACCTGTGCCAGGGCCTTGCATAAATCCCTTCCTGATATCCCAGCCAACCCATTCCCTGGGTCCTGTCCCTCCATCCCTTGTCCCCAGTCCCTCTCCAGCTCTCCTTGAGGCCCTGGAAGGGGCTCTCAGGTCTCCCTTCTCCAGGTGAACCCCCCCAGCATTCTCACTTTTCCTGCTGGGGAAGGATCATCAGGAATCATCTCAGCTCCCAAAGGTTTGTGGCCCAGGCTTGAAGGAGAAGGGATTTATTGCAGCTCTGACTCAGACAGTGTTCAGGTGACAAAGGGACACTCCCCAGGGCTTTGCCTTCAGCTCCCACAGCTTTCCAGTGGCTTTGGAGGGGGGGGGTTCCCTGCAGACCTCCATCCTGGTACTTCCCAGGGGTGTAACACCCCACAAAGCAATCCAATAGAGAAGCTGACACTGTGGGCACAGAACCCCAGCCTGGTTTGGGTTGGGAGGGACCTCAAAGCCCACGGGCAGGGTCACCTCCCACCAGCCCAGGGTGCTCCAAGCCCCATCCAACCCGGCCTTGGACACTGCCAGGGATGGAGCAGCCCCAGCTTCTCTGGGAATGCCATGCCAGGGGCAGTGGGAAGGCCTTGCCATGCCCTGCCCCTGCCGTGGGTGGTGCCCTGAGCAGTGTGTGTGTCCCACAGGTGGACAGTGACACCATCTGGAACGAGGTGCACTCCTCAGGGGCGGCGCGCCTGGCCGTGGGCTGTGTCATCGAGCTGGTCTTCAAGGTGGCCACGGGGGAGCTCAAGGTTGGTGTGACAGCCCTCACCCTGTCCCTGTCCCTGGGCCTGGGCCTGGGCTGTGCCTCTCGGGGCTGCAGGGGCTCCAGGACTTCTTCCCTCTTCCCGACCTGCTGTGGTCGTGTGAGGGACCCATCAGGAGCAGCTCTGAAGTTCCAAAGTGGAACCTGCCCATCCATGTTTGCCTCTCTTCCCTT
>JAWWEW010000002.1:5322681-5339660 GCA_035583185.1 Anabacerthia variegaticeps | reverse complement strand
TGCTCTACTCTCCTCTCCTCTCCTCTCCTCTCCTCTCCTCTCCTCTCCTCTCCTCTCCTCTCCTCCATCAGCAGGAATTCCTTCATGGCAAGGCTTGCCAGGCTTTGGAAGGGCTCCCCATCCCTGGAGGTGCTCAGGAAAAAGCTGGGAGTGGCACCCAGTGCTCTGGTTTGGTGACGAGGCAGAGCTTGGACTCGATGACCTCAAAGGTTGGACTCGATGACCTCAGAGGTCTTTCCCCATCTCAAGAAGCCTGTGGCTGTGTCCCATTTCTCAGCTGGCTCTGCCTGACCAGCTTTGTGTCGGATGTTGGGGTTGTTTTCTAGCTCTGCCTGGACACCTCGGGCTGTGGTGGCTGCTGGGGTGGCAGGAGGATGAGGAGGAGGAGGAAGACAACCACAGCAGAGGGGCTGGGTCGCTCCTGGGGGAGATGTTTTAGCCCTGTTTCTGTGGCTTTGGATGTTGCAGCAAGCCCGAATCCATGATTTTTCCATGACTCCCCAGCCCATCATCCCTTGGAACTCCCCAGGAGGTTGGCCAGCTGCTTTAGGGGCTTTCCTGAGAGTGTTCCCAGGGGGAATCTGGGGATGGGAAGCGGGACAGGGATGCAAATCTCCCTCACAACCTCTTTAGCAACACCTTTCCAGCCTGGCTGCCCGAGCTGCCGAGCCCCTGCTCTGCTCCAACACTCCTGGGAATTCCCAAAGCCTCCTTCTATCCCCATAAAGAAACGGCCCCCTTAGGGCTTTTCCATCCCACTCCTGCATTTCACGGCTCCGACGAGGCCGAGCCCTCCCTCCCTGCTCTTTCTCAAAGGGAATCTGGCTCCAAGTTCCGGCTCTGGAGGGGGAAACGTGTGGAGATGAAATCTCTGCTCCAGGAGCACGAAAGTCAGCGTGTCCTTCCCTCGCCTCTTCACTGGGGGGTTTGATCCCAAGATGATCCCGGGGCAGCCTGGAAAAACCTCTGGGAAACTGCAGGTTTGGGGGTTTTCAGGGCTCCACCGGGCGGGTTAAGGGGAGGTTTCCAGGCTCATGAGTGGGGCTGGGCTGCTTTGGGTTTGCTGGGCTGGGGTGACCCCCGAGCCTGAACCCTGCCAGGTCCCCACTGAGGTGACAACCTGAGTGGCCGTGGGGCTCCAAACTGAGGCTTTGGCAGAGCTGCTCCCCTGGCAGCATCTGGGATGGCTGGGGTGGGCAGATGTGAGCACAGCTGGCACTCCTGGCCGTCCTGAAGGGGTCGCTGGGCTTGCTCTGCTGGCGTTTGCAATTAATTACCCAAAGGTTTGCGGCGGGAGGGACTTTTAAAAGTCACCCAGTCCATCCCCCTGCCCCGGGCAGGGACACCTCCAACTAGAGCAGCTCCAAAGCTGGGCCACTGGAAGCACAGGGTGGCCACTGGAAGCACGGGGTGGGAATGCTGGGCCACTGGAAGCACAGGGTGGCCACTGGAAGCACGGGGGTGCTCCCAACATGAACCCCCCCTGCCACCCCCTCCTCGGGCTGAGCTTTGGGGTCTGTGCCCTTTGCAGCCCCCTCTGTGTTTGCAGGGGCTGCACCAGCTGGCCCTGCAGAACGTCCCTTCAGGAGGTCACACAGCTGAAATAATAAGCTCATGGATTTTTCAGAAGTGATTTTGGGGCCTCATTAAACACTTTCTTCCTGCCCTGCTGAGTGTTTGCCAGCTGCCCCCAAGGCGGGCAGGGAGCTGGCACGAGGGTGCCAGGGCACAGCAGCTCCAGACACCAAGGGGACATCTCTTCTCCTTCCAGGGAAATCCTGGCTCTGCTGCCATGCCCTCAGCCAGCTGCCTCATCCCTGCTTTTGGGATGGTCCTAAAGAGACTCCTGAGCTCCCAAACCCTTTCCAGGAAAAGCAGGAGGCTTTGGGTGGGAAGGGACCCGAAGGAGCTCTGGGTTCCCTGAGAAGAGCGGAGTTTATTCCCTTCCCAGGAGCCGTTCCAGGCTCTGCCTTGTGGGAATTGGGGGTTTCTCTCCCTGCTCTGGGGGGATCTGCTCCTTTTTTCCGTGGCTGCATCCTGGGCTTGGTTTTTGGGGACTCCCTGCCTGGCCAGGGGTCACCTCTGCTGAGAGCCAGCCGAGTCATCCTGGTGACTGAGGATGGATGTCAGGCAGGGGGAGCCAAGGGAGAGCCCGTGCCCTAATCCAGGGATCAGACAAGCCTCTGGAAAGAGCCCAGGACTTGTGGGCTCTCCTGTCTTCACTTGGACTTCCAGCCAGGGACATGCCATGGTGGGAACAGGGCACTGGGGAGGGTTAAAGGGTTTCATGGTGCTCCAGCTCCTGGGGTTGCTCAGGATCCAGCCCAGCATCCCGGCTCCCTCTCATCCTTGGGGAGAATTCCAGGGGGAATTCTGACCCTCCCCACCTTTGGGAGAGCTGGGAATTCCCTGGGGGAGACCTGGGGTTGCTCAGGATCCAGCCCAGCTCCTCAGCAAGGCCAGGGAGCCCCGTGGGAGCAGAAATACCATTTATCCCACCGCTAAGGGCACAGATTCAGAGGAAGGCGAGCCTTAGTCCATCCATTAATGTAGTGGGTTTAGAGGGATTTATTTAGAACAGCTTTTTTTTTCCCCCTAAACAAGTTCCTAGTCGACGAGTTGTAGGTGGAAAACTTGACCACACGAACTTGGAGTGCAGTCCTGTCTCGTGTCTGATGGGGCAGGGCTGGAAACTGCCCGGGACTGAGGGGAGGGACGGGGGAAAACCACTCTGAGAGGGGAATTATCTGAATTATCCCCCAGCTCCCTCCGCCCTCAGCTCTGCCTCTGGGTGTGCTGCCCAGGGAGGTGACAAATGGCATTCCTTAAAGCGTCCCCAGCTCTGGTGGGATTCCAAGCCCTCCCAAGTGTTTCAGGAGAGCCTCGTTTGGTGCTGGCTCAGCATTTTCCCTTTTAACCCCCCCAAACCCCCTCCCTTGGTCACTCTGCGAGGTCCTCCTTGAGCTGGAGAGCCCTTGGGTGGCTCTGGCCCTGCAGGAGATGCTCCCGGAGGTGGCCTGGGGATGACACGGGCTGGGCTCCTTCCCCACTCCCACTCGGAGCGCCTCAAATCCCAGGGAAGGCTCCCCTTCCGCCGCTCCAGCCTCGCCTTTGGAAGACAACGGGATGATTCAGGACCTTCCGAGGGGGCAGGAAGGGGGGGGGGGCTTCAGCTGCCTTCCCAATCCAGGGGGGTTCTTCCCAGAGCTGCCATTCCATGCTCAGCCTGGCTTGTGTCTGCAGTGCCAGCCTTTTCCAGAGCTTCCCTGCCACGGGGGAAAAAAGCTCCTTATCCCGGGAATTCTCCTGTCTGTGGTTCTGCCCTGGCCTTTTCCAGAGCTTCCCTGCCATGGGAATCCCAGGGAAAAGCTCCTTATCCCGGGAATTCTCCTGTCTGTGGCTCTGCCCTGGGCTTTTCCCTGCAGTGCCAGCCTTTTCCAGAGCTGTATTTTGTTTTCTCCCTGCACACTCTGATTTGGGATCATCCTGCACCTCCCAGGAGCTTGGGGGGGGCTGTATTTTGTTTTCTCCCTGCCCAGCCTCTCTCTTCTCGTTTGGGACGTGGTTCCTGCCCTCGGCTGCCTCTGGAGCCCAGCCCAGAGAGCGGCACATCCTGCTCTCTTCATTATCTGCCCCTTGCTTTGGTTTCCCCCCCTCTCCAGGTCACTTTTGGGGGGGTCACTTTATTCTCAGCCCTTTTGCCCTTGCTGCTCCTGCGGCTCAGGAGGGAGGGTTTAATCCTCACGGCTGAGGTTTTGTGGCCAGGATACAAGAGGTTAAACCCTTTGGAGGAGCTTATTTACAGCAGAGGTAGGTTTCTGAATCAACAGTGGGGCTGAAGTGACTCACAGCGCCGCTTTAACCTTTTTCCTTCCGTTTTTATTTTTATGGTTTTTTTCTTCGGTGTCTCCCTCCGAGGCTGAAGAGCCACATCTGCAGTTTAGATCTCGGGAACGGGGAGCTTGGGAAGGAACACAAAGGGGCTGTGGATGCTCAGCCCGGCCCTGGGGCAGGGCTGCTCCCCGCGTGGGTGCTTCCCATCCCTCTAACCCTAACCCTGCATTTTGGGGTGCTCTGGGGAGGGGCTGGCCCGGCTTGGGCACCGAAATCCCGCGTGGCTGAGGGTGGAATCCCTTCCCTACGGCTGGGGAGGTGACAAGGTGGGCGCTCCGAGGGTTGGCATTGGCTTTTTAGGGGCACCAGGAGTGCGTGGGCAGGTTGGGGACAAGGTCCAGCCTGGCTCCTTCCTTTGGGGCACAGGGGAGAGGAGGGTCCCCAAAGGGGGCCGGGGGTGCAAGGAGAGCAAACAGAGGGCACAAAAGAGGGGCCATCCCTCAAATGAGCCCGGATTGAGGTGTCCCCACAAGGGACATCAGCTGGGGGCAGCAGAGCCAGCCCCGACACCCCAAACCCAGCAGTGCCAAAGGGGCTGGAGGAGAACAGAGAGGATGGGAACGAGCTGGGGCTCCTTCCTCGACCGGCACCTCCCAGTTTGCCCCAGTTCCAACGCCCCTTTTGTAGGGCACAGCTCCAAACCCTCCTTCTCCCCTCGCAGCAGAGCAAGGCTCAGACATTTCCACTCCCCAAAGTGCTCCCAAATGGCTGCATTTCTCCCGCTCGGTGATTCCCTTCCAAGGCATCGATCATCTAAGGGAGGGGGGTTTATCTAACCCAGGGTCTCCCTGATGCTCCTCCCAACCCTGCCGGGCAGTTTTTGGGGGATCTAGTCCTGAGCTGAGGTGCTGCAGGGTCAGGTCATCATCCTGCCTCCCGAGCTTTGGGTTCCAGAGGGATTCAGCCCCAGATTTGTGGCCAATCTGGGGCTCCACCTCCCGTGCCTGCAGAGTCAGGCCTGACCTGGGGCTTTTGCTGGGGCTCACACCACAAATTGCCTTGCTCTCCAAGCCTCCAAACCCGGGGACGTTTCCCCTGGTGGGAGAAAGGGCTGCTCTGCCTGACCCACCTGGAGCCATCCCCTCGATTTTGGGGTGTTCATTGAAGGGGCTGGCCATAAAGGGATGGAGGAATGGTGTGTTTGGAGCAGAGCTGCTGCCTCCTGTTAAGAGGAGGGCCTTGGGAAAACCCAGCAGACAAAACCATGAGGTTGCTTTTTGAAAAAGAGAAATTTTTATGGGCTTTTTTCCCTCAAACTGCGGCTGCAATGGGGGGGGGAAGCACCTCTGATGCCACTCTCTGACTCGAAATGGGGTTCCCTGTTGTGCTGAGGAGCAACATTGGGGTCTTCCTTGCCCTGCCTTCTCCCTCCTGGAGGATCCCCTTGGGTGCAACCTCAAAGCCACCAGATTCTTTTTTTACTAGAGTTTCTATAACAGAGTTTCTCCTGCCCTCTAGTGCCAGCAGATGCTGAGTCAGCAGGAGCTCCCTTTGGTGCTTTTCCACCTTTAAGGAGCTTTCCCTGAGCCTGGAAATCTGTTCCCGGGATGGGGAGAGCTGCTCCAAGGGTCTGTGCCCCACTCTGGGCACTGGGAACGCCAGGGCAGCTTTGGAGGGAAAACCCAGCCCCTTGGGAGGATTTGGGGGAGATGTTTGAGAGGGAAATGGGAATCCATGTGGCAGGATTGGGAGGGCAGGAGATTAAAGCTAACCCCTGCTTGGAGATGGAGGGGCTGGAGAGGGCAGGGATAACACCTGGAAAGGGCTCCCTTGCCTTTCCCCTGAAGAAAAGGGAGAATCATTTTATCTTTCAGAAGCTCTCCGAGATCCTTTTGCTTTGTCACCAGAGGGTCACAAAAGCCAGAGCTTCCCAGGGCCCTTCCCTGGCACCTTCAGGCAACTCAGAGCTCCTGAAACCTCCTCCAAGCCCCTCACACCTCCAGAGCTGCCAGATGTGCAGTGCCAGATGTGCAGTGCCAGCCCAGCCGTGGTGCCCTCCCTGTGCCCTCCAGCCTTTGCACAATTTCCTGGGCTATTTCGAGCCGGTCCTGCCGGGGCTGGGAGGGGCAAACCCGGCCTTTGGGGGCCGCAGAAAGTGGGAAAAACAGCCTCGTGGAAGTTTCCTCCCGGCCTCGGATCAGGAATTGGGGAAGGGGGCTGGGGGGAAGCACCAAAACTCAACCCCAAGCCCCCAACCCAATCCAACCCCCCAAGGCTTGCCGGGAGGACTCTGGAGGGGCCACGGGGCTGGGTTTGTCCCTTTAAGGTGTCTCCCCGAGGAAGGCTCAGCCAAATGCGATGTGGCAGCTCTGGTAACTCCTCTTGGCTCCCAGCACAGCCCCTCGCTGCTCACACAACTCGCTAGTGAAGAAGGTACAGCTGTCCAGGCCTTGGCAGGGATCCCCACCCTCTGCCGGCTGCCAAATCCTCTCTGGCTTTTGCTTTCTTTTTGCCTTTTTTTTCTCTAATAAACTCTTAGTTTCCTAGCGGGATGGAAATGAAGCAGCCTCATGTGCCTCCCAGCCCCACGTGATGCCTCCCGGACCTGCTGCTGCTCCATCCCTGCGTGATGCCTCGAGTTTACCAGCCAGGGCATGGAATGAGCCCGAATTCCAGGGAGCCAGCGGCTTCCCAGAGGCTTTTCCCTGGTTTTGCCACAGCCCCGGAGCTGGAGGAGCCTCCCCAGCCGTGTTGGCACCTTCAAAGCTCCGCGGAGAACCCGCAGGTCCCAAATTGTCCCGGTAAACAATCCCCCCATCCTGCAAAACTTTAAGCATCGATTCCTGGCCTGGGTTCCCTGCAAAAGCTCCAGGAAACCTTCCTCTCCTCGTCTCCCTCTTTCAGGAATGCCCGAAAACCCCCTCCGGTTTGGAAATAATTCAGCCACATGTGCAATTTTGGAGCTTCCCAAAGACGGCGGAAAAGGAGCCAAGTAAGGACCTGGAGCAACAAACCGGGACGAAAAAGAAAGCGGGGATAGATTTGTGATGAAAGGCGTTTAAAGGTGATTTCTCTGCTCCTTCACAGCGAGGGAAAAGCGACACTTTCCCAGCGCCGTCGGTTCCCTCAACAACCCGACAATATTTCCCTTGCGCCGCCGGGCCAGAGGGGAAGGATCGCCCTGGTTCAGGAAACGACAGCGCTCAGGAGGAAAGCTTTGGGATTAGGGCTGGAAAAGCAGCTCCTCTGCAAGGAGATTTTGGGGTTTTTTGGGGCTTCTTCCCCTTCTAATCTCCCTGACGCGAAAGCAGCGCTGAGTTCCCCCTTTGCAGCAAGAAATAGCGGTCACTGCGTTGGCCGCCTTGGAAATAGCCGAGGGGGAAAGGAAAAGAGGGAAAAGAGGGATTTCCTTTGCTCTGGAGGCACGGGTGGTGATTTGAGGAATTCCAAAACCTGACCCTCCTCCCGTGCCTCAAAACCCCGCGTGGAAATGCGGCGCATCCCGGCTGGAAGAACGTGGATTTGGGTGTGGACACCGCAGAGCCACGGGGTATCAAATGGGTTATTTAACCACGGGGAAACACGAAACAGCCCTTCTCGTGGCAAAGGGTGGAAAAAACCTCCTGGAAACCCTCCGATTGCTCAGTGCCTGAACCCCCAGGCCGGAGCTGGGAGGGAGCTTTGGCCGCGGAGCTCGCACGCACCATCAACAGAGAGAAAAGGAACCCGGGGATGCCAGAAATTCCCCCATCACTCCGCAAAATAAAGGAAAATATGCAGAATGGCCATCTTATCTAACGTGCAAAGCCCCAGATGAACACGGGTGGGGGGGTTTGAAGGCAGCATTAGCTCACATCTGGCCTGGCTTTCTCTGGGATCTTCGCGGCGAAGTTTCCAGGGCCGGGTGATTCCCTTGGTATTCCCAGAGCTCAAAATGCTCTGCTCTCACACACAGAGATTCCACGCACGGCCTCAACTCCCACCCACCCCACGCCGTGGTGCCCCGGGGAAGGGGGACCTCGCCTGTGTCTTTGGGGGGGAGAAAAGGCTTCAACCCCAAAGAATTTGCCCAAAAAAGCGCCTTTGGGGTGTGATTTTGGGGCCGTGGGACAGGCACACAGAGGGACAGGCAGGTGCTGGGTGAGCTCCTCGCCAACCTCTTTCCCCCCACGCAAAGCCCTCTAATTAGTGGGCTTTAATTTCTCTCCACCTCAGCATGGGCAGGGTGGGCTGTCTGTGCTGCAGGACGAGCATCCACAGGGTGGTGGCCCAGGAATTTCGGGCTGCTGCCTTTGGAAGGATTCAATTCCTCTCCTGTCCTCACCAATGGCGAGATCTTTGCTGGGAAACATCTCCCTGTTCTCCTTCCTCCTGAGCCTGCAATCTTCATTTTATTTTTCCCCCCAAACATCCCCACGGTTTTCCCGAGCTTCCCCTCCCAGCCAGGAATTCCCAGCCTCTCTCTCCCAACCCCACCGACTTTTCCAGGCTGGATTCACTCCTTTTTTTTGTTTTTTAGCCTCGGTGCAGCCCGCGATTCCCCCCCGTCTCTCCCAGCAGAGCGAGGAAGTTTATTTACATTTCAGCACAAACATATGAGTTTTGAAGCCTCGACAGCTAAAACCGAAGGCATAATCAGCTAAATTACTGCAGGAGCGGGGTTTTTGTATATATGTGTGTGGCTAAATTCATCCCAACCCCTAATTCCTACGTTTCCGAGCGTGTGTTTGGCAGGTCTCATTTCTCCTCAGGAAACGGTGAAGCTGCTTCTTTGGGGGTGGCAGCAAAACTGGCTGATTAGGAATTCAATTAAAGCGAGTCCAGGCTCACTGGAGCCCTTCCAGTAAATCTATCTCAAGCTGAACCAGTGGCCATCTGCCTCTTCTCTCTCCCCCTCTCCTCCTTTTTTGCTCTTTCCCGAGCTGTGGTTAAACGATGGAGAGGAGAAGAGGAGAGGAGAAGAGGGAAGGAGAAGAGGGGAGGAGAAGGCAGAGAGAGCTCCCCGTGCGGGGTTATTTTCTGGTTTGGTGTCTGACTCCTCCTGGGCTCGGTGGGAGAACGGAGCTGCCCCAGCAAAGAAACCCCAAATGGCCCACGGATCCCAAAGGATCGTGGCAGAGGGATCCGTCCTTTCCCAGGTGGAATTCCCCGGGAAGGTTCTGCCTTCCCTGGCTTCGTTTTGGAGCGTTGGATCAATCCCCTTTTTCCCCCTCCAAAGGGCTCTGACCTCGGGCGGGATCCTCGGGAGAAATCAGGGCTCTGAAGGCCACTCGGAGCCCTCTCTCCCTTATCACGGGGGCTCAGCAGTCGCTGGTGCTCAGGGAATATTTGTAGGGAATGGTGACCAGACCCCCCTGTCCCTTTTGCACCCTCCTGCGGCACGAACCCCTCTCCGGATTCCCTGGAGGTGAGAAAAGCTGAATTATCCCTTTCCCCGCTTCCCGAAGGGAAACCCTCCTTGTCCCTCAACCACGGGCTCTGAGGGTGACCCATCCCGGCTCAAATTCCAAGGGGGGGATCCTCTGTTTTACCAATCAGCCCCCCCAAAATTCCCTGCTCCGAGGCAGGAGGAGAAACACAGCCCTAAGAGCTGCCAGAGCGCCCTTGGCCAGCCCTTTGCAGGAGCGGGGAATGGCACGGCTGCCCCGGGGTTCTCAAACGCCGCCAGCGGCCACCTCATCCCGCTGTTTTCCATGCTTTTTTCCCGGTCTGGAAGTGGTTAAAGGGATGGCTCTGCCCCTTGCTCGGATTTATGGGCCGGCCGAGTTAATTGGCTATTTGTGCGTTGATTAGTTGTTGTCGCCGAGCGGTCACCTCGCCCCGGCTCCAAATCTCATTAAATGCCGGGGTGCCTCATGCTCGGATGGGGTTTTGGTTTATTTAGTTTTGTCTTGGTTTATTTTGATGATTATTTATTTCTTTCTTTTGGAAATCCCTGGCAAATATTTGCGCTGGTTTCATTGCGGAGGATTCATCATTAATTCTAAAAATACGCAGCTCGGGGGGTGTTTCTCGGTTTTTTTCCCTTCCAGAGTTGCCTAAAGAGGTGACTCGGGAGCGGTGGGGACTCTCCAACCCGCTCTTTAGAGGAGAGCCACGATTTATATCGCCTTTTCCCCCCCTTTCCCAATTCTCTGCAGAGCCCAGGAGGGGGATTTAAAACCTCCCCGGGGTATCCGCTTTGCCTAAGGAGCTGTAATTCCCTGATGACACTTTTTGGAGTTTTGCTGCCCTCCTTTTTTCCTCTCCTGTCTCCATTCGGCTATTCCTACGAGTCGGGGCTCGGAGATTTGCGCTGATCCCGGTAGGGAACTGCTAAAAATCATTATATCGCTAAGGGTGACACGGGATGTCCCCAGAAGGGCTGTCCCAGCTCCGCAAGAACCCGCTGCCACCTCCGGGGCTGATTTTTCCCCCTTCTGCCCCCTCGAACCGCACGAAAAGCGCCCCAAAAAGCGCCAAGGGAAGGGATGCGAAGGGAGGCGGCGAAGGAGAGAAGCGTTTCGATCTTTCCCCTTTGTTTTGGCGAGGATGCTTTTCCCACTCGAGCCGCCAGTGACTAATTGGGAGACAAATTAGCCCCACTTAGGCGAGATGTCCGCCTTGAACGTTCCCTTAATGACCCTTCAACGCGCAGCTCTCCCGACAGGGCTTCTTTTTTACCGCAGCCCTGCCCGGGGCGAAGGAAGGGACGCGTTTTCACCTCTTCCCTTCGCCGTGCGTCTCTCCGGCTCTCTTTGGGATGGGCTCATTCATTTCTCTGCAGATTTGTCTTTTTTTTTTGCGTGGCTCCTTGTCCGGAGCATTTTCTTTGCACCCTCTTATTCAAAGCTGGCCGAGGCGGAGCGGTTTTTGGCTGCCCTCGCAGCGTGGTTGGTGTCTGCTGGGGGAACAGATTGATCCTTTCCCAGGGAAAGACACGAACGTAAACAGAGGCTCCCAAATGCATTTTGCTGGCCTTTTAAACGCGCCGAGATGAAAACCCCCCGCTACAAGCCTATTAATGTAAATACCAAAACTTTTACAATCCTTCCTGTCGAGGAAACTTAGTTAGATTTTTTTTTTTTCCAGGATGCGTAGGGAAAAAAAAATTAACAATAAAATAATAGGGCTTTGGGGACAAAAAGGGCTTAGTCCCACCAGTGTGGCTACACCCCCGGTTTTTTGGGCTGCTCTCACAGGCGCTGGGGTTGGGGTTTGTGCCCAAGGCAGGCAGAGATAACATCTCTTCGCTTCTTTAAGGGCACCACGGACTGGGAGGCTGTGGATCAAGCACCTCGTGTGGCTCCTCCGGCACGGGAAAGGTGCGAAAGGCGCTGTTAATGCCGGTGCCAAAGGGGACCCGAAGGGAACAAGGGCTGTGCCCGCAAACTGGTCTTACTGGTGCGGGGTTAGGCCCGCATCGTCCTTGCCGCTTCGCTCACGGTCCTGCCATCCCAGCAAACATGGGGTTTGTCCCTGATTTTCCTTTCTTTGCACTCAGTTTAGGGCACATCAGGACTTTGTGCAAGGGAAAGAGCGAAGGGGCTGCGAGGGGCAGGTGCCGGCGAGGAGGATGAGGAGGCTCTGGGGGGGAGGAAGGCTCAGTGAAACCCCCCCTGGCAGCCCTGGGAGCGCCTGTTTCTCCCGAAAATTCCGTGGAGCAGAGCAGGAAAAGCTCCCCGTGGCCAGAGGAGCGACCTGCTGGCGCTGGCGG
The DNA here is from genome assembly GCA_035583185.1 of Anabacerthia variegaticeps. Classification (NCBI taxonomy): domain Eukaryota; kingdom Metazoa; phylum Chordata; class Aves; order Passeriformes; family Furnariidae; genus Anabacerthia; species Anabacerthia variegaticeps. Next base: position 5,328,130 of record JAWWEW010000002.1, on the reverse strand, counting down.
GGGCCAGGTGGCATTTTCCCAGTTTCCCAAGGCTCTGATTTTCTCATCAGAAAAGCTCCTCTGCTTTTCCTCTCGCTCGCTTTTGCACGAGGGGTGGTTTTTTTGGTTTTTTTTTTTTTCCAAGGAGAAAAACTCTCCTGGTTTTTGTGTCCCAGAACAGAGGGAAGAGAGAGGCTCGACCGGTGCTCCTTCCTGCTCCCTTCTCCCTACCTGATCCCGAACCCACGCAGGGATTTTTCCCTACAGAACCTGTGTTTCCTCCCCAGTTATCCCTAAAAACCCCTCGGGGCGACTCAGCCCCCCGTGCCAGACCCCACATCCCACCACGCAACAGATTCCCCCTGTTCCTGAGGGAACTTGAGGGATCTTGGAGGGCTTTCTTTTCCCTTTTGCTGGCAGCGGGGCTCGAATTTGACACCGCTCCGCACCAGGCCATTTGTCAACAGCGTTTTCAACAAGCCCAACCGCACGCGCCTTCCCAGGAACAGGGAAAAGGGGGGAAAAAACCTCGGGGGATTGGGGAAGCCACCCGTGGAGCCCAAAGCACCTCGGGGCACGGCGCTGGAAGGTGGGGCACGGCTCATCCCCAGCTTTGGGATGCGACCCGTGGAGCCCAAAGCAGCTCAGAGCACCACGCTGGAAGGTCGGGTGGAGGCTCATCCCAAACCGCTCGGAATTCACCTTTTTTTTTTCACCCCAAAATCTGCGGGTTTGCTCCCGATTTTTTACCCGCAGGGCCGAGCTGAGTGCCCACACCTAACCCCTGCCTCGTCACTGATTTAAGGAGGGATTAAATAAGAGATGTGGTCCCCAAAAAGCTTCGCCCTGCGTGACAGGAGGGGCCGGGCGTTGGATAACACATCTCGAGGCATCCTTGGCTTAATGGCAACACCGCGTCGTTTGGGGAACAACAGAATCAGTGCATTGTTCCAGCCCAGCACTTTGCAGCTCAGCCAATCTCCACCGCTCCACAAATATGTGTTTGGGACATTTTACATCTGCTTTTGACAAGAAGCCCTGGCTTTTTGCGTGTGGGTTTTTTTTTTTTTTTCTTCCCTGTTTTTAATGTGTGGGGCTTTTTTTCGGCCGGATTAGCCTGGGAAAAGGCGCTCTGGTTTGTAAACCGGGCTCAGCTTTGTCAAAACCCACCGGGGTTGGGCTTTCTGCAGTTGAAATAAGGGAAGAAAGAGGAGCACCAGCCACAACCATAACCCCCAGGACAGCAGAGCTGCCTTTTTAAAGCAAATCAAAGAGCAGGCAGCTCGTGCAATGGGTGGCAAAGCTCATTTTGAGACCCGCCAGCGTTCCGGGGGCTCCGCGGACGAGTGTGGGGACACCTTAACCCAGCAAATTCCAAGCCCTCCCAGGATGTGAGCGAAAGGTTTCCTTGAAGTGGTTCCTCGAGTGCTTTGAAGGCTGTTTGACACCGCAAAGTCCCGGCCGGGACCTTTTTTTCAGCCTTTCTAAAGAAGCGGCATCGAGTTTTTCGCCCGGCTTTATTTGTGCCTTATCCCAACGGGCCGCTCGTCCCTGCCCCAACCGCGATGGATTTGCCCCTTTAAAACAAAGCCCCGATAAACTTTCCATCCTCAGTTCTCCCCCAGGATGAAATTATTTCATTTTTACCCCACCGGGGCGGCGGGGAAAGTTTCCCTTTGCTTGGTGCAGGGGCTCGGTGGGCTCTGGTTTATGTTCGGAGCCCTGACACAACGCAGAGCTGCTCGGCTTAATTAGCTGGAGATGAGGGGGTTATTAAAAGCCTTCCCCCCCCCTTTCTGGCTGTTTCTTCCTCCCTCCCCGAGTATTCCAAAGGCAGCCGAAGAGGAAGTGGCTCTCGGCTCGCGGGAAGCCACGAGGCCGAATTTAGCGGGGAGAGTAAATCAGAAACTCGGGGCGCTTTTGGGGAAGGGAAACCGGGCAGGGCTGGACGTGCAGCGAGGTCTGTGCCCTGTGCCTGGCGGAGGGAGGGGGCAGGGGCAGAGCCCTGAGCTCCAGCCGCATCTGCTGCTCCTTTCCTTCCCGGCAACCCCGACCTGGGGCCAACCCACAGCCACGAGAGGATGTGGCGGCTGCAGGGCTCGGTGCCGGGGGTTTTTGGGGTGCAGGCACCCCTGGAAGGTGGCAGCAGCCGTCTCACAGCCCTCCCCTCCCCAGCCCCTTGCACAGGTCACCTTGTCCCCCCCAAACCCTTCTCAGAGGCAGCGCTTTCTGGCAAATCTCACAGGGCGACGTCTTCCCCCTCCGTCCCTCATCAAGCAACTCTCCACGCCAGGTCCCCTCTCACCATCCCCAACCCCACAGAGAATAAAACCCCCTCGATTTCCACTTATTCCCACTCCCCCCAAAGCGATGCATCCCTCCTTTTCACCCGTGGGAGTGTTTAACCTGCTTCAATTCCCAGCAGAGGGACCGCACGCAACTCAACCCATCGCGGTGCCATTCCATCCCCGCCACCTCTCCCCGGGGCTGGCCAAGGGACGAGGGGACACAGGGCCACAGATCCGAGGCCAGAGGGCCACGGGGCAGCCGCCAGGAGCAGAGAGAAGGGGTACTCACCCGGCTGGGGCGGTGGCTAGTGGGAGGCCGACATGGACCACGCTCCCTCCATCCTCCACACGGAGAAGGCATAACTGAGCCTCTCGTGAGCCACGTAACTGCAGCTCGTCATCTTACTGTCCATCTCGTCGCTCTGCAGCACCTGGTAGAGGAAGTCTATGTACCTCGCCGCCAGCTTCAGCGTCTGGATTTTGCTCAGTTTGTCCGAGGGCAGCGTGGGGATGATTTTCCTCAAGGCGGCGAAGGCTTCGTTGAGCGACTGAGTCCTCTGCCTCTCCCTGACGTTGGCCAGGATCCTCTGGCTCTGCAGCTCCTCGTACGATTGGGAGCTGGGGCTGCATTTCTTGCCCCTCTTGCCCGGGTTGGGGCTGCCATCCTCGCTGGACTTCTTGCTGTACCTTCTCTTCCTGCCAAACCTCTTTGGCTGCCTCTCCAGCTCCTCTTCGCTGGTCCCCAAGCTATCCACAGGGGAGACGGGAGAACTGGAGCTTTCTTCCATGCTTTCTGCGAGAAGGGGAGGGGAAGAGCCTTTCCCCCCCTCCTTATGTGATGTGAGAGTGTGTGTGTGTGTCTTAAATGTGCTTTAAATTCCTGAGACAGATCCTTTTTGGAAAAAAAAACGGGAGGGCTCTTTTTTTCTTTCTTTCTTTCTTTCTTTTTCCCCCTTTTTTTTTTCTTTTTTTCTTTTTCTTTTCCTTTTTTTTTTTTTTTTTTTTTTTTTGTGCTGACCAAACGTTTTCCAGGTTGCTCGAAAAGGGCTCTGATTTCAAGGGTTGTGCAAAAAAAAAAAAAAAAAAATAAAAAAAAAAATTGAGGTCTCGGAGAGAGGAAGTTATTCTAACTTTTTGGAAACTTTAGCTGAGCTCGGTTGCTAAATAGTTGTCAGGAGCGAGGGAGGTGCGGGGCTCCGTCCTGATTGGCCGGCCCGCTCGGTGGGAGGAAGGCTTTTCCCCTGCTAAACTTTCACAGTTTTAGGTTACACTTTCCGAAAATCTCGGGAATGCACCTCGAATCAAAGGGAGCCACCCCCCCCACCCCTTGCCCCGGAGAGGCCGAATTGGAGGGACCCCTAGGGGGTAACCCCCCAAAACCCCGGGGCTTTTTGGGGTGCTGCTCTGCCCCCCTGTGCTGCCAAGGCTGCCCTGCCCAAATTCGGGGCTCCTTGCCCAAATCTGGGGGCGCAGCGGGCACCAGTGAGCCCCGTTTTGGCAGAACGGGGAATTTTGCACCCCTGGGTGCCCTATTTTGCACCCCTAGATGCCCTATTTGGCACCCCTAGGTGCTCTATTTGGCACCCCTAGATGCCCTATTTTGCACCTCTGGGTGCCCTATTTTGCACCCCTGGGTGCTGTAGGGGTGTTGCAAACCCCCTGCCGGAGCAGGGAAATAAAAGAACATAATAATAATAATAATAATAATAATAATAATAATAATAATAATAATAAAAAGGAACGAGACAAAAGGAGCTCGTCAAGCCGAGCTGCTCTATCAGAAGAACCAGCTCGGAGTGGGTTTCTCTGCCCGGTTTTCCAGTAGATGTCAACTCATTTTTGCTCATTAAATGCAAATTAATCAACTTGCTCCTTAATGGCAAAAATAATGGCTGGTTTGCTTGGAAAGTTCTCCTCGGGAGGAGAAGGAGGGATTGGTTTGTAGTGGAAACCTTTCCCCAGGCAGCCCCTGGGAACGGGCTGGCTTTGCTTGCCAAACCAAAGGCTCTCAGATGCAGCACAGGGGTGAGAAAGTCATCCCTCACCCAAAATAGGGTCCCTGTGGCTGGGGCAGGATGGGTGTCATCCCCACTCCCACCCTAAATCCCTGTTTTGGGGGGTTTGGATGGGTGTGAGGGGCGACCTGGAATGCTGTGAGGGCAACTGGGTTGGGATGGTGTCCCCAAGGCAGACCTCACCCCTTGGGAATGGGGGGTCTTTACTTTGTGCCTGAGGTTTTTGAGCAGTCTCCTCAGCCCGTGGGATCTTTCCCAAGCCCTCAGGGTTGGTTATGTCTGGTTTTCCCAGCAGACACATTCCCAGCTCCGTGTTTCTGGTGGGTTTGGGGACACGTGGGGAGGGTGGGAGGATGTGGGGCTGAGCATCTGGAGTGCCCTGTCCCAAAGAGGGGCCTGGAAAAGGCTGCTCTGGAAGGGACAGGGGATGTTTTGGGATGTTTGAGAGCACAAACAGGAGCAGGGGAAGCAGATCCTGGGCTGGGAGCGCAAGGGGAGCTGCCTCTCCCTGTCCCCGTGGCCACCAGAGGCAGGGAGAGGTGTTTCCATGGGGTGGGATTGACCCTGCCAGGGGTTGCAGGCAGAGGTGGGCTCTGGGGGTGCATCTCCAAGTGCCCAGGGCCTTTGGGATAAACTCTGGGCCCATCAGGACACGGGGACAGCCCCCAGAGCCGTGGTGGGATCCTGGTCCAGTCCCTGGAGCTCTGGGATGAGCCTCTCTGGGCTCAGAGTCAGCACGGCAGCCCCTCTGCTGACAGAGGTGACACTCTGTCCCCTGGAGCAGAGCAGAGGCTCAAATCTGTCCCCTGGAGAAGAGCAGAGGTACAATTCTGTCCCTTGGAGAGAGCAAAGGCTCAAATCTGTCCCTCGGAGCAGAGCAAAGTTACAAATCTGTCCCCTGGAGCAGAGCAAAGGTACAAATCTGTCCCCTGGAGCAGAGCAAAGGCTCAAACCTGTCCCCTGGAACAGAGCAGAGGCTCAAATCTGTCCCTTGGAAAGAGCAAAGGTACAAATCTGTCCCCTGGAGCAGAGTAAAGGTACAAATCTGTCCCCTGGAGCAGAGCAAAGGCTCAAATCTGTCCCCTGGAGCAGAGTAAAGGCTCAAATCTGTCCCTTGGAGCAGAGTAAAGGAACAAATCTGTCCCTTGGAGAGAGCAAATCTACAAA
>JAWWEW010000002.1:5276571-5311833 GCA_035583185.1 Anabacerthia variegaticeps | reverse complement strand
CAGCACCATCTCCTTCCCCTCTGGATGCCTCCAGCACCATCTCCTTCCCCTCTGGATGCCTCCAGCACCATCTCCTTCCCCTCTGGATGCCTCCAGCACCATCTCCTTCCCCTCTGGATGCCTCCAGCACCATCTCCTTCCCCTCTGGATGCCTCCAGCACCATCTCCTTCCCCTCTGGATGCCTCCAGCACCATCTCCTTACCCTCTTTTCCTTCCCACCCATTCCCCCCTTCCTCTGGAATATCCTGAGGCCAATCCAGCTCCCAGGGAATGTGGAAATCCAACCCTGAAGAGGTTTAAACCCCAAAGTTTTTTGGCTGGGCAGAGAAAGGAGTGAATTCTTTGCCCAGCCTGGTTTAAATTCTCTTCAAATCCATTCTAACCTTCCCTTCAATCCTGTGTGGACAATTCCAGGGAACAAATCCCAAGGTTTTCAGCCTTCCCTGCTCCAATTCCAGGCTCCAGCTGGAATGTTGCCTGGAATTCATTCCCAAAGCTTTGGCTTGCTTTGGATTCATCCCCCTGAGCAACCCCAGGCAGAGGAACCAGAGCAAGGCACAAAAATCCTTGGAAATCCCTTTTTCCCACTGGCAAATTCCCCAATCCTTGGGGTTGGAAAAGACCTTTGATTGTTGACTTTGCCTTTTGGGTTTGGTGGGTGTTTAATAAATGTGGGGTTTTTTATTTGCAAAGCCTCAAATTCCTCAGATTCCCCTGGGATCCTTGAGAAAGGAGGGGAAAATACAGCCAGGAAGGCGAGTTTGGATTTGCCTGCCCAAAATTTACCTCCCAAACCTTCCAAAACCAACCTGGAATGGCATTCCCAAAGGAATAGGAAGAGATTCCCAAAGCACAGCCCTGCTCTAAACACTCACCAAAAGCTAAACATGGCACCAACAATTCCAGGCCAATCCCAAATCCCACCTACAGAAATCCCAGGAATTTCTCCCTGTATTAGAAATGAGACCAAAGTGCCTTGCACTTCCCATGGAGCAAATCCAGCATTCCCAAAGGCAGGTTGGGAGGTGAAAGCAATAATAAAACAAGGCTATTTCCCCCCCATTCCCAGAATTCCTGGGAATATCCCATGGGAATCTCCCTATCCTGCCTGGGGTTACCTTCTCCTGAGGGCCTGGAGTGTTGTTTTGGGGCCTTTGTGGAGGGATGTCTTGAGAGCCTTGCAGGGTTTTCATTCTGGGAGGAGAAAGCAAGAAAAGGGCAGCAATTTAAACAACAATCAGATATATATATATTATTTACAATTTATAAATATATTGATATATTTATCCTATAAAAAGCATGGAATTGCAGCTAAAATTCCCTGCCTCCTGTTGCTTTTCCCCCTCTTGTTTCTCCTCCATTCAAAACATTCTCTGGTTTTCCTCCAATTCTTCAGGGCTTTTTTTCCCCTGGATAAATCCCAGATTTTTTTTCCCTTTGAAATGGAATTTTTTGGTGAGATTTCCTTAGAGCAAAACCAACTTCCAAAGGGGAATTAGGAAGATCCAACCCCTTGTGGAAGTGGTGGGGAATTTGGGCTCCCACTGCTGGTGACCAAATGAGTGAAAAGCTTCCAAATCATCCCTTTATTCCTGGAAAACCTTTGGAATTTCACAATTCCTTGGAGGGGACAATTCCCTGGAGGGGACAATTCCCTTGGAGGGGACAATCCCCTGGGAAGGAGCAAGGCTGGAAGTTGGGAAGCTGGAAATTGGGAAGCAACCCCTTTGGGATAAGATCCCAGCATTCCCAACGGGCCAAAGGAATCCAAAGGGAAGGTGTAAAGGAGGATTCCTGCCAGCCCAAGAGAATTCCTGGATTTGGGAGCAGGGTGGGAAACACATTCCCAATATTTCTGCATGGAATTGTGCAAGGAGGGGATGTTTGGAATGCCACATTCCCATGTGAAAAGGGTGTTTTCTGATGGTTCCAAGCCCCTCAAAGGCAGCAGCTCCACTGGTAATTAGTAAGAATTAGTAAGAATTAAGTCTGTGGACAGAAATGGAAAGGAATGAGCCTGGAAAAATCCCTTTTTTCCTGCTTAGATCCCCAGGAGGAATGTTTGCATTCCCAGCAGGAATAAAGTGGGCAGGGAGAATTCAGGGCTTAGTGGGGGGGAAATATCAATCAACCATCATGAATTTATTCTGCAAATTAACAGGTGGCAAACCCCAAACAGGTTGGGAAACCCCTCTTTTCCCAGCCTAAAAATGATGGATTTCTACCAAACAGGGGGGTCCTTCCCAGCAGATTTGCAGGGAATGGTTCCCCCTGCTGGTTTTTTGGAATTGCAGAGTTTGGCTCATCCAAGAGCAGCAGAAATTCCTCAGCCTTGACTTGGAGGCTGCTCCAAGTGCCCAGTTGCAGAGCAATAACAGAGAATAAACCCAATTCCCCCTCCAAGTGACCTCGAGGTGAGAGGATATTGCAAAAAGCTCCAGCCAAGCCTTTCAGCAGCCCCAGGAAACCCAGGAAAAGCCTTTTCCAAGGTGTTTGCCCTGGGGGAGAAATGCCAAAGCTGCTGCATTTCCACCTCCTGCTCCTTGCCCTCCAAAGCCAGAGAGAACTGGGTTATTTAGGAGGTCCCCCCCAAAAAAGCCACTTGAAATCAGGTTTATTTTTCCCCTGAGATGGACCAGAACATCTTGCAAGGCACGTGTTGGCCAAATGTCTCTTCATTTCCCATTTCTCCTTGTTTTCTTCTGGCTCCAGGAAATCTGGGGAGAGCCAGGGGGTGGGTGCTGCACCCACAGTTGGTTCAGGGACAGAGAAATGCAGTGACATTTGTAAAAAATTAAACATAAAATAGGGCAACCTGTCGAAATTCCAGTGGGTTTTAAAGCCTGGCTCATCAGCCACACCAGAAATTAAGGCTTGAAGGAAGACACAGAGAATATGAGGATTATTATTGTTATTAATCCCATTATTAAGAGTCCTGATTTTATAGGAGCAAAGGCAGGAACTCAGCTCAACAAAAGCAACCTGAAGTGCCTGCTTTTCTGAAACAAATGCAGAGAAAACATCAAAAGGTTCATCCTTGGGGCAAGAAAAGAGGGGGGCACTTGTGAGATGCCCCAAATCCACGTTTTCATGTCCTTTTTCTCCTCCCCAGGGATGAGGAACCTTCTGCCCTGCTTTTCCAAGAGGGGGATTTTCATCACCAGAAAGCAGAGGCAGGAATGTCATCCAGAGCTCATTCCCAAGCCTTGGAAGCATTCCCAAGCCCTGGAATCACTGCCCCAAAGCTCTCAGAAGAAGGGAAATGAGATGTCACTGCCCCCAAAGTATTATTTGAGCACCAGGAGAAGTTTGGGGCTCAGAACAGCCACGAAAGACCCAATTTGGAGGGAGTTGAACTTGGCCTGGAATATTTGCTTTGGGCTACCAAAAAAAAAAACCCTCTCTTTTATAAACTCTCCTTCCAAGTGCCACTAATTTGGAAAGGTTTGCTTGGATTTGAGAGGAGGAAGAGGCAGAGCTTTGTCATGTCCTGTGGCTGACAGGCTGATGTCAGTGGGTTCTTGGGATCCTGCCTGTTTTTAAGCTGAGCTTTAATTTTAAGTTCAGCTTGAGGTGAATGCACTGAGGTGTCTCCCTCCATTCCCCACCTTCCCTCAGGTCAGCAGGAAGGAGCAGCTGGAGATACAGAGACCCTTCTTGTCCTCCTCCCAAAGCAGTAATTCATGGCAAAGTGGGGAAAGAAAGGAAAGGAATCCAAGAGCTTTCCAGGGAAAACTCCCAGGAGGGAGGAGAAAAGGGGTTGGAAACATAAGGCCTTGAAGGTCCCTCCCAAGGCCAAATCTGGGAATTTGGAAGCAAGGAAGAATTTTGCTTGGAGTAGCAAAAGTGACCCAAAGGAAATGAGATAAATTGAGTGGATTTTGGTTTTGCTCAGAGAAATTTGGAATACAAGCCCCTGCCTCGTGTGATCCTCAGCCCTAAAACTTGTCACCTGCCTCCCTTTCATCCAAGCCACCCTCTGGGAGACTCCTAAACCCTTCCACCATGCAGGGATTTTCCACACTAACCTCATTTTCTGGCTGGTACTTGCTGTCTTTGGTTGCTCTCTGTGCTTTCCTCAGCGGGGGCTCCTCAGAATCCAGAGGCTGGAAAAGAAAGGGACCCAAAGGATGACCCAAATGAAGGTCCCCTCCCAGGAGAACCATCATTCATGTGCATCAAGCTTGAAGCAGCACACAAGGGAGGAGAAAAGAATTATTCAGAGGGGAAAGAGGAGATAAAAGGGCAACAAAGAGAAGGCAGGTGAGGATTTATAATCCTGGGATCACAGAGTGGTTTGCCTTGGAAAGGACCTTCAAGCTCCTCTCCTTCCAGGTTCACACTGAGGCCTTCCAGGAGCTGAAGGGGCCCACAGGAAAGAGGGACAGGGCCCTGGGACAAGGCCTGGAGGGACAGGACAGGGGGCAATGGTTTCCCACTGCTGGGATATTGGGCAGGAATTCTTGGCTGGGAGGGTGGGCAGGTCCTGGCATGGGTTTCTCCATCCCTGGCAGTGTCCAAGGCCAGGTTGGACGGGGCTTGGAGCACCCTGGGCTGGTGGGAGCTGTCCCTGCCCATGGCAGGGGTGGCACTGGAGTCCCATTCCCTTTCCCATTGCCATTCCCATGCCATTACCTTGCTCTCTGCTTTTTCCTTGCCATGTTCCTGGGCATGCTGCTCCTCCTTCTCCCTGCCCCTGGCCCTGTCTCTGCCCCTCTCTTTGTCTTTGTCCCCTTCTCTGTCCCTGCCTTTCTCTTTGTCCCTTCCTTTCACTCTGTCCTTGTCTCTCCCCCCCTCATGTTTTCTCTCTCTTTCTTGGCCTTTATCTCTTTCCACATCCTCTTCTTTCCCTCTGCTTTTTTCCACTTCTCTTCCTTGCTTGGTTGTCCTGCTTTTGCTCCTTTCCCTTGCTTGTTTCTCTCCTCTCCTCGAGGAGTCTCTTTCGTGGTCTTTGTGCTTCTCTTTGTTTTCCTTGTGTTTCTCCCCTTCCTTTTCTTTGGGTTTGCTGTCTCTGCTTGAGCTCCTCTCTTTGATTTCGGCCTCTCTCTTGCTCTAAAAGGACAAGGAAACGCCCATAATTAACTTCATCCAAGATAAAACCAGCACCCCAAGAAACCCTGGTGCTCCCCTAAAAATAAATGCAAATTGTACCTCTCTCTCCTTGTGGCTCTTTGGTTCTTCTGCTCTGGGCTCTCTGCTCTCCTTCTCCCGAGCTTTGGAGGAGGGAGCTTTTCCTTTGGGATCAGCTTTGTCCCCAGCCAGGACCCTTCTCACAGCAGCATCACTGGAGAGCTGCAAGCACAGGGAAAAAAAACATGGAAATGAGGCAGTTCTCCCAGGAAATGCCTCTTTTTCTGCCTCTGGAAGCAACGTGGCCCTGGGGGTTGGGGTTTTTCCTTCTGGGTTTGTGGTTGTTTCAATAAATAAAGCCCATTGTGGATCAGGGATGGGTGGGAGGGCAGTGGTGGGGCTGTGGATCAGGGATGGGTGGGAGGGCAGTGGTGGGGAATGGGACTTTCTCCTGGGCAGCTCTTGGATCTGACCCAACCCTGCCTTCCAACCTGCCCCTTCCCTGTGGAAGCAGAACAAGGAGCAGGAGAACAGATATTTCATTTATACCTCAAGATAATTGAACTGCTAAGACATTCCCACTGCAGGGACTCCCTTGATGACCCACCTTGTCCAAGCAACACTTGCCAAGGGCCTGGAGGAACTCGTTGGTTTTCTCTGGCTCGTGGCCAGCCACGACACGGGCGGGTTTCACAGCCAGAGGCTCCCCCGTCACCAGAACCACGGCATCGATGGCCTTCTGCAGGAAGTGCATCTTGGAATCCTTGTCCTGCCCAGAGAGAACTCGGGGGGTGAGGGGGAAGGGAAGGGGGAAGGGAAGGGGGAAGGGAATTCTGCCCTATTAAAATCACAGTCCATCCTTCCTGCAACCCAATAATTTAGGGAAGGAGACAGGACATTATTGAGAACCAAACACAGTTTCAAATGCAGAGCCAAATTTTCCTGCCCCATCCTCATCTTTTGCAGGCTTCTCCATGGGTTGGGGCCATGGAAGGAATGCAGGGGGAAATCCACAGCCCCCACCTGCAGCAGAAATCAGACTGGACCCACAGAGAAATCAAGGTTGGAGGATTTGTACGGGGCACATTTCAGGCATTTCCCTGGTTTGTAGTGGTCAAAATTGATACGTGTGTAAATATAAAGATATGTATAAATAGAAATATTTGTATATATTTGCAAATCTGACCTAAGAAATTACAAGATCAAGCCTAATAGGCCATGTTTCCATTTATAGCACAATATTTGACCAGAGCTTACCAGAGAAAGCTCCCTGGTGCAGGAGGTGGATTTTGGCCAGAGAAATCCCAGCAACTGAGGAATCCAAAGGATTTCAATCCTCCTATGGATTACTCAGCCAAAAATTCCAGGGAGGAAGCAGCCAGTGGGAATTCCTTCTAAGCAGGTATTTGGGATGGGGAATCCAAGCTGGAGACAGTGGGATTTATTACAATTGTCATTTATTTAAAATGCCTGGGGATTTCTAGTGATTTTTTAAAGATGTCTGTGGATTTCTCATGATTGTGAGTTATTACAACCTGTCTGCGGATTTCTAATTATTGTGAGTTATTAAAAATGTCTGTGGATTTCTAATGATTGTGAGTTATTCAAACCTGTCTGTAAATTTCTATTGATTGTGATTAATTAAAACCTGCCAGTAAATTTCTATTGATTTATTGATTTATTCAAACCCCTCTATGGGTTTCTAGTGATTCATTACAACCTGTCTGTGGAGTTTTAGTGACTTTTTATCAACTTATCCCTCATTTTCCATAATTAGTCCTCACCAATCCCTTGCTACAGCCTGATTTTTTCCCAGAAATTGCATAACAGGCTCTGATTTACAACACACCTAAAGGCACATCCTCGAAGCAGCCCAGGAGAAGTGGCAGCTCTCAAAGAAGGCTCAATTAAAGCTCAATAAGCAAGGAGGTGTCACACCCACCTTCACATTTTCTGATTTGAGCTCAAAGTCGGTGTAGAGCCCCTGCAGGAAGCCTGTCACCCTGATGACCTGCACACCAGAACACAAGGGGACAGGTAAGGGACACTGGAGCTCCTGGGACAGCAGCAAACCTGCTGGGACACCTTGGGTACACCTGGCTTTGCTTTAGGGTGGCTTCTTTGCCTCCTGCCCCATTCCCTCTTTGGCCCTGCTCTTGGGGAAGCCAAGGGATGGTTCAGGCAAACCTCTCAAAGGAGGCTCAGGTGGCACCTTCTGGATCTCCACCAAGTCCCTGACACAAAAGGTGACCTGGAGGGGGTCGGGTTGTCCCTCCAGGGGACAAGGGACAGGAGGAGAGAACATCAGGAGGAATTTCTCCATGGAGAGACATTGGGAGGGGCTGCCCAGGTTGGTTTGGAGTGCCCAGCCCTGGAGGTGCCCAAGGCAGGACTGGCTGGGGGACAAGGTGGGCATGGGGCACAGGGTGGGCTCTGTGACCTTGGAGGGCTTTCCCAAAGGAAAATCCCACAATTCAGACCTCCAATTTACACTTTAGATCCACAAAGTATCCACACAAACACCCAGATCTCTAAACCTCAGACCCAGCCAACAAGCTGTCCTGTTCCACCCTAAAATGCAGAGCTGCCTGAAAAGCTCCAGTGGGAACCAAACCCCCCAAAAGCTGTTGGGAGGCTCAGGGAGCCACCCTGTCCCTGTCCCTTGAGTAGCTCAGTCCCTCCAGACTGACATAAAAGGGCCAAAATCCCGTGCCATCCCTGGGGGATGTCCCTGGCACTGAGGGGACAGCACTGATGGTCCTGGGGGATGTCCCTGGCACTGAGGGTATCACTGATACCCCTGGGGGATGTCACTGTCCCCACTGATGTCCCTGTCCCCACTGATGTCCCCACTGGTGTCCCTGCTGATGTTCCTGTCCCCACTGATGTCCCGGTGTGTCCTGTCCCCACTGACACCCCCGCTGGTGTCCCTGTCCCCACTGATGTCCCCGTCCCCCCGATGTCCCCACTGCTGTCCCTGTCCCCACTGATGCCCCGATGTGTCCCTGTCCCCACTGCTGTCCCCGTCCCCCCTTATGTCCCCACTCCCCCCCGGTGCCCTCACACCTCACAGATCAGGTCGTGCAGGTAGCGGAAGGGCGGCTTGTTGAGCAGCTGGTCCGTCAGCGGCGGCTTGCGGATCACCTGGCCCAGCGTCTCCCGCGTCCGCCGCGCCACCGCCTCGTTCATGGCGGGATCCAAGGGCGATCCCACAGGGAATCCCCCGGGAAGGGACCGGGATCCAGCCGGGCCGCGCTCCCGGCCTGCCCCGCGCTGCGCATGCGCGCTGCTCGTTGCTAAGGGCCCAGCGCGCCCATAGCAACGGGCGGCGCTCCCGGCGTGCCCCGCGCTGCGCATGCGCACCGCCCGTTGCTAAGGGCCCAGCGCGCCTATAGCAACGGCCGCCCTGAGGGGAGGGAAAGCGGGAGAGGGCCCGGAGAGACCCGAGGGAAGGGCGGAAAGCAACGGGAAAAGGGGGGATCGGTGGGGATGGAGCGGGGAGAGTGGGCGAGGATATCGGAGAGAGATGGGGCGGGAGAAGGGAGGGAGCCAGGGAAAACGGAGAGCCGCTTCCAGGGCCTAAAGGGAGAGCTGGAGAGGGACAAGGGGTGGAGGAACAGGATACAGGGAATGGCTTCCCACTGCCAGAGGGCTGGGTGGGATGGGAGAGTGGGAAGGGATTGCTGGCTGGGCTGGGATTCCCAGAGGAGTTTGGGTTGGATCCCTGGGAGTGTCCAAGGAATAACCCGGGATGGTGGGAGGGGTCCCTGCCCACGGAACAGGCCGGTGTGTAAGGCCCATTCCAGCCCAAACCATGGGGGATTCCAGGACAGCCCGGCCTGGGGATTTCCATAATATCCCCCCATCCTGGCCCTTTTTCCCTGGATCTTCCTCCCTGGAAGAGCAGTGAAGTCCCCCCTGAGAGAGAGCAATTAATTCATCAACGATTAAAACCTTCTCTGTATAACTCAACTGACCCAAAAGGAAGGATCAGCCCCTTACCCTTCCTGTGCTCTGAAAACAGGGAAAAACCACATTCCACCCCTTTTTCCTTGCAGCCAAATCCCACTTCTCCAGCTGCAGCAATCCCAGCTGGGAAGGGATGGGAATGTTGCTTTAGGAACCTGAAATGAAATGAAAGCCAAACTGTTAAACCCCAGATCATGGCACCACCAGTGAGAGACATCAGAGACAAAGCCACTAAGCAACCAGAAATGCCATTTTTTTGGGTGAAGAACACTTGAAAAATCAGAGCCAAAGCCACTAAGCAACTAGAAATGCCATTTTATTGGGGGAAGAACACTTGAAAAATCCAGAGGAAAGCTTCTCCAGGCTTTGCAATAGACCCAGCCCAACCCAGGGAATCTCCCTTTTCCAAAGGGCTTCCCCCTCTCCCCACCCCTGTTTTCCCGGGAATTCTCTCCCTGGGGAATAACGCACAAGAGTTTGAAGGAGAAAAAACAAACCAAAAAAAAAGCAATCTGCATTTGGAGCTGCTATTAAAACTAAGCCCAGATTGGTTCAGTGCAGGTGCTGCTACATCACACTTGAACAAAGGCACGAAATCCCCTCCTGGAAGTCACCCTTCAATTCCTCCTCCAGCCCCTTCTGAAGCACAGAAGGGGAATTGTCAGGATGTGCAGAGAAAGAAAGAAAGAAAGAAACCTCATGTGTTTTGGGGTGGTTTTCACTCCCTGCTCTTGCTGAGATCTCAGGGGCAGCTTTTGCCTTGCACTGTGTGAAACACCAGAATATTCCTGACCTGGGAGAGGTGCAGGAGAAATCCCACCTGAGGCAAAATTCTAGGAGTCCTCTGAGCTGGCACAACCTTCCCCATTGTCATGGTTTTCCAAGAGCAACTCGTGGTTTTTCCTGTCAGTCTTATTATAATTAGTATATTAATTTAATTGCTTTTGATCTTAATACCTCAGACCCTTACACAGAGGTGTCAGTGAGAGCTCCAGGTGAGCTCTGAGACACCAAGAGAAACGTGTTCTCAAAGGTAACAGTGTTAAAACCACGGGAAAGGTGAGAAATGAGGGAAAGTCATGTGA
The DNA here is from genome assembly GCA_035583185.1 of Anabacerthia variegaticeps. Lineage (NCBI taxonomy): Eukaryota > Metazoa > Chordata > Aves > Passeriformes > Furnariidae > Anabacerthia > Anabacerthia variegaticeps. The sequence continues at coordinate 5,301,708 of JAWWEW010000002.1, read as the reverse complement.
AAAATAATAATAAAAAAAAAGAAATACAAGCCTTTTTCGCCAGCCTGGGATCTGTCAAGTCTCTCCAACCGTTCTGTCTGCTCATGAAGCAAAAAAAAAAGCCTGGAAACTGTAAAATGAACTTTGGGGGCAACAAAAAACCACCCTAAAAACTTCAAAATTTAAGATTATCACCCTGATGTTCCAAAAAAAGCCCTGCAGGTTTTCCATCTTGACAGACCCTGAAGGTGCTCTTTTTTGAGCCCATTTCACACCCTTTGTTCAGAAGATCCCCACACTTCCTTCCTTCCTCAAGGCTCACTCCAGCTCCTACAGACTTAGATCTTTATAAAGGTGTCTTTTTTTATATCTTTACAAAGAGAGAAAGCAGATTCTGGTATTGGCAGCAACTTCAGTGAGGAGAGATGGGGAAAAAAACCAAACCAACCCTCTACAGAGAGATGGTTCTGACTGGACTAAACTGGGGCAAAACAGCCCAAAACCAGCCTGGAGGGAGGACAGGCTAAAAAAATCCCCCCCATTCTTCCAGCTCTTAATCCATTTGCTCCCAGATAAAGTGCATTGCCCAGCCTGAGAGTGGCCAGCCCACAGAGAAAGGGACACTGAAGCACTTCCCCAACAGCAGCCAAGCAGAGTTCTCCCAACTGCTGCCCCCAGCCGGGCTTGGGGACTTGTGAGGCCACTTTGGGACAGCCCCTGTGGCTCCAGCAGGTGGCTCAAGGTGTGTTTTTGGGGGAGCAAAGCCCCTTCCTGCTGTTATCTGAAAACCCCCACGTTGATGGAAAGAGCCACTTCAGGTTTCCGGGCCTTCATGGGCAGCTTCTCCTCCTCTGGGAAAAAGGGATCCTGGGCACGGCCCCCTTGGCGACTGTGGGCATGAAACATTCATTAAAGGCATTAATTAACACTAATGAGGCTCTAACAGCCACAGCAGCTGAGCTTGGAGTGACTACTCCCACTGCCAAGGACTTGTGGGAATGGCACTGCAAGCTCAGAACAGCCAAGGAATTGAGTTCTCCTCACTCCCACAGTGGGTGGTGCAAGAGGAAAAGCAGAGGGAGCCAGAGCCAGGAGTTGGGATTGTCCAGGGCCTTCCTGCAGGACTGCTGGAACTGCACCCAAAAACCCATCCAGGTATCCAATTAGTCTGAATGCCAGACTGGGGGGGCTTGGAAGGGACCTCAAAGCCCATCCAGTGCCACCCCTGCCATGGGCAGGGACACCTTCCATAGCCCAGGGTGCTCCAGCCTGGCCTTGGACACTCCCAGGGATCCAGGGGCAGCCACAGCTTCTCTGGGAATTCCATCCCAGCCCCTGCCTCCCCACCCAGCCAGGAATTCCTTCCCAATATCCCACCTAACCCTACCCTCTGGCAGTGGGAAGCCATTCCCTGTGTCCATGCCTTGTCCCAAGTCCCTCTCCAGCTCTCCTGGAGCCCCTTGAGGTCTGAACACACCTCCAAGTCCATCCCATCCCACCCCCTGCCATGGGCATGGACATCTACTATTCCAGGCTGCTCCAAGCCCCTCCAGCCTGGCCTTGGACACTCCTAGGGATGGAGCAGCCCCAGCTTCTCCTGTGAGAAGCAGCAAAGAGCAGTTTTTCTACTGCAAAAGAAATGCCAGGAGTCTCTACCTTTTCCTTTTCTCCAGGGCCAGCTGCCTTTGCTTCTCCTTGCCAATGTCATCTCTCAGGGTGCTGAAGTCCTTGGTGTCATCAAGGAGAAGGTTCTGCCATGAGAAGGGGTGGATCCATGAAGCTCAGGAGCTCACACCATCTCCCAGCCTCTTGCCCAGCTGCCACAGTTCATTTTCAGGGCATTTTCCCTGAGTGGTTTGACCCCAATTAACTCCCAGTTAAGGAGAAGGCCGGGATGGTTTGGGTTGGTAGGGGCCTTAAAGCCCATCCAGTTCCACCCCCTGACATGGATTAGGAACACCATCCACTGGGCCAGGTTTCTCCAAGCCCCATCCAACCTTTTTTCCACTTCCAGGCATGGATTTCATGTCCATGCCTGGACAAGACATCAGATTTTTCTCCTACTGCTTTCAAAGCCAGCCAGGATGTTCTTTCCTTCTCCTCAACGACCCTCAGTGCTCAACTGGGTTGAGCTGGGCTGGGTTATTTATTCACCTCAGGAAACAGATCTGCCAGAATTCCTTGGCATAGGGAATTGGTTTAGACCTATGATGTGACTTTTAAAGGGCGCCGGCCTCATGTAGAGGGGAAAAAACACCCAATAAAAAGAGGGCAAGAGAAAAGAACCAGGAGAAAAAGCACCAAGAGCACATTTGGCACCCCCAATCCCACATCCCAGAGATGCAGCAGGAGGCAGGAAAAGCGGGAAAACCCCAAAGGGCTCAGAGCTGCTCCAAGCAAAGGCAGGCTGCTTTACCTTCACCCCAATGATGTCTCCATCCCTCAGGTGATATGGGGCTGCCTGCAGACTCTCCTGCTTCCTCCTCCTTTTCCTCTTGGAGAGCTGCTGTGTCTGCAGGAAAGGCAGAGCACAATTGCCCCTTGGAGACCATCCCAAAGGCAGTGCAGGACAAAGCAATGCTCTCCTGTGCCAGAGCTGGTGGTGGCTGTGCCACCCAGGCCTTACCCAGCTGGAGAGTGGCAGCCACTCGAACCTCTCGGGGAAGTATTTGGCCAGCTCGATCTTCTCTGCAGGCAGACCCAAGTGAGAGGCCACTCTCTGCCTCAGGGCCCCCGGGCTGCATTCCTTGGAGATGTCCCACACCAAATCCCTGCAGGCACAGTAGGCCCTCTCTCCTGGAATTGCCATCTGCACTCGCAGCAGCAGCTCCTGGGGGCTGGCAGCAGGAGGAGACACAGACACTCCAGTGAGTCAGCCCCCCACTATTCCCAGTTCCCACTCCCTCCCTCCTTTGGGGCAAACAAGCTGCCAGTGTCCCTTAATCCCCAAATTTCAGATCCTGACAGGTCCAAGCTGCCCAGTAAAGGCTCCTCTGAAAAGCAGAGGTGGAAGAAAGGAGTGCCTTGAGCTCTTACCCCAAATTCTCTGCTTCCTGCAAAGGCTCCAGGCAGATTTCCACTCGGGCTCCCAACCTGTAGTCCCTGGAAACACAACAGGGATTGTCTGCATGGCTGGGAGAGCTTGGAGAAGGGAAGGCTCCAGGGACACCTCAGAGCCCCTTCCAGGGCCTGAGGGGGCTCCAGGAGAGCTGGAGAGGGCCTGGGGACAAGGGGAAATGGCTTCACGTTGCCAAAGTGTTACATGGGCTATTGGGAAGGAATTTTTGGCTGGGAGGGTGGGGAAGGGCTGGGATGGAATTCCCAGAGAAGCTGTGGCTTCCCTGGATCCCTGGGAGTGTCCAAGGCCAGCTCAGAGCACCCTGGGCTGGTGGGAGGTGTCCCTGCCCATGGCAGGGGGTGGCACTGGATGAGCTTTAAGGTCCCTTCCAACCCAAACCACTCTGAGATTCTCTCCTCCTAAATCACTCTTTCAGTGGCTCTGTGCCCACCTGGAAAACCAAGGCAAGAGGCTACTGGAATCCAAATGGGAAAGGCAGGAAAGTCCAAGAATCACCTCAATCCAAGAATCCAAATGGGAAAGGCAGGAAAGTACAGGAATTACACCAATCCAAGAATGCAAATGGGAAAGGCAGGAAAGTCCAAGAATCACCTCAATCCAAGAATCCAAATGGGAAAGGCAGGAAAGTCCAAGAATCACCTCAATCCAAGAATCCCAGAAGGGTTTGGGTTGGAAGGGACCTTCACCACCACCTCATTCCAAGCCCTGCCATGGGCAGAGCTCCTTGCCACTGCACTAACCATCCCAGTTTCTCCCGACATGCTCAGCCACAACGAGGCAGGAGCTTTCCTGCTGGCACTTGCCTCGTTTATTCCCCCCAATCCCCCCCAAAAAAAACCTACTTGAGGCTCTGCTTGTTGTTCCTCAGCAGCTTCCCAGGCCGTTTGCTGTCCACTGTCCATGCCCTGAGGAAGGAGGGCAGGGGTACAGCCTGCTCCTGGCAGCAGGGCAAGCTCAGGGCCTGGAGGAAGGAACATCTTGGTCAGTGAGGTTGGCAGCCAATTCTCCTTGGAAAAAAAGAGGAAAACCCCACTGGATGAACCCTCCAAGTGGGTATTTATTGCACTCCACTTGCTGCTCGTGGCTGGGATGGAAGTACTTATCAAACTCCAAGGGAGATTGGCTTCATTCCCTCTCAGTTTCTATTCCAAAAGCACCACAAGTCCTTTTTCAAGCAGAATTTGAACAGCTGGGAGGGAATGAGCCTGCTGGAATCGTTGCCCAGTGTCCATGAGCTCCCCCTGAGCCCTTGCCAAGGACAATCCCCTTCCCATTCCCAGAGAATTCCCTGCTTCCCAAGCTGCAAAGAGGCAGTTTTGCAGAGCCTGAAACAAAGTCATTCCCCCAGAAAGAATGTTGGGATGGACCAGAATCCCATGAGATATCCTTGCCCATGCAGGTCAGGATAAAAAGAGCCTTCTGGTAGGAGTAATTTCTATATTTTTGTGGGTTTGGGGGGGTTTTTGGTTGGGCTTGGGGGGGTTTTCTTACCCCTTTTGGGGTGTTTGGGTTGGGCTCGTTTTTTAGTGTCTTCAAATCCTCCCTTTATGGCTACAAATAAAAAGCAAAGGCACCTTATTTCCTGGCCAAAGAAACTAAGCCAGACCCTCCTGAAGGTGCCCCCAGAGCAGCTCTTTATCCACCAGATCCAACCCCCACAAAAATCCAAGTAAGAGGCAGAAAAGGACCACAGGAACCCTGTGGGAATGGAAAATGGCTTTTTGGGAAGTGTGGCCTTCTCCTGGAGGAACCTGCCACCAGAAACCAAAGCTAAAGCTGCACAGCAGAGCCTTCCCCAGGCCAGGGACCCTCCACATTCCCCCTGCCCATGGAATACCAAGGGAAATTAAGGAAAAAGAGGTGCTCCCCAAGCTCCCCCAGAGCAGGAGAACATCAAACCTGCTTCTTCAGGTCCTCCAGAGAAGCTTCTGCTGCTATTTCTATCCTGCCAGCAAAACAGAGCTCCAAGGCTGGGTGGGTGGGACCTGGAGAAGCTTTGGGGAGAAGGGAAGGAAGAGACAGAGACAAGAGTCAAGGTGGGGCTGTTTCCAATGCTGAGAGTTCACAGACCTGCCCTCCCTTTTCTTTTTCAAAGGAAGAATACCATGGGATTCCAGGATTCCAAAATTCCCATGGACAGACAGGGTTCCTTCTTGGTTATGAGTGCAAGGAGAGGTCAATCTGCCCTCTGGAATCAGCAGGGGAGAAAGGCAAACTCAGAGGGGTTTGAGAGAGGAGAAGAATGCAAGGAGAGGGGTCCTGCCCTGCCAAGCAGCTCAGCAGGGAAGAAATGTCCTTTCCTTACAAAAAGGGACAGCTCTTTGTTTCCCCTTTTCCAATTCAGTGGCTCCCACTTTGCTCTCCTCTCCCTTCTCAAGCCTCACTTGGTTTCCCTGCCCCAGCTGGTCTGGGCTTTGCCCTTCAGGAGAACAAACACAACCTATTGCATTTTACATTGCCTTCTATGCCGTGGGATTTGTACTCGTGCCTCCTTTCCCAGCTTCCCAACCACCCTGAAGGCAATCCCATGTGCTGTTGGGGGGCTGGCATTGGAAATCCATCACCTCTGTGCTTGAAAAGTGCTGCCCCTGCCTTGAGGTGCAGAGAGTGAGAAGGAAAGAGCCCCTGCTCCAAAATTCCGGGGCATCTGGAGCAAAGGCACCGTGGAGGAACATCCCACCAGGAGCAGCCATCATTTCTGGCCCTGCCCCACCAGAGATGGCTGCACCTTGGACAGTCCCTGGTGGGTTTTCAGAAGGCTTTGGATTGCAATGTTTGGCTCCAAGGCCCTGAGAGCAGCCCCAGGTGAGTCCTTCTCGAAGCTGGCCAAGCTCACCTGTGCCAGGAGACACCTGCAGAGCTTCCATCTGGCAGGTGATCCCATTCACTTGGTCCTGAGCCTTCTCCCCACGTTTCTTAGGGCTTGAAGGCTTCAGCCACCAGATGGGAATCTCCAGGAACCCCTGGGAAGTGAAGGTGGAGAGGTGAGTGGCTGGACTTGGTGATCTTAAAGGTCTTTTGCAGCCCTCATGGTGCTACAGCTCTGCAAGAGGCACCTTCCACTGTCCCAGGTTGCTCCAAGCTCCATCCAACCTGGCCTTGGACACTCCCAGGGATGTGGGGGCGGCCAGGGAAACCTGTGCCAGGGCCTGCCCACCCTCCCAGGGCAGGATTTCATCCCAACACCTAATGCAAGGATTCAAGGACTCTTCTTTCCCCAGCTGCTCTCACCCAGGCTCTTCACACCCACAGCAATAATTCCTTCCCAAGAATAAATCCACTTTTCCCTGGCAAAGCTTCATTCCCCAGGGACTCTGCCCACTGCTCCTTGCCAAGTCTTCTGCCCTTCCATTCCCAGCTTCCCTGCACTTCATGGCATGGAGCTGGGGCACAGATCCCTGGCTTTCCAAGCCTCTTGGATCATCTGCTGGGTTTCTTTGCTTGCCTTCCTTCCTTCCACAGCCTGAGGATTAAATGCCAGGGGGGTGACAGTCCCTTGGAGGGCATTTTGTCCCTGGAGGGCAAAACTCTGAGCTTTAGGAAACCCAAGGGGTGCAGATCAAGGTAGGCTGAGGGTTTTCCAGAGCACCTGTGGCTGCCCCTGCATCCCTGGGAGTGTCCAAGGCCAGGCTGGAGCACCCTGGGCTGGTGGAAGGTGTCCCTGCCCATGGCAGGGGGTGGGATGAGAAGATCTTTCAGGTCCCTTCCAGCCCAAACCATGCTGGGATTCCAGGATTCCAAGTCTCTGTCCAGTGACTAAAACCAGATATCCCTCCTGGTTTACCTTCTCTGGAAGTTTTCCTTCAGTTAGAACCAAAGTGTCTCCTCTGCACACGTTGAGTTCCTTCAGAGTGGCATCCTGTGGGAAGAGAAAACCTGGGATACTTGGGACTCCCTTGGGAATCTCCAGGTTCTTTGATGAGGGAGAAGCCCCCCCCAGGACAGGGAGGGAAAAGAGGCTCCTCTTACTTCCTGACTTAGGGCTTCCCCAGCTTCATAGCACCAGTCAAGCCTCCTCAGATGCCAGTTGTCACCTACCAAAAGCCAAAATTCCTCCTTAGCCAGGGATGCTGTCTTGGGAAGACACCTCACAACCCAGCAAGTGTTCAAAGGTTCTTTTTGGGGGGGTTTGTGGTTTGGTTTGGAAACACAGCTCGGGCTAAAGGGAATATAATAATGTCACCTTCACACCCCTCCCCACACCCAGGAAACACTGGGAAGAAATGGCTCTTCCTCAGCCACCAAAGAGTTTCCCCTGGTTTAAGAGGGAAGAGAAGTGTGTAAATCCCTGAGAAGCTCTTTAAAATAAACCCCCTGTTCTGCAGCCTGCAAGTTTAGAATGCTTCCCCCTCCTCACATCACAATGGCACACAGATCACTGCCCCAAATCAGGGGGGCAGGAGCTAAGGAACATCACAACCCCCCCAGAGAAAGGCAAAGAACAGCACAGCCAACCTGACAGTCCTGATTTCTCCAGCATTAAGGTGAGACACTGAAAAACAGAAGCACAGGGTGGCATTTGCCTCCGTGGCCAGGGTTGGGAAATCAAGTGTGTGGCACATTTTCTAACAATTGATCAATTCCTGATCCCTTCTTGAAACGACAGACTTAGGCAAGATAGACTTGAGCTACACATGAAACCCTCCAGGGAGGAGATTGTTTGAAGGCAAGAAACCCCCCTGACCTTCTCCAGAAGGCAAGAAACCCCCCTGACCTTCTCCAGAAGGCAAGAAACCCCCCTGACCTTCTCCAAGCTGCTCCAAAACTGACCCTGTGCTGTCAACTCGGTTCCTTGCCTCGAACAAATCCACTCCCAGGCTTTGCAGGGTCACGTTTTTAAAGCCCTCACCCTGCCAAGCCAACCCCTCCCAGCCACTCTTTGCTGCACTGGCACTTCCCTCTTCCCACCTCCTCTCCCTGCAGTCCCGAGGGAAGGCCCAGGGTGCAGGGAATGTTTTCCAGGAGCCCCAGGAACTGCCAAGGCTGCCTCACCTCTCTCACAGAGGAAGTCTCCTCCACGACGACCTCCAGCTCAGGGCTCGATGCTGGGTCATTCCCGACCACAAAGCGCAGGAAGAGCTGAGAGTGGAAAGGGGAAAAATGTGGGAATTGGGGGGAAATGACCATTCCCAAGGGCAGGAATGGCAGCAAGGAGCACTGGCCCTGGGGCTGAAGGGAACAAGCCAAAGCAGCACCAAAGATGGTGGGGTTACTCCTCACCCAGATCAGTTATTGCCCTGGGAAAGGGCTGGGAGCAACCTGGGATCACCAAAGGTGTCCCTGCCCATGGTGAGGGGTGGGATGGGATGAGCTTGGAGGTCTCTTCAGACCCCAACCCCCTAAAGGGGCTCCAGGAGAGCTGGAGAGGGACTTAGGGCAAGGCACAGAGGGACAGAACACAGGGAATGGTTTCCCACTGCCAGAGGGCTGGATGGGATATTGGGAAGCAATTCTTGGAGCTGCCCCTGGATCCTTGGAAGTGTCCAAGGCTGGGTTGGACAGGGCTTGGAGCACCCTGGGCTATGGAAGGTGTCCCTGCCCATGGTGAGGGGTGGGATGGGATATTGGGAAGCAATTCTTGGGGCTACCCCTGGATCCCTGAAAGTGTCCAAGGCTGGGTTGGATGGGACTTGGAGCACCCTGGGCTGGTGGGATGGGATGAGCTTTGAGGTCCCTTCCCACCCCAAGCGCTGTGGGATCACAGGACATTCCCAAGCTGTGGCTTCCCAGAGCAGCATCCCATTTCCCCCCCAGCATTCCTGAGAGCAGGAGGAGCAGGAGCCCCTTCCCAGGAGGGCAGTACCTGGCTGGAAGTGGGAGCTTTCCCAGGGCACAATCCCAGCAAGCTTCCCCTTCTCAGTTCGGCCTCCTTGAGTGTGTAATCCTCAGGCACTGCAGAGGGGAAACACAGCAGGGGGAACATCAGCTCTCCCAAGAAGCTCTCCAGAGGGAGGCAAGGACAACCCTTGGAGAGCTCCACTCAGCCAGCTCATGTCCTGAGCGCAGCAGAGACATTCCCTCCCTCCTGCCTCACCATTCCCTCCCTGGGAATGCCTCTCTGCCCACCAGCTGGGATTTCCCTCCCTGAATCTGCCTCTGCTCCCTGGGGAAGAACCTGCCTTTGTCTTCTCCAAGGTTCCCTGGTAAGGGGTTGGAGATGGCAATCAAGAGATTCCTCCCCCAAAGGTTGCCCATCTTCAGGAAGCTGGGAAGGTGCAGTTTTCCTGCTCTTCCATCCCTTGCAGCAGTGCTTTGGAGAGGGTCTACTCTGCAAGGGCTCCCTTGCGCTGCTGAGCCCCCCAGACAGGCCCAGCATTGTGGGATTTCATCTCTCCTGGGGTTTTACTGATGGGAGCAACCAGCAAAAACAGGGACAATGTTCCCTAGGGAAGGCCCAAGGGATCCACTGGGCATGTCCCCACCCCCAAACCCAAAGCTGGGGGTCCTGTCCTTTGGAAATCCCAACCTTTGCATTGGTGCTGTGAAGAAACCTCAAAACTGGGGGGAAAAACCCCCTCCCAACCACTCATTAAGTGGAATTGTGTGTGGAGCTCTCCCAGGGCAGCTGGAAATCATCCTTATGGACCAAGGAGGGCAGAAATCCATTTACCTGGAGACAGGAGCTTCCCATTGCCACCCACAGGTCTGAGACAGCTCCCACTTGCTGCAGGGAAGGGAAATGGAGGGAATAACTCCAAAATCAGATTCATTCCAGCAGGTTTATCAAGAGGACAAGTGCAACAATTCCTACAAGTCCCTGAGAAGTCTTGGAATTCACTCACTGAAAGATTATTCTCTCTTTTAGAGCACTAAAATACTACCAAACTGGCCAAAGGGAAAGACAAGAAAAGACTTGGAAGAAAAGGGGAAACTCTTCCACAAAGGAATAAAGGTAAAAAAATCACCTTCAACTGTGAGTGAAATAATTGAGTCAGACACAGCTCTTGCTACTCAAACAGCCCTGACAAACAAGAGCCTCATAAGATGGACTTGAATCCAGACTTTCTTTTCTTAAAGCTTGCAAAAGTAACACCTAAACTCCAAATTCCTTGTGTTTGAAGTGCTTTTGCAGCCCCTTTCTTGCCAAACCAAGCCTGGGAACAGCCCGAGGCAAAAGGCAGGAAAATTCAGCTTTCCCTGGCAAAGGCAGCAAATGAAACGTTACCAATGGAACACTCACCAAGCTCCTCCTCCAGGTGAAGCTCCTTTATGGCTCTCCTTTTGATGTCTGCCATCACCTGGAAGGAAGGAATCTTGGGGATATCAGGGATGGCAGGATCATCCCTTCCTGTACAATCCCTCCCTTTGGTTTCACCTCAAACTGCTTCATGCCAAAACACTGCCCTGCCTTGATTTTCCTGCCAAATACCCCCAGAATGGCAACTCTGAGCTCTGGATTATTTCCAGCAGAGGCAAAGACCTCCTCCCTGAGGTGCCACCTGGTTAACTGGGTGAGGTGCAGAGGTGCAGGAGAGCCCTGGGCCAGCAGAGGCCTTACTGTGTCGATGGTGGCGGTGATTTTCACAAGCTGCTCCTCCTCTTGTGCCCCACAGAAGTTCTTCACTTGGAGCCAGCTGATGTCAGAGGTGAAGGCTGTCAGATTGCCACTGGAGATGTTCACAAAGCTGTGGAAAGCCAGCAGGGCAAGGACACTCAAGGACAGGAGAACTTCACACCATGAATTAACCGTGGGAGCTCGTTACGGGCGATGGAGTATTTTGGCCACGACAACTTCCCATCCCACTGGGACAGTCACCTCGTGCTCAGAAGGGACAAACCGTGAGGGTGGCTTTGCCCTGGTGACATCAGGCTGATGGCCTTCTGACCCTGCCCTGCCATCCCAGCAAGGCCCAGAAACTCAGGGCATGCCCCATTTCTGCCAGCACACCGAGCACCAGCTGCTCCCACCGGGCTTTGCCCCTTCACGGGTGGAAGTCAAGGGAGGTGTGTCAACCCTTGGAGAGCAAAGAACACCCCCAGGCTGGCAAGGAAAGCTCTGAGTGGTTATTCATGGCCAGAACACAGGATTTTAAGTTGGCCAAAGCTGCCCTTTGGCTCCCTGCCCCTCCCAGTGCTCACCTCTGGTCGTGGCTGTCCAAGATGAGCACGGAGCAGCCGTCCTTGAGGCCGACGCTCCCGACCGTCTCCTCCAGCTCTTCCTCCCTGAACACTTCCCACCTCTTGGCTTCCTTCTCTGCCCCAGAGCTGTTCCTCAGCATGATCCCCCCTGCTGGAGCCAAGGCCCTGTGCAGCTCCCCCAGGCTGCTGCTGCAGGACACCACGTGCTGGCTCTCCGTGAAGTGCAGGCCCTTCCCTCCCTCGTTGTGGCCGGCCAGGCGAAGGATGTTGAGCACCACGGGCTCGTGGGCAGGGCCCGTGGGCACCTTGGTGCCTCCGACCTGGGGGGAGCAATCCCAGCTTCAGGCATGGAAAGCTGAGCCAGGAAGGGCAGGAGAGTGAGGGAGTCAGTGGGATAAAATCAAGGACACCCCTCCTTGGAAAGGAATCGGCTTTGGGGCGGTTCCCATCGAGCAACCCAACGGCGTTGGGAAGGGGAAGGACAATCCAAGGGTTGTTATTCAGCCAAACCACGGCTGTGCCAGCCCTGGAGGTGTCCAAGGCCAGGTTGGAGCAACCTGGGCTAGTGGGAGGTGTCCCTGCTCATGGTAGAGGGTGGGACTGGGTGGGCTTTAAGGTCCTTCCAACCCAACCCATTCCGTGGGGAGAGTAGCTGGGCAATCAGTGGACACTTGTTCTCCACCCGAGTGGGGATGAAGGAATTCAGCCCCTCTCAGGGTCTTAAAGAGCTGCCCAAAGGTGGCTGAGGCAGAGCAAGAAGTGATTGAAGCAGCTCCAAACCTTCTGCTGAACCTGAGCAACAGCTCCAGCTCCTCCCTGAAGAAAAGTGACCCTCACACAGAGGTGGAGCAGCAAAACCTACACCCAAACCAGCTGGGGTTGTTTGAGGGGGGTTTGCTTTGGGAAACCTACACCCAAACCAGCTGGGGTTGTTTGAGAGGGGTTTGCTTTGGGAAATCTGGACCAAACCCCAACCAAATCCTTTTCAAAGGTAACATTTCAGCCCATCCTGGAGCCAGCCCTTGTGTTTTGGGAGCACTTGGAAGCTCAGCAGAAGCCTCAACACGAGAAGGAAGCTGGACAGGCTGAGAATTCCAGGGAGAACATCCCTGGATTGATCCCTGCAGGCCTGGCCAGCTCTGGGTGTTACCTCCTTGCCATTCCAGAGGAAGAGGTGTGCTCCATCAGCCAGCCCCAAGGCATCCAGGCTCAGCTCATCTCCTGCAAGAGCAGCACAGCAGGAGCTCTGAGAGCCCAAAAAAGCACATTCAAGGGGAGAATTTCCCAGCCCTGGACACTGAGAGGAACATTTTGAGGCCTCTGAGTGGCTCTTGTGTTTTAGAGCAACATCTGCTCCTGGGAAAACACTCAGTTTTGAGAAGGTGAAAAGAGGCTGAATTGGGTTTAGGAGACCAACATTTAGGATTGCCTCACCAGGAGATGAAAATGATGATTTGTAAAACTTGGGAAATTCAGGAGCTCTGTGTATTTCCCTTCACAGAACTCCTATTTCAGCTCGACCCTCCCCTCCCTTTCCCTGCTTTTTCCCCTCCCTTCCCCTGCCCTTTCCCTGCCTTTCCCCCTCCCCTCCACCCACAGGGCAAATCCCAGCACAGCAAACAAATCCAGGACAAAACACACACGGAGAGCTTTTTATCACCCAATGTGTTTCACTTGCTCAAGCTCTGACATCTCTGGGCCCTTCACAGCAAAACTCTCCCAATCCTTCATTTCACTCCTAAACTAAACAGCTTCAAGAGCTTCAGGGAGTCAGAGCTGGGAGTGCTGAGTGACCCACATGCCCAGAGGGGTTGATAGATGAGATGGGCTGGAATAAAAGCCCAAAATCACCCCAAAGCCTCGGTGGTCTCACCCTCAAGGGCGTGGTAAAGGTGCAATCCTGCTGCCAGGGGCTTGGCCACACTCAGAACCAGCTCTCCTTGCCACGAGTCCAGCATCTAAAGGGGATGAATCAGCAGGAAAAGACCCCAATGACACCAAAGAGAAGCAATTCCCAGCCCTCCACATCCCAAACCTGCCCCCAAACTCACCTGGGGGACGCCCTGAACGAAGACAAAACCATCCCAAACCCCACCCCGTGCCCATGTGCGTGGAAATAACTATTTCAGGAGAGCTTTCCAGTGCACACAGTCAGTGAGGAGAGACCCCACACCCCTCCTGCCCCCTTATTTCCAACCCCAGCTGAGTTGTCCCCCTCCCAAAACGCCTTTGGACAACCCCACCCCGAGGCCAAAGAAAGTCACCTTCACCACACTTGGAAACGCTGGGGTGGCTCCCCCAAAAAGGGACACCCCAGTTCATGCCAGGGGACAAATACCTGGCCAAGGTGGTGCTGAAGGTCTCTCAGGGTGCTCCTGCTGTCCATGGTGAGCTCCAGCACGCTGTCCTGGCCGGGCAGGGAGGGCTGCAGAGCCCCCTGGTGGAATCGGTAGCGGGAGCCCAGGTGGAGATGCAGCTCAATGCCGTGCCGGGCCGAGTCACGCTCCGCCCTTGGGGACAACAACGACAGCCAAGGGCTGGCTTGGACACCGAGGAAAAGCCTGCATTCTCCTCACAGCAAGGTATTGGTGACCCAAGGGGACACCTTTGGGTTGTAGGGGCCTGAAAGCTCACCCAGTTCCATCCCCTTGGGCATTGCACACTCCCCTAAAACCTCTGTTTGGACGGCTTGGCTGGGATGGAGGTGTGGCATCACCCCCACACCCCCAGGGACAACTGCCCAGCAGCCTCAACACCACCAGATCTTCCCATGTTTACTGCCCCAAACCCACCACTGGGCTGGGATCTCCCAGGCAAAGCTGCCAACCCCTTCTCCTAAGGGGACAACTCCCTCTGAGGAGCACAATTAAGGTCGATGATCCCATTGTCCTCGAACTGCCCCCAAAAATGGGTCCCTTTGAAACTGGGCGCACTGACAGCCCTGGAAAGGTCAGGAAGCCCTGCCATGGAGCCCTTCCAGCCCCAGGGGCTTCTTCCCTTCCAAATCCTCATGGAAAGCTGCAATTCCCCTGCCCACAATACCTCTTTCTGTGCAGCTCAGCATTGGCAGCCTTCATTTCATTCAGGAGGTGCTCAGGGATTTGGTACCTTGGATTTCCTCGGGCTGCAAGGGAGGCCAAAGAGGGGCTGCTTGGGCAACCAAGGGAGACACTGCACAGAGAATTCCCCAAAATTTGGGGGGCAAGGGAGAGAATTCAGCTGCAGGATCACTGAAAGGACACACAGGCCCTTCTCCCAAGCATTTAGTAGAAATGCCAGGGGCAACAACTTTGTCAGCTATTAATTGTAATTAATGCTTGTACAGCCAACATTCCACCCCTTTCCCAAGGAAAAGTGGCTGTGGAGCCCTTGGAAAGGAGCCTTTTGGGGGCCCCTCCAGGCAAAGTGGCAGAGCAGGAAGGTCCCCAGGACATCTCCCCGAGGTCTGTGTACCTTCAGGAGGCCTTTGGAGCTGGGCTTGTCTGTAAAACAACATGTAGGCACTTTCCTTGCCCTGGAATTGCTTCTCGAGGTCCTTCTCCTGGATGGGCTGCACTTTGGAGTCGTTGAGGTCAAACCAGTGGCCTCCAGAAGGGGCCCCGGAGCTCAGGGGGTTGTCCTTGGATTGCCACAGGAGGCTGTTCCTCTGGGAAGGGCTCTGGAGGTCTTGGGACTGGAGCTGGAGCAGGAGCTTGGGAACGTCCTTCAGGCCAACTTTGGTGGCATCAGGGCTCAGCTGGAATATCTCAGGGTGGTTCTGCAAGTACTGAGAGGGCAAAGAGGGTCAGATGAGGAGCCCAAGGGGCTTCCCCTCGAGCTGAGGGACAAAACTCATCACCCCAAAGTTGTTGTCCTCAATGGAGAGAAGAAAAGAGACTTGTGTCACCATCTGAGCTTCCCTAAGTGACACCAACCACCCTCCAACCCCTCCAGGAAGCCCCAACACCAAAGAAAGGAACTCACACAGCTCCCAGTGAAAAAAAGGGGAAAAAAACCTGAATAGGAATCTGAGGTTTAAAGAAATCAAACGCAACCCTAAAGGGGAGTCTCAAAGAAATCAAACCCAACCCTAAAGGGGAGTCTCAGTTTTAAAGGAATTCAACAACCCCCTACAATAAAAGGGGGAAAAAAAAGCCCAAAAGGTGAATTTCAGTTGTAAATAGAATAAACCACCCCCAATGACAAAAAGGGACAAGTCCTAAATATGAACCCCAGCCTGAAAAGACCTGAACCCTCCATGTGAAGGTTGTTTTTCCCAAGGCTCCCAAATTCCTGGGAATTCCTGGCTGGAACAAATCCCCCTGCAGGGCTCACCTTCCTCAGGGCTCCGTGCTGCTTCCTGTATCTCTTATTCCATGACACCCCTTGCAGCTCCAGCAGCTTCTGCCCCAACTGATCCACGGGCATGGCCTTGGAGGGTTCCTGGGGGGGAAGGAACAGTGGGATACCCAAGGGTTCAGGATCCAGGGGGATCCAGAGGGCTGGCAGAGGCACCCCCAGGGTCACGGGGTCAGTTCCAAGAGGCTTCAGGCCCCAGCTCTTCATTCTCCACTGCTTAAGGGTCCCAAAGTCCTACAACTCCTGCCTTTGAGTTTTGGGGTCATAAAACTCTGAATCCTTAAGGCCCCCAAAGTCCTGCACCTCCTGGCCTTGAGTTTTGGGGTCTTAAGGTCTGAATCCTTAATCCTCCAATGATTAAGCATCCCAAATTCCTAAGTCTCCAAAATGCATAAGTGGCCAAAACACACCCTTAAGTGTCCAAATTAAGTGTGTGAAAGTGTCCAAGGTACGACCCTAAGAGTCCAAAGTAAGTACTCTAAAGCCTCCTAAACACGCACTTAAGTGTGCAACTTAAGTGCCCAAAACTCTCCAAGATGCAAACTGTCGTGTCTAAAAGAACCGCCCCTAAGAGTCCAAAATACACACTTAAGTGTGCAACTTTTGTGCCCAAGTGTTAAACATGCAAACTTTCGTGTCTAAAAGAAATGACCTAAGTGTCCAAAATACGCACTTAAGTGTGCAACTAAAGTGCCCAAAAGTGTCCAAGATGCAAACTGTTGTGTCTGAAAGAACCACCCCTAAGAGTCCAAAATATGCACTTAAGTGTGCAACTTAAATGCCAAAAACTGTCCAAGATGCAAACTTTTGAGTCCAAAAGAAGCCTCTAAAGCGCCCAAAATATGCACTTAAGTGTGCAACTTAAGTGCCCCCAGGTGTCCAAGATGCAAACTTTTGTGTCCAAAAGAAGCGACCCTAAGAGTCCAAAACACACACTTAAGTGTTCAAATTAAGGGCCTGAAAGTGTCCAAGATGCAAACTTTCGTGTCTAAAAGCATCTCTAGTGTTCAAAATACGCACTTAAGTGTGCAGCTTAAGTGCCAGAAATTGCCCAAGATGCAAACTTTCCTGTCTAAAAGAAGAGCCTCTAACAGTCCAAAATAAGCCCTTAAGTGTCCAACTTAAGTGCTCCAAAGTGTCCAAGGTGCGCTTTCATGTCCAAAAGCAGCGCCCCAAAGAGTCCCAAATGCCCAAGTGTTCAAAACAGTGAAGGCTTCAGTTCTCCAGTCCCCAATCTCTGATGTCTGCAGTGCTTAAGCCTCCAACTCTTAAGTATCCAGTGCTTAAGTGTCCAAAATTCTTACACCTCCTGGTCTTAAGCTTCTGGCTCTTAAGCCTCCATAAGCCTCCAAAATTCTTAAGCCCCCACCTTGGAGGAGACCCCAGCCCTGGAGGGAGACCCCCCAGCCCCATTTGCCCCCCAGGTGTCCCCGAGGCCCAGCAATGCCAGGCCATACCTGTGCCAGGAGCCCCTGCAGCAGTGCCAGGGGAGTGTCCGTGCCTGGGCCATCCTCAGCAGGTCCCTGAGCCCCGCCTTGCCTCGGTCTCTCCTCTTCCTCCTGGCCAGCACACAGAGCTCCCTCACACGCAGCCCAGTCCCCCAGAGCATCCTCACCCCCCTCCCCAGGCAGGAGGGGCAAGGACATTGGGAGCAGTTCACCCAAAGCCTCGCTGGCATTTCACCCTCCCCACCCTCGGGCTGAAAGAGAACACCTCTCAAGCAAGGAAGGGAACCACCCCAACCCCGTGGCACTTACTGGGAGTTGCCAGTTTCCTAATTCATCCACATCTCTGATATAAACATGATAGTGTCCTCCATAGCAGCCACCTTTGTGTACAATAACAGAGAAGAGCTCATACATGTACTCTGACTCATCCATCTCAGTCTTTAAAAAGAGAAATAGTGACATTACAATGACAGGGATCAGTAAGTGTTGCCCACAAGGCCACCTTCACCCCCGCAGAGATTCCTCAGGCTGGGCACACGGCAGGCACTGCCACAAAGGGCCAAAGCAGCCAGCACGGAATGCTTTGGGCTGCCAAGCATCTTCAAGCCCTTGCCCAAGCCCCAGAGCAACCCAGGGATGGGGATCCCACGACCTCTGTAGGTTACTGAAACGGGGAATAACAAAGCACTGCTGCAAAGAGAGCAGCTCAGCCTGTTTGTTCCCAACCAGGCTTCTCCTGGGTAAAGATCACCAAAGGTGGTGCCCTTAACCAGAGACATAACACAGGGTTCCTCAGACACAAACACTGAGACACTTCCAAGCTGGCCCTGCAAGGTTTCACCACGGCAAACGCCTCCCTGGAGGGTGCTCTTTAAGGATCTACAACTCTCCTGGGGCTGAGCTTTTAATCACAATCACATCTAGGAAGGCAAGCCCAGATTCCTAAGAAAACCAGAATATCTGCAGGCACATCCAACATAAACATGAATTCCCATCTCCAGGGGGGAAATCTGGATATTTTGGGCTGACTCTTATACCCTTCCCCTTGAACAGCTCCAAAGTACTTCCCAATGTTTTTTGGGGACAAAAGCTTGGAGGGAGGGGCAGAGGAGGAGCCCTCCCAGGCCCGCCCTGGAGCCGTGGGATGTCGGGGAGGAGCCCACGGTGAGGGAGCACCAACCTGCTCGCAGAAGGGCCTCAGGTTGATGCGGGTGGGGAAGGTGTAGCAGCTCGTCTCCTTGTACCTCTCCCCCTTCTGCAAGTCGAAGTTGAACCTCAGCAGGGAGATGGTGAGGAAGGGAGGCAGCTTTCGGAGCTTGGCAGACTGCAAGGGCATTGGGACAGAGCTGAGGGCACCCAGGGGGGGCAGCAGCAGGCACCAAAACCCACGGCCACGCTGGGGAACTGCTCTCCTCAAGGGCTTTCCCAACCCCCAATTTCCCTGCTGCATCAAGTGTTCCCCCCCATATTCTCCTTGGCTGGTGAGCAGCAGCCCCACTCTTTGTCCTGCTACAGAAAACTAAGGGCTCTGGTGAAAGTGCAGGCAGTGATTCCACCTGCAAAGGCACAGAACAATTGCAGCCTCCCTCTTTTCTCCAGGAGAGGAGCTGCCAGGCAGGCAAGCCAAGAGACTCCACTCCAACGAGGAGGAATCTCAATCCACACTGAGTAACTGGCTGTGTGAGCACACCAAGAACCCCTCCCTGTGAGATGTAAAACCAACCACCCCTGGATTCAAGTGTGGAGTCCATGGGCACATTCCTGAGCCTTTCCAGTGTCTCCATCCAACTCTCCAGGAACACCCAGGAGGCTCAGGAAACGCCCTGAATGAGGCATTCCCTTTGCATCCCCCCTCCTGGAAACAAAATCCCACCTTCTGCCGAGCTCCGTGGGAAAACCATCCCTCCACCTTTGGAAAACCAGTGGAAAACCAGTGCCCTCCACCTTTGAGGAAGTTCTGGAATGTGACATTCCTCAACAAGGCAAAGAAGGAGGGACAGCAACATCCAGGGAGCCCCAGGGGCTCCACCATCCCTGCCCCACCCTGCAGCCTCGCCCAGCCCAGCCCCTCTGCTGAGCCTGCCATGCCGGCTGGGGGATTTGCTCCCAAACTCCAGGCTTGCCCCTCTGCTCCTGGCATGGCTGAGCCCCTTGGAGGCAGGCACTGCCCTCCTGCACTGCCCTGGACCTGGCAGGGGCAGCTCCAAGCAGCCCTGGCATGGGAGGCCCTGCCAAGCATTCTGAGTCACTCATTAACTGGGCCTGTGCTCAGGTTCCCTCTGGAATACCCCCTCCCTCTGGATTGCACAGGGAGCTCTGCCATGGGGAAGAGGGCACAGAGCACCCAAGGCCTGGGTGGGTTTCCTTCCCAGAAACCTCAGCAATGCCCCCCATAGCCCTGCAGGGAGTGGCAGCTGCTCCTCAGTGGCCTCTCCCATTGCTGCTCTCCAGGAGACAATTCCCAGGGTTTTCTCTCCATGAAGTGGAGCTGGGGGGTTTCTTTGTGCTCCTTGGCAGAGTTGTTGAGGTTTCAGAGAATGCCACAATGGCTTGGGTTGGAAGGGACCTCCAAGCTCAGGGGCAGGGACACCTTCCACTAGCCCAGGTTGCTCCAAGCTGGCCTTGGACACTCCCAGGGATTTCTCTGGGAATTCCATCTCAGCCCCTGCCCACTCTCCCAGGGAGGAGTTCCTTCCCAATATCCCACTTATCCCTGCCCTCTGGCAGTGGGAAGCCATTCCCCCTTGTCCTGCCCCTCCAGTCTCTCTCCATGTTTCTTGTAGGTCCTGCAGGTCCTGGAAGGCCCCAATTTGAGGTCAGCCCAAAGCTTCTCTTCCCAGGCCGAACAACCCCAGCTCTCCCATCCCTTCGTCCCACCAGCCCTTTGACCATCCTGGAGCCTCCTCTGGACTTGCTCCAGCAGCTCTATGTCCTTCCAGTGCTGCTCAAGGTGGCTCAGAGTGTCACCAAGGAGTTACCTTGGACGCTTCAACGAGTTTATCGCAGGCCCCGCAGCGGTACAAGTTGTCCTTCTCAAAGTACTCCTCCTCCACATACATGTTCCACAGGGCCTCCTCCAGCCCACCAACACCTTTCACTGCCACTGTGAGGTCCAAGAAATCCTCCTGTGCACAAAGGACACCAAGAACCAGCACACTGAGCGGTGTAAAGTTCAGGGCACGCCAGGAAGACGCTCATCCCACCACCACAGCAGATGACAATGATCCTTGTTGGTGGGGAAAACCCGTCCTACACCCCCAGAAAAGACATTTTGGGGAATTACAAAGAGCCCAACAGGCTGCCAGTGTTTATTCCAGCTCTCTCAGTGCACCCACCGAAGGCTCAGAGGGTGCTTTTCACCCTCTGATGTTGATGGTTTGCAAAAGGCAGCCGAGACTTGGAGTCTCCACTCCACAAGGCCACAAGAAAGACCCCACTTTGGGACTTCCAGCCCGTGGGAGGTGTCCCAGCACAGTGGGCAGAGGCTGTGCTGGAGAGGGCCCTGCTGTACCTGTCTCTCACTGACATTCTTGCACTCCTTGCACACGATGTGGTTGACGACGACGCCGTGGTAGAGCCGGTTGATGAGGTCGTGGCCCGACGTCCCCACCAGGGAAGTCTCCAGAGCACTGAAGAGGATCCTGTTGAGCTCCTGCACGTCGTGCTGCCTCATCTCCTGCCCCAGCACAACCAAGGCACACAGGCAGGAGTCAAACCCAGCCCCTGGCTTTGGCAAGTCCTTCAAAACAACAGCTACCAGGTGGCACAAAGCTCCTCTGGAGGGCTGAGGAGGAAACTGCCACACTGAGCGTTCTGCTCAAGTTGGTTCCACAAGGGCTGCTCTGTGACCCACACAAGACACTTCCACCTGGACAGGAGCCCAGAATGGCTTGGGTTGGAAGGGGCCTTAAGGAGCATGCAGTGCCACCCCCTGCCACGGGCAGGGACACCTCCCACCAGCCCAGGGTGCTCCAACCTGGCCTTGGACACTCCCAGGGATCCAGGGGCAGCCACAGCTTCTCTGGGAATTCCATCCCAGCCCCTGCACACCCTCCCAGCCAGGAATTCCTTCCCAATAGCCCACGTAACACTTTGGCAACGTGAAGCCATTTCCCCTTGCCTCCCTGGAGCCTTCCCTTCTCCAAGCTCTCCCAGCCATGCAGACAATCCCTGTTGTGTTTCCAGGGACTACAGGTTGGGAGCCCGAGTGGAAATCTGCCTGGAGCCTTTGCAGGAAGCAGAGAATTTGGGGTAAGAGCTCAAGGCACTTTGGGAAAAACCCTCCTGTGAAAAGCCAGGTGAAGCTGCTGGACCTGGGTCTAAGGGCACTCTCATCCCCTGGCAGCAAACAGGGAGAGCCAACACCACCCAAGAGCAGCTCCAGGTCATGGCCACAGCCTGAAGCACCTCAAGAGGCTTCCTAAAGGCCAAACTGCAAGGAGAAGAGGAGCCCCCAGAGAGGAGGATATGTGTGGAAGGGATGGGGAGCTGCACCTCATGGCTGTTCCAGCCGAAGCTCTCTGTGAGGTCCGTGGTGGACGCGGCCTGTTGGTCCAAGAGCAGGAGCTGAGCAAACAACCTCTGGAGCTGCAAGGGAATTACTCGAACCTGGGAGCAACAACAACAACCACAACCACCAGAGAGAGGTCAAGGAGAGCCTTCCAAGGAGCCACTTCAATCAAAATCCAGGACAAAATTTGGGATAAACTATCGCTGGCTGTGGCTTTTGTGACACCAGGCCAGCGGTGAGACTTTGTTCCCAAAAATCTACAGACTGTCACCTCACACAGCCCAGCAGAATCATGGAATGGTTTGGGTGGGAAGGGACCTCAAAGCTCATCCCATCCCACCCCCTGCCATGGGCAGGGACACCTCCCACTAGTCCATGTTGCTCCAACCTGGCCTTGGACACTTCAAGGGATGGAGAAACCTGTGTCAGGGCCTGCCCACCATCCCAGCCAAGAATTCCCTCCCAGTATCCCATCCAACCCTGCCCTCTGGCACTGGGAAGCCATTCCCTGTGTCCTGTCCCTCCACCCCTTGTCCCCAGTCCCTCTCCAGCTCTCCTGGAGCCCCTTTAGGCCCTGCAAGGGGCTCTCAGGTCTCCCTGGAGCCTTCCCTTCTCCAGGTGACCCTCCCAGCTCTCCCAGCCTGGCTCCAGCCCTTGGAGCATCTTCATGGCTTCCTCTGGCCTCTCTCCAAGATACCTCCTGTGTTGGGTCACACCAACAGGGCCTTAGGTGATCAAGCCAAACTCCCTCACCGACCCCAAAAGAACCCCTTTTCTTCCTCTCCTTCCCAACACTAATCCCTGAGAGCATCCACAGGTTTCCCCAGTGCTCCACATGGATGGGATGGGATGGAGAATGTTCCAGAAGAGACAAACTCGGTGGCTGATTGCTGGAGCAGAACCTTGTGGCACTGCCAACTTAGAAGAGTGGGAGAAACCCACTGTCCCCCAGCCCAGAGTGCTTTTTGGGGGTTACATTGAGGCTTTGCCTCCTCCTCCTCCTCACCACAAGTTCCCCATGACCTGGGACAATATTCCTCCAACCCAACCCAGAGAAGGGGCTCCCAAAACTGCCAGCACCTTTGCCTCTGGTTTCCTGCTGTCATCCAGGCTCCCCAGCTCCTCAGGTCCCAGAGAAAACAATGCCTCTGCAAGGGGAAAGAGAAACACCCACTGGAGAAGTACAACTGCAAAGACTGAGGGCGTTTTCCAGCCAAGCCTGTTTGTAGGGCAAGTGAAGATCTTGACACTTCTTGGGGGTAGAAAAATATCTGGTTTTTTCAGGAATTGGAGGGGTGGGATTGATAAAGTGAACCTCGCTTGACACCCAGCAACAATCTCATTTCTTGGCACTAACCATGTGAGAAAGCTTTGTGTTTGTAATCAAATCCCCTGCAGAAGTGACCAAAGTGATTTCACAGCCCAACATGCTGTCATTCCCTTGAAGGGAATGGAAATTCTCCCTGGAGATTCTCCAGAGTTCCCTGTGTTTCTTTAATAAACACCCAGCAAGGCAAGCCTCGCTCAAGCAGCAACCCCAACGTTACCTGAGGGAAGTTTGGGGATGTTTTTACCTCGAAATTCAGGTGTGAAGAGCAGAGTTTGCAGCAGGGAATTGAGGTAGCAGGTGCCACCCTGGTTTTGGATGCCACTGAGGTTGGTGAAATCCCTGGGAGCTGGAGGGTCACCCTCTCTGGCCTTGGGTTTCTTCCCTTTGCCACAGTGGTTGGTGGAAAGGAAGGACAAATCCTCCTCAAACAAGTCCCCGAACATTGTGACGGTGAGAGTGTCCTGTAGAAAACATGAAATATTTATTCACGTGTAACTGAGCCTCAACCCCTCTAAAAGGAACCTTTGACCCTGCCTGAAGGGCTTGTTTACATTTCTTTCACCCTTTATTCTCATTAATTCACCTGGCAAGAGATGCCAAGTGATGCAACCAAAAGAGGCAATGAAAAGCACTGGTGGCACCACAGCCCTGAAGGAATCCCAACACCCCCCAATTCAGCTCTGCCCCAGCCAAACCCATGCACAGCAAACCAAAGAGGTGCTTTGAAACATCCCTAAGGAAGGGGTTTGCCCTAGGGAAAAGCATCCAGCTCCTCCAAATCCCTCAGCAATCCAGGGGCACCAGTGCCCTACCCACTCCCCCTGGGAGGAATGCAATAACCAGCCAAAAATGCAATGAAATGTATGGAAATACTATTTTTGGTTCCAGGTGTTTGAGCCAGGAACTCAGTGGGGACTCCTTTTTCTCCTGGAATTCCTTCAGGAAGCATCTCAGCATGTTGCAGTTACTCTGGAGCAGGGAATCACCATTCCCTAATTTACCTGGCATGCAGTTTTACACCCCTTGATGAGATTCCACCTCTCCCAGAGCCAGAGTGAATCCTACAATTGGACTTGTCCCCTACTTTAATACTTAATCTTTAATTTCCTCCACTTTTTCCAAACCCCTTAAGTTTCTCCTCTACTTCTTGGAGAGCACAAAGATTTTAAAAGCTTCCCTGGAATTTCCCAAGTGATTCCACAGGGGAAAAATTCACCTGGCTCAGCATTCCCTGGTTATTTAACATTGGGATATGGATATGGGAGAAACACAAAGCAACTCCCCTGGGCAGAGCTGAGTTTTAGCCCATTTTCCTGCCTTTCAGCCAATTAGCTCCTCAATCATTTTGTTTCCTGGCTCACCTTAATTGCTTTTGAAGAGCTTCCTCAGCTTCATTTCCTCAAGGAGCTTCCAGTGGCAAACCTTGTGTGGGACACCTTGGGAAAATCCAAAGCAGTCGAGTTTAGGAGGCACCTCCTGCAAACCCCTCTTTATAAACAGCATTCCAGGAGTGGCTTGGAGCTTCCAGAGGGCAGGATTCCTGGGATGCTGGCCATGGAATGTGGGCATATCCCATTCCAGGCTGGCAGTAAGCTGGGCTAGTGGAAGGTGTCCCTGCCCGTGGCCAGGATGAGCTGTCAGGACACTTCCCACCCACAGCATTCCAGGAGGGAGCCCATTCCAGCTTAGGGAAAGGCCCTGCTGGGAACAGCTTGGCAGCTCTGCTTGCTCTGGAATGTTCTGGCAGCTTTTCACCCATGAGAAACCCCCTGAGAATAGCAAAGTGTGGTTGGAGACACTTCCCAAAGAAAACAGAGAGGGAGCAACCCCCTTCCAGTGCTTTCCCTCGGCTGTTTCTCCTCAGAATTCCTTAAAAACTCCAGGAAAGTCCCTCCTCCCCCATTTCCAGATAGAATTCCCAAGGGCCTCAGAGCCCTCATTCCTTTTCCCACTTCAGCATTGGGCTGATGCTCCTGTTTTCCCTCTCCATCTCCAGCAGTCTGTTCATCCCAACATTCCTCCAGGGGCAAACCCTCCCAGCTCCCTTCCCGTGGATCCAGCCAGGAATGTGGACCAGAAGGAATTTGGGATGGTCTCCCATGGTCCCACAAAGCAGGGCCAGCTCCAGGTATTCTGTGTCTCACTACCAAGGGGGAATAAACCCATGGCAGGAGATCCCAATCCCATAAAAGGGATCCCCAAACCCCTCTAAGAAATTCATGACCAGACAACCAAAACCCCTCTGATAAATCCAGGAAAGGGGATCCCAAATCCTTCTAACAAACCCATGGCAGGAAATCCCAATCCCATAAAAGGGATCCCCAAACCCCTCTAAGAAATTCATGACCAGACAACCAAAACCCCTCTGATAAAT
>JAWWEW010000002.1:5262933-5276471 GCA_035583185.1 Anabacerthia variegaticeps | reverse complement strand
TGGGGATTGTTTCAGTGCAAACAGAGAAAGGATCTTGGGATCTTGGGAAAAGGATCCTTGGGGATTGTTTCAGTGCAGACAGGGAAAGGATCTTGGGATCTTGGGAAAAGGATCCGTTGGGATTGTTTCTGCAAACAGAGAATGGATCTTGGGATCTTGGGAAAAGGATCCTTCGGGATTGTTTCAGTGCAAACAGAGAGAGGATCTTGGGATCTTGGGAAAAGGATCCTTCAGGATTGTTTCTGCAAACAGAGCAGATGTCCCTGCTTTGCTCCTTCAGCGCCGGGGTTGTTGCTGAGCTTGTGACAGTTTCCCTGCTGTAACTGGGGGACTTTCACTGGGCCAGAGCACCCAGCCTGGAGATGAACCTTGACAAGGGATCAAATCTCTGCCAATCTTTGCTTCTGGGGCTCCGAGGGCACCAAGGGTCGGGCTTGTTCTGAGCCCTGCCCAACCACTGGGCAGGGAGTAGATCATTAACTGGGTGTTAATCACTTCGCCATTGCTGGGTCAGCCCCATTCATGGTTCTTGCTCAGCCTTTCAGCCTCCCTTTGGCACTGATGTCAACCTAGACATCCAACTTCATCCCTTTGGCACCGATGCCAACCCAAACATCCACTTTGCCTCCAGGCACCCGGTTTTCCCAAAGCTTTCACTGGCCACAGATGACAAACCCAATATTTACCCGCCGTTAAAAATTACCCCAATTTCCCCACCCTGGTTAAAAATTAAACGCCCACCTCGGTTAAAACCCAAGCGCGAAGCACCCGCCGTTCTTCATTCCTCCTTTAAAATCGACGCTGCCGGGCTGGGGAAATGGCTCCTTCAACCCCACCATTCCCTTCTCTCGCCTCCTGGGCCACGTTCTTCCTTCTCCTGTGGGCCTCTGGGGAAGGTGGGAGGGTGCTGGTGGTGCCCATCGACGGCAGCCACTGGCTGGCCATGCGGCCCGTGGTGGAGCGGCTGCGGCAGCGCGGCCACCACGCCGTGGTGCTGGCGCCGGAGACCAACCTGCGCATCCTGCCCTCGGAGCTCTACACCCTCCGCACCTACCCCGTGGCCTACACCAGGGACTACGTGGAGGCCGAATTCCAGCAGATGGGCCACAGGAGCTTCTCCCCCCAGCCCTTCCTGGCGAAACTCGCCAAGGTGGCCAACTTCACCAGCATGTTCTTCAACTCCTGCAAACGCCTCCTGGCGGATGCCGAGCTGATTCGGGAGCTCGAGGAGAGCCACTTTGACGCTGTCTTCATGGACCCCTTCTTCCCCTGCGGGCAGATCGTGGCCGAGCACCTCTCCCTGCCCTCAGTGTACCTGGTGCGGGCGCTGCCCTGCAGCCTGGACCTCCACGCCACGCTCTGCCCCAGCCCTCCCTCCTACGTGCCCCGGTTCTTCACCCGCCTCACGGACCGCATGACCTTCTTCCAGCGCCTGGGCAACCTGGTGGCCACGCTGAGCAGCTCCCTGCTGTGCTCCTTCCTTTATTCCCCCTACGAGGCTCTCATCAGGGAGTTCCTCCGGCGGGAGGCGACAGTGCCGGAGCTCTTGGGTCATGCAGCCATCTGGCTCCTGAAGTATGACTTTGTCTTCGAGTTCCCCCGGCCCCTCATGCCCAACATGGTCCTGGTCGGGGGTATTGGCTGTGCTCGGCAGAACAAGCTAGCCCAGGTCAGTCCTTCTGTCCCTGCTGGCTGCACGGAGAGCTCCCTCCAGGAGATGGAGCTGCCAGGCAGGACAAAAGCTCTTTGAAGCTCTGTGTCCGTCCCTGGAGCGACAAGGGGTCGCTTTAGGGGACACCTCGGGATCCCCAGACAAATCTGCACCAAAATAAGGGCTTTCCCTTTTCCCGTTTTTCCTGTTTCCATTCCCTTTTTCTTGGCTGCAGGTTCCTCAGGAGGGGCAGGCTCTGTGGGGACCAGGGACAGCACCCAGGGATGGCTGGGGCTGTGCCAGGGCAGGGTTTGGTGGATCTCAGGGGAAGGTTCTTATCCCAGAGGGTGGTGGGCACTGACCGGGCTGCCCAGGGCAGTGGGCACAGCCCCGAGGCTGCCAGAGCTCCAGGAGGGTTTGGATGATCCTCTGGGGCACAGGGTGGGCTTGGTGGGGTGTCTGTGCAGGGCCAGGAGCTGCACTGGATGGTCCTGTAGGTCCTTATCCCACTCTGGACATTCCATGAACTTCAGACAGTGGCAGGCCTGGGTGCAATGCCCCCCCCAGCAGAGAAGCAGCCACATTTGGGTGAAGCTCTGGCCTGTAAACGTGCTTGGTTTGAACTCTGCCCAACTTCCTCCCCATGGGATATCTCCTGACAGGTCCTGGGTTTTCAGGTGTCCCCCCAGGGTGGGGAGCAGCACCCTGGGATGAGCTCATGAAGAGCCCTGCTGAAATAACCTGAACATTCCCAAAGCAGGTCCTGTGGAACGTTTCCCAACTTCCTGGTGGAAAGTTGGACTTTGGAACGCAGAAACCTTGTGAAAACAAAGCAAAAGTGATGGGGTTGACCCCCCGGGAGATAAGCAGGGTTAAATATGCTCCGAAACCATGGCAAGGAGCAGCAACCAGCAGGGTCAGTCTCGGCTGGCCCCACCCAGGGCAGAGTTGACCTCCAAAGTCCCTTCCAACCCAAAGCATTCTGTGGTTATCCCATCAGATCCCAGAGATAACATTTCCCTTGCCAGCCTTACAGGAATGTTTCATTTCTTTTATTCCACTGGTTTCCCTCTCAATTCCTGCAACAGTTTCCTCTGGTTTTGTCTCCCCTTCCCCAGCTTGGCCAAATATTTGCCCCTGACAAAGAATTGTCACTCCATCTGTTTTTGTGCCCCGTGGGAATCCTTTTGTTCTTGGATCCCAGGGCTGGATCTCCTCGTGCCTCTGCTATTGAAACCAGTGAAACACAAACACAACCCCCCTGGCAGCACTTCAGGGTCATCCTGCTCAAAGCAAACCCAGCAAATCCAGATCTGAGGAGCTGTCACAACACTTGTCCAAAAGTTTCACTCCTCTCTTGTGGCTCTGGGGCCTGAGGAGGAGAACAACCATCAGCTCTAAATCCAGGCTCGCAAGAAATGGGAAGATGAGCCATCTGGGGAGTGGCTGCTGGGAAAACCAGCATGGTCTTCCATCCAAGGATGGCTTGGATGGGGCTTGGAGCAACCTGGGCTAGTGGAAGGTGCCCCCAACCCAACCCATGCTGGGATTCTGTGTGTTGATGCCTTTCATTGGCCCAGCATCATTTTTGTGCCACAGATATGACAGGCTTTGCTGTGTGGCTGCTTTTCTTCTCAGGTCCATCGTGAGCCTTGGTGCAGGCACCTCCTGACCTTGGTTCCCCCACATTTCTTGTCCCCATTTCCCTGTCAACAACTGCTTTTCCCAGTCCTAGTTGTGGTTTGCTGTTTGGTTTCTTTTCTTGCCTTTCCAGGTGGTTTGGTGGGAACACGACAGCCCTTCCACCATTGACCTGGCAAGGACTTACCCTTGTTCCTTTTGGCAGGAATTTGAGGCCATGGTGAATGCCTCTGGAGAGCACGGCATCGTCGTCTTCTCGCTGGGCTCCATGGTCTCCGAGATCCCCATGAAGAAAGCCATGGAAATCGCCGAGGCCTTGGGAACAGTCCCTCAAACGGTACCTCTTCCCCCCTTCCCCTTCCAGCAGGGCCATTCCAGGTGGTCTCCAGGCCCTCCCTTCCCTCTCCTGGTGACAACTGACGTGGTGGTGGCTCCTCCTGGCAGGTCTTCTGGCGATACACGGGGCAGGCGCCCCCCAACCTGCCCAAGAACGTGAAGCTCGTCAAGTGGCTGCCCCAGAACGACCTCCTGGGTAGGTGTGACCAGCTCACCTTCTGGAAACCTTTGGGATTGCTGGATTCTGGCACAGCACGGGGTCCCAGAAGCTCCCACTGCAGGGTGGGAGTGTTTGCCTCTCCCTGGCCAGTCTCCACGCCCAGCTGGGTTCATGTCCTGTCTGCTGGGCTGAAAAGCAGATTTATGGTCCCCAGGTGGGCACCTCCAGACAGGCCTTTGGGCTGCCCAAGCAGTGAAGTTCCACGTGCTGGTGGCAGGAGACCATTTGGGGGTGAGACAACAGGCTCAGCCGGGGGGGATCTTCACAGCCAGCAAATCAGAGAGCCACAGAACGTGCTGAGATGCCACCAGGACCACCCAGTGCAGCTCCTGGCCCTGCCCAGGACACCCCACCAATCCCACCCTGTCCCTAGGGGCATTGCCCAAACTCTCCCTAAACCCCATCCCCTGGGGAGCCTGTTCAGTGCCCCACCACCCTCTGGGGAGGAGAACCTTCTCCTGATGGCCACCCTAACCCTGGGAGAAGAGAAATTCAAAGGTGACACCCTCTTTAAGCCCTCCTGGCTCTGATTTAATTCCCAAACCCAAGAAGCCTTGGAGGATTATCCAGGCCATTACCCAAGCCAACCCAGGTTTCCTTCAAGCCCCGCTAAGTCCACGAGGAATGGAAGCTCCAAGGTCTCGATTTGCCCCCTCCAGGGCAGGTTCTGAGCAGGCCTGTGTTTCCTTCCCTCCACAGCCCACCCCAAAACTCGAGCCTTCATCACCCACGGGGGCTCCCACGGCGTCTACGAGGGCATCTGCAACGCCGTGCCCATGGTGCTGATGCCCCTCTTTGGAGACCAGATGGACAACGCCAAGAGAGTGGAGTCCAGGGGAGCTGGGCTGACCCTGAACATCCTGGAAATGACCTCCCAGGACATCTCCACCGCCCTCAAAGCCGTCATTAATGACAAGAAGTGAGTGGTGGGGCCGTGACTTTGTTGTTGTCACCTGCCCGGTGACTGCCAGCTTGGCAGGGTGTCCTTCTGCTCTCACGGGGTCATGGATTTGGGGGATGAGTCTCCCTTCTTGGAGAAGGCCTGTCCCCGTGGAGTCAGTGGGGGCCAAGGAGTGGCTCGTGGGGGACAGTGCTGGGATGGGAGAATTCAGGTTTAGAGGATGCAGGGAGTGGAGAATGAGGGTTCAGAGGATGCAGGGAGGGGAGGATGAGGGTTTAGGGGATGCAGGGAGGGGAGAATGTGGGTTTAGGGGATGCAGGGAGGGGAGGATGAGGGTTCAGGGGATGCAGGGAGGGGAGGATGAGGGTTTAGGGGATGCAGGGAGGGGAGGATGAGGGTTTAGGGGATTGATTTGGAGGACACAGGGATCTCCAAGCTGATCCCATCCTGGGCTTCCACAATTGCTTTGGGATGAATGGGACAGGATGGACCCAACACCAGCCAGCACAAGGTCCAAGCCACGTCCACCCTGATCTTCTCGAGCCCCCCAGCAGCTCCTTGGGGTGTGCAACTTTTGGCAGGAGGGCAAATAAACCCCATCCCCATTCCCTCCCCAGGTACAAGGAGAACATCCAGCGCCTCTCCGACCTCCACCTGGACAGGCCCATCCACCCCCTGGACCTGGCAGTGCACTGGGTGGAGTTTGTGATGAGGCACAAGGGGGCTCCTCACCTCCGCCCCGCCGCCCACGACCTCAACTGGGTGCAGTACCACTCTCTGGACGTGCTGGCCTTCCTCCTGGCCGTGCTGCTCCTCTCCCTCTTCATCACCCTCAAGTGCTGCCTCTGCTGCTGCCGCCGCTGCTGCGGCAAGAAGGGAAGGACCAAGAGGGCAGCCAAAGCCAAGGCCCACTGAGCAGGAGGGGGAGAGTCCTGCTCGAGGTGGTGGGGGAGCAAAGAGGCTGCCCCGGGGCTCGGGAGGAGCAGGGAGCAGCTCACATTTCACCACAATCCCCGCTGATTTCGCAGGCCAGCAATGATAGAGCTCCTCAGCACGAGGGGTCGTGGCACTGAGATAATTATCGTCGCCTTTAATTGAGAATTAAGAGACCTGGGGGGGAGAAGGGATTTCCCAACTCTGGCCAAGTGGGAAATCCCAAGGCTCCCGTTCCCTCCCGAGGAGTCACAGGGAATATTGGTTGGGGCCCCTCTGTGCAACGCAGGGATTTTTGGGAAGGCTCCCAGGGAGCTCCTTTGGGAGCAGCAGCTCAGGGAAGGGATGTTAGGCAGGCTGGGATCTCTGTGTAGCTGCTCTTGCAGGAGAGGCCAATGTTATGCACTGAGAATGGGCTGGGGGTTGGGAGTGTTTGCAGTAGCCTGGACAAAGCCAAGGGTTTGGAAACCCACGGTGTTCTCCCCAAAATTCTCCTCCTCCTCAGTATCTGGAGCTCAGCAGAGCTTTGCAAGCATTGCTGATGAACCCCAACCTGCTCGACTCGTGGGGAGCGATGCTCAGGTGAAAACCCAACCCCCAGCCCTACAAATAAACCCCAAATCCTCAAAAAAAAGGGGGTCTTGTGTTTTCTGCCTGGAGAGGGTCCAGGGGAGGGCACTTTGGTCGTGGAGAAAGAGGTGGAGGAGGCAGAGATTCATCCCCCCAGGGCGTAGGATCCACCTCGAGGCACAACCCCCGTCCTGTGTCACCTGTCCTTGCTCGGAGGTGACATCCTGAGGCTGCCCCAGGGCTCTCCCAGCGCTGCTGCTGCTGGAAAAAAGCAGGAGTTTGGAGAAAGCCGTGAATTGCAGCCTGTCTCCAGGATCTGCTGGCCATGCAGGGCATGCAGTGCCTTTCCCTTCCCTCCTCTTTCCCTGCAGCAAAGAGAAGGAATCCTTGCTGGGCTCTGCAGAGACTCCCCGCGGCTTCTGCAGCTCTGAAGTGACAGCACCGGGTGTCCCCTCGGCCAGGTGACAGCAAAGGTGGCCCGGGGACACCTGTGAGTGCTGGCACAGCACCAGCCCGGGGGCACCTCTGAGCATCTCTGCCTTCCAGCAGCTCTTTGGTGCCAAATCGTGCCACTTTGGAATGGCCTTGAGGAGAAGTTCTGGGGAGTGACTTTTCCCTGCATGGACAAGAGGAAAACCCTTTGGTGGCAGAGCAGAGGACCAGAATCGAGGGAAAAGAATAATTATCCCAATTGCAGATCAAAACCTTGAGGGAAGAAAAGGAGGGGGAGATGCCCTTTCCATGATTTATTTAATTTCGGGAAGATCTTTAACAAGGCAGAACCGCAGCAGAATCCTGGGATTCTCCTCCTCTCCCTTTCCCCCTTCCCTGACCACTTTATCCTGCTCTCTTTTCCCAGGACGGGAGGGACCAGCAGAGGACACTGTGGCATCACCTCGCCAGGAGCCAGGGCAGGGTGGTGACAGTCCCCTCAGCCTTGTCCCCTCCGGGAATCCTGTCCCCGCTGCCGGGACACGGTCTGGGGAGGGAATCGGGAACCAGAGCCCTTTTGGGGGAAAAGGCTTTGGAGAAGGGGCAGGAGCTGCAGGATCACCCCGGGGGTCCCCCAGTGACTCGGTGTCCCCTCTGATTGTCCCTTAATGAGGGCAGAGCTGCCAGCACAGGGACGTGGAGACTCCACTGCAGGAGCTGGGATTGGGACACTTCCCAGAGAGGGAAACTGAGGCAGGGCCAAGCCGAGCTCCCCAGAGCCCCAGGCTGAGCTTTGGGCAGCAAATCAGCCCCATCCCCAGTCCTTGGCTGCCCTCGGGAGCACAAACACCCCCCAGGACCCCCCTCCAGGACCTTCTGCTCCCACCCAGGCACTCCTTTAGCCTTGGATTGTTTTTTCCCTGGATTTTAACACCCAGGAAGACCGAGGGGGGATAAAAAGCAGTGGGAGCCGGTGCTGCTTCCAGCTTTTCCAGGATCCCTCAGTCCATCCCAGCCTCTTGGGCTTTGGGGTGTCCTGGGGGCAGGATGGCCTTGGCATCTCTCCCTGCCACGGGAAAGGATGGGAATCGCTGGCATTTTCCTGCAGCCTCAGCCCTCGAGGGCGACACGGAGGGTTTTCCAGTGCCATTGGAGCTCTTGGGCTCCTCCCTCCCTCCTGAGACCCCTGGCCCAAAGGGCCACCAGCCCAGGGGGCTCCAAATCCCATCCCAGCCAGCCTTGGACACTTGCAGGGATGGGATGAGCTGTGGCAGGGCCTCCCCACGCTCCCAGGGAAGGATTTCTCCCCAATATCTCACAGGGAAGGATTTCTCCCCAAATATGCCACCTAACCCTCTTCTCAGCCTAAAGCCCTCAGGCCCTTCAGACCTGCCCTGAATTAATTAATTAAGGGATTCAATTTATAACCTCTCTTTTGGGTGCATTTCTGAGGAGTACATCCTCACTGCTGCTGGCAGCCAGTGACTCCAGTTAATTAATGACATTAATCATCTCTCTTTTGGGTGGGTTTATATGAAATAAACCCTGAATGCTGCTGCTGGCACCCGTTTGGGAGGGGTTTGGTTTGGGAGCTTCCCAGACTCCCTTTTCAGCCTCCTTTCCCACCGTGGCAAAGCCCTGGAAGCTCCAGAGGGGAGAGTGGATGAGGGGAAGCCTCATTTAACAAAGCCCACCCCAAACCCACGTGAATCCACACAAATAAAGGTCCTTTTGGGACTGCAGAGCCTCGTTCTCCTCCTGGAGAACCCGGGGAGCTCCTTTGGGGGCAGAACCCCCCCTTGGGAAGCAGTGGAGGCTCTGGAGTTATCCCAGGGAAGGAGCCTGGCCCTGCAGATGTCCCACCCCAGGGGCAGGAGGAAGTGGAAAGGGCAGCATCTCCCTGTCCACGAAGGAGAAAACCAACCCAAAAGCAGCCAAAGGGCTCACAGGCCTTGGGAATACAACCCAAGGAAAGGCCCTTTGTGGTGCCAGGAGCTTGTGGGGCTGAGTTCATCCCAGATTTGGGAATATCCCAAGTTCATCCCGTGCTCCAGTCACACCTGGTACCTGCCCAGCCTGGGGTAAGGGGGAGGGCATTGATTTGCTTTCCTCTCCAAATATTTATTTCCAGGACTCCTGTTCCTCTCAAGAAACCTGATTGAAAAGTGGATTTTCCCACCCAAACTCCCAGCCCAGCTCCCCCCACCCCCCCAAAGCTCTGCCACCTTTTACTGCTCCTTATAAAAATTAGACTTTTATTTGGAAACACCTAAAAAACACCAGCTCTTTTGTGCTCCCTCCCCAACCTCTCGTGTCCCCCCTGAGGGTTTTTTCCAGCGAGAAATGGTTCCAGTGGATGGAAAAGCCATCCCTGCGGGATGAATTCCCACAGAAGAGGGATGTCTCTCCTGCTCCTTCCCAGTCCTGGTGGAGAACTTGCCAACTTTGGCCTCCGAAAACCCGGGGAGGGCAAACCTGCCCTCTGTGAGTCAACTGCTTAAAAAAAGGAAAAAGGGGGAAGAAAATCCCAAGGGAAGGAGATGTGGCTGACCAGGAGCTAAATGGCAAAGTCCTCGTGGTCCTGGGGGCTGAAGGCAGCTGCCCTCAGCATGTCCAAGGAGTTGACGAGGATGAGGGTGCCCGTGAGATGCTTCCAGCGTTTGGTGATGGGGTTCTTCATCCTGTCCAGCCCCGTGTGCAGCTCCTGGATGACATCCCGGTAGCTGTCACCCAGCTGGCTGCTCCAGGTGAGCAGGAAGTCGTAGGCTGGTTTCCACATGGCCTGCAGGGGTGGCAAGCAGAGCAGAGCTCAGGAAGGGAGGGTCACCGGCAGGCAAAGGTGCCTCCATCACGCCCCACCCGTCCCAGGACAAGGACATTCCTGGAAAAAACACCCCCCAGCTCAGCCAAAGCCCGCTGATCCCCCCAAAGGTGCTCTGGAGGCACCTCCAGACAAACACAGAATCATTTGGGCCAGGAAGGACCTTTAAGATCAACTCCAAGCAGGCAGTGTGGTCCCACTGCAGGAGAAAGCTCCTTTCTGCTGCAGCTGAGGTGGTCCTGTGGACAATCTGCCCTGGAGCTGGAGGCCTCAGTGTCCTCTCCAGCTGGGAACCAAATCTGAGCTCAGCTGGTGCCAACAAAGCCACAAGAGCCAGCCTTGGAAGACCCTCATGCATCCCTTCCAACCATCACCTTGGAAAGGGTGGCCAGATGATCTCAAGGACCTTCTCCAGGACCTTCTCCAACCCTCTCCAAGCCTGCCATCCTCTCCTGAGGGGCCTGCCATCCTCTCCTGAGGGTCCTGAGGATCCTGCCACCCTCTCCTGAGGATCTTGCCACCCTCTCCTGAGGATCCTGCCACCATCTCTTGAGGATCCTGCCATCCTCTCCAGAGGATCCTGCCACCCTCTCCTGAGGATCCTGAGGATCCTGCCACCCTCTCCTGAAGGTCCTGCCATCCTCTCCAGAGGATCCTGCCACCCTCTCCTGAGGATCCTGAGGATCCTGTCATCCTGTCCTGAGGATCCTGCCACCCTCTCCCGAAGGTCCTGCCATCCTCTCCTGAGGATCCTGACACCCAAGGGTGCTGACAGCCTCTCCAGAGGGTCCTGCCATCCTCTCCTGAGGATCCTGACACCCAAGGGTCCTGCCACCCTCTCCTGAGGATCCTGCCACCCTCTCCCAAGGATCCTGACACCCTCTCCCGAGGGTCCCACCACCCCAAGGGACACCCCACGCCTTGGGGGACCCACCTCGCTGTCCACCGTGCCCGTCTTGTCGCGGTGTGGGGCCTCGTAGGTGTCCAGCTGCTGCCTGGAGACCTTGGCCAGCTTCTCGGCCAGCTCCCTCCAGCGCTGGGCCACCTCCACGGCCGTGGTGAGCAGCACGAAGTCCTGCAGGAGCCGCACCACCAGCCCCTGGCAGTCCAGCTTCAGCAGAGCCTGCGGGGCGAGAGGGGGAAGCCACGCACGTGGAGGGGCGGTGGGGTGGGGACATGGGGGGGAGGTCCCTCTGGGTTCATCCCCAAGCTCCTCCCGTGCCCTTGGCAGAGACAGCTGGTGGGAGGAGGCCCATTAATGCCAAGTAATCCCATTAATTGGACAGGGCAGCCCAGCTCTCTTGGATGGTGTCTCCAGCCATGTTTTCCAGGCAACCCCCCCCGGAGATGTGGAGGCCCCACCATAAGCAGGTTAAAGCAGCCCAGGGGAGGAGAGGAACAGATGTTTTAATTAAGCTAATTAATGCAGCAGGGATTAATCCAGCCCCATCCTTCAGATCCTTATCCGGGGATCCCCTTATCCGGGGGTAAGGGACAAGCACGTTTTGGGATGGGAGCTGGACATTGGTCTTGTGGGGTGAGACCCACACACTGCAGGACCATCACTCAGCTTGGGATGTCTCTGCCTCCTCCTCCTCCTCCTCTTCCTCCTCCTGCACCTTTTACTGACCTAAAAGCCAAGATTTCCTGCCAAGGGGGGGAAGAGGAACCGCAGCAGCGCAGCTTTTCCAGGCAGGAAGAACTCAGCCAGGAGAAGAGAAGGCTGGAGAAGGGTCACCCTACAACGCACCCAGAGGGGGAGAGGGGGCAGCCCATGGAGCAGCCCTGGCAAGGCAGGGTCTCCTGGCAATCAGAGGGTGGGATGGGCCTGCCAGGCCCACCAGCCCAGGTGATCCCTCAGCCCTGGCACCGAAACAGCCACGGTGGCAACCCCAGGGCCAGGGCAAATCCCACCCAGAACCTCCAGGGCTTCCAGTTATTCACACCTGGACATCAAACAAAGGGCCCCCCAGACTGTGCCTGGGTGACACCCTCCCCCAAGGGTCCCCACTCCCAAGGGTGCTGACACCCTCTTCTGAGGATCCTGATACCCAAGGGTGCTGATACCCTCTCCAGAGGGTCCTGCCATCCTCTCCCAAGGGTGCTGACATTCTCTCCCAAGGGTCCTGACACCCTCTCCCAAGGGTCTCCACACCCTCACCTGAGAGTCCCCACACCCAAGGGTGCTAACACCCTCTCCAGAGCATCCTAAACCCATCTCTCTCTCCCAAGGGTGCTGCCATCCTCTCCCAAGGATCCTGCCATCCTCTCCTGAGGATCCTGACACCCAAGGGTGCTGCCACCCTCTCCAGAGCATCCTAAACCCCTCTCTCTCCCAAGGGTGCTGCCATCCTCTCCCAAGGGTCCTGACACCCTCTCCCGAGGATCCTGACACCCAAAGGTGCTGACACCCTCTCCAGAGGGTCCTGCCATCCTCTCCTGAGGATTCTGACACCCAAGGGTGCTGACACCCTCTCCCAACAGAGGGGTCTGGCAAACCCCCCGTGGTTTGGCCCCAGAAGGGTTCAATCCCCCCCTCCTCAGGCTGTCTGGGGGAAGTCAGGACCACCAGAAGCCACTGGAGCAACTTGCAAAGCCACTGCCCCCTGGACCTTCCCCTTCCCTGCTCCCAGCTGAAAGCTGAGCTGGGTTCTCACTAATGCCACCTGCTCCTCCCTTGGCAAAGGAGCCAGGAAACTCCCCTGGGAAGGGCATCCCTTTGGCTTTCCAAAGGCATTAAGGAGCATTTCATCTCCCACCCGTGCCAGGAAGCACCTCCTGTCCCCCCCGATCAGGCCACCCACGGATGGTGCCGAGGAGGGGGCGGATTGAGCAGCCTCAAACCTGCCTCTGGAGGTGCTTTGATTCCAACCTCCAGCACGAGGTGGATTTAGGGAAGCAGGTTCACCTCTTGCCCGAGGCCAAGCAGGTCAGAGGCAGCAGGAGAGCCCAGAGTGCCAAGGGGGTTGAGAAGGATAGAGCTGGAGGACACGGATTCTCCTGCTGCTCCAGGTAACACCAAACCAGCAGCTCCTCAGGAACTGTGGGATCCCTCAGAGGAAGGACTTTGGGAGGGATGGATCACTCCCCACAGCACTGGTGGCCACAGCACCACCCCCTTCCCGTGCTTTGGCCAGGCAGCTCAACACCCAAATTCCACGGGATGGGGACAACACCAAAGCCAGGCAGGAATGGAGGACACCAAGGGAATGTTAATGGGAAAAGCGACACGTTGGGATGAGCTCAACACCCTCAATCCTCCAGCAGGTGCTTTTGGGATTGCTCCCTGGCCCTGGCCAAACCTCCTGGCTTCCCAAAGTGTGACCTGGGCTGTGCCTTGCCAGGGCCTTCCCAAATATTTACTCCCTTGGGAGGAGGATCCGGCT
Source organism: Anabacerthia variegaticeps (assembly GCA_035583185.1). NCBI lineage: Eukaryota > Metazoa > Chordata > Aves > Passeriformes > Furnariidae > Anabacerthia > Anabacerthia variegaticeps. Next base: position 5,263,580 of record JAWWEW010000002.1, on the reverse strand, counting down.
CCACCAGCCCTGCGAGCAAAGAGGGTGTTTGGGATTCCATTGTCACTTCAAAGCAGGAGCACCTCAACTTAAAGGGCTTCCAGGGGAGGCTCAATTTCCATCCCGGCTTTGAAATGCACAATCCCATTTCCTGATGGAGGAAAGGAGCTCCTGGGAGGAAAGAGCTCCCACAAACACAGGGAAAGGTGCCGTGTCCCCACGGTCAGGGGATGCTCCTGCACAGGTTCCTGTCTCCATTGTCCCCTCCAGGATCCAGGGCAGGTTTTGACCCACACAAGCTGGCCCTGCTCCCCAAAATAACCCTTGTTTAAGGATTAAACATCTCTCTGGCTCTCAGCACCTCCCAAACCATGTCACACGCTTAAAATGCCACACTACAAACTCACAATCCTAAATCCTTGTGGTTTTAACCCAATCCAGTCAGGCACTGGCTCCGTGGGACAGTTTCCTTGCACGTGATGCCCGGCTGGGTCCTTCAGACATGACACCAAGTGCCACCAGCCACACTCCCAGGTGGCTTGGAGAAGGTCCCATCAGTGCAACCACGGGTGGCTCTTTTGGGTTTAAATTTTGGGAAGGAATCCTTCCCTGGGAGGGTGGGCAGGCCCTGGCACAGGGTGCCCAGAGAAGCTGTGGCTGCCCCTGGA
>JAWWEW010000002.1:5248569-5261671 GCA_035583185.1 Anabacerthia variegaticeps | reverse complement strand
GCAGGCCCTGGCACAGGGTGCCCAGAGAAGCTGTGGCTGCCCCTGGATCCCTGGAAGTGTCCAAGACCAGGCTGGACAGGGCTTGGAGCACCCTGGGCTGGTGGGAGGTGTCCCTGCCCATGGCAGGGGGTGGGACGGGATGAGCTTTAAGATCCCTTCCAACCCAACCCATGGGATTCCGTGATTGCTTTGGGATGGAGGAGCAGGAGGGGCCCAACACCAACCACCTTGGGTGTGCCAGCACAAGGTCCAAGGCACAGGCATCCTGATCTGCAGGACTTTAGGGCTCTCCTCGAGCCCACCAGCAGCTCCCTGTGGTCTGCACAGTGACTTTGGGCAGCAGAAAGGCAGGAGGAGACACCTGCAGTGAGGGCAAATGAACAATGGAAGGGGAAAAAATCCCAAGCACATCTTCTGCATGACCTTCACAAGGAGGCTGGAGAAGACCAAGCTCCCACTTCCCCCCCTCCAAGGGCATTCCCAGAAGCCCTGTGTTTTTCCCAAGAGCAGCACCTGCTGGAAAGGATGACAAAAGAGTGTCTCGATGGAAACACTGGCTGGAAAAGCAGGAGAGACAGACCCAGGACGGGTGTCACCCCCAATCCAACCATGGCCAGGCACCAGGGGGCAAGGAAATCTTCCAGACCCCGTGCCCAGGGGGTGTTTTGGCCAAGCCATCCATGCTCTTCCGGAGAGAGGGAGAGCTTTTCCTCTGTGCTGGGGGGAGGGACATCCCTGTGCGTTCCCTTCACCCTCTGCTGCCCCTGCTCCCTGAGAAAAGGGTTAGGGTGACTCAGGAACTCCTCACCCTGAGCAGGCTGTGCCATGCCTGGCTGCCACTGGCCTTTGCTGTCCTGCTCAGGACTTCCCCCTTCCCTTTGGGAAGGAGACAACCAACCTCGAGACCACGTGGCCAGGTCAGAGCCGACTGCAAGCAGTCCTTGGTGAGAAGGAGAGTCCATTTGTTGTGGCTCAAATCCCACTGCAACACAATCAACTGTGTTCCTGCTCCTCTGGCAGCCCCTGGCACGTCACCCCTTGCCTCTTTCAGCAGCCTCCATGGCATTTGTCCCCGAGCTAAGGAGGCTTTGAGGGCAGCAAAGGGTTAGGAAGCAGCATCATGTTCCTTCAGGAAGGGAGCTCATCCTTTCTGGACAGGCTGAGCCTGCCAGGGAATAGGATTAGCCTATTAGAGGGCAATGAAACCTCTGCTGAGACTCTGCACTCCAGGCAGCCCTGTGGGAGTGGGATGTTCTTCCCCCGTGGAGTCAGCGGCTCCCCCCGTATCCCAAGGGCTTTATCTTTCCCTCTGTCCCCACACTGAGGTCTGCTGTGGGTTCTCCATGACCTACAGGCTGTCTGGGATGCCTGGAGACAATGGGGAGAGATAAAGGAGACACCTCCAGGTTTGCAAAGGGGCAAAGCAAACAGCTAAGGCAGCACAGACCCCAATCCCACCATTCTCCAGGATTAAGGATTCAAGGAGCAAACCCTCCCTTGGAGCACCAGCCTTGGCTCCCACGGTGGGAGTTTTCCAACCCTGGATGATCCCATAACCACCTATGATGGCCAGGACAACCCTGCAGCAGAGGCAGAGCTGGTGGCACGACCTGAAGGCTGGAGGTCAAAGCTGCAATATCCCCCCCCAGGTCACAGAGTGGCACAGGGAATCCTCTGGATGAGGTTTCCATAAGGAATGACGGGTCAGCACCTCCTGCTCAATCCTCCAGTTTCCCCCTTCTTCCTGAAGGGAGTTCCCATCCCCTTTCCCTCACTTTGCAGCTCCTCAGTCCAATGGGAATTTTAAATCCCACGGTTCTCCCGCTTCCGTGGGAGCCCGTGGAAGAGGGGAGAGCTGCAAACCTCCTCCAGACATTTCTCCTCTGTTTTCTTTGGCTCCCCTCCCATGAAATGGCAGAAACCATCCTGAGGATGATATTTCCTAATGGCATCCGAGAAACACTTCCCAGGCAGCACTTTCCCAAATTCCTTTCGGGATGAGAAGCAAGAAGGAGCAGAGTGTGGAAACAGAGAGCAGAGAAGCCCAGGAGACCTCTCCCAAAAAAATGGGGGTCCCCAAAAGGTGCAGGCTGTGGGGCTGGTGAGTGGAGCATCCCAGGAGACACCTCTCCCGAAAAAGCAGGGGGAGATGGGGGTTCCCAAAAGATGCTGTGGGGATGGCGAGTGGAGCATCTTCCCACCCTGACACCTCTCCCATAAAGCCCCTCATCCCTGGAAGTGTCCAAGGCCAGGCTGGACGGGGCTTGGAGCAACCTGGCCTGGCAGAAGGTGACCCTGCCCATGGAAGGAGGTGGAACAAGGTAAGCTTTAAGGTCCCTTCCAAGCCAACCCACCCCTGGGATTCCGGAATTCCAGGCACCGACGGCATTTCACTCAGCGCATCCCCCATTATTTCCATGGTCCCACCAAACCAGGAGCCCACAAGGGGCTGAATTCCCACCCGGCTGTGCCGAGCAGAAGACTGTGGAGACTGGCCTTCAAGGTCCCCTCAAGAGGCTGGTCTCCACCTTCACTCAGCTGGAATTAGGACTCTCCCACCTCCGGCTCCCGCAGATCGCTCTGCAGAGCAGGGAACCCCCAGCCCCTCCTCCCGCCTCGCACTCACCGTCATCAGCTCCTTCTGGAAAGACTTCCTCTCCTTGTTCTCCGTGCTGTTGCAGTCCTCCTTCAGCTTCTCCAGCACCGAGGCCACCCTCTCGGGCTCGCTGTCCATCTCCGCCCGGCAGAAGAACGTCAGCGGCAAGTTCGAGTAGCCCAGGGCGTCGGCGAAGGACCTCCAGCTGCTGAGGTTCTCCATCAGCAGAGTCCTCACCGAGGCGTAGATGTAGGTCAGGAACTTGCAGGGCCTCAGGATCTGCTCCAGCAAGAGGCTGGTGGTGAGATCCGGCCCGGAAAAGTAGCTGGGCTTGACCTTGCCCACCACCAGCACGTTTTTGGTGTGCACGAGGCCAACTTTCCCCTGGTAGTAGCCAATGTACCACTCCTTGGTCCACAGCTGGCCTTTCAACCTGATCTTCTCCTCACTGAGGAGGGCTATGACATCTCCTTTCTTGTACTCCAGCAGGTAGTGGTTCTTGCTCTGCCTCACCACCGTCTTCAGCAGCTTCCCGTACTTGAGGCTCAGCACCGGCCGGTCCTGAAAGACCGGGTACTTGGCGGTGGCAGCCAGAGGTGAGAGGATGATCTTCCCAACCTCGTTCTTCTTGAGGAACCGCCTCTGCCCCGTCGGCTTGATGGCGCTCTTCGGAGGCGGCTGCGGCGTCTGGACGCAGAACTGGGTCAGAATGGCATCCTGCTCGTCCTTCACCTGGATCCTCAGCGTGAAGTCCGAGAGCTCGTTGGGGTCGTGGGAGGCGATGGGGAAGATGAGGCGGCTCACCTTGCCCAGCTTCATCTGGAAGCCACGCACCACCTTGGCTTGCTCGCTGGCCTTCACCTCGTAGTTGGTCATGTTGGAGAACATGCACAGCTTGAGGTCCTGGGGCCTGGACAGGGCGAACTGGTGCTTGCCCCAGAGCTGCAGGGCCACGGGGGCCGGGCCGTGGGATTGCTGCCTGGCCACCTCGTTCACCAGCAGGGTCTTGGGCGCGCACTCGTGGCCGAACATGGCCACCACGGTCTTGAAGGAAGGGTGGATGTGCTTGGGGCCGTAGACGCCCACCGTGATCTTCTTGCTGATGTAATCCCAGACGGTGGAAGGGTACAGGATGTTCTGCCCTTGGGCCACGGCCGCGACGTACATGCAGGGCTCCAGGTTCTCCAGCTGCACCTGGATGGTGTCCCCGTAGGAGTAGCTCAGCTGCATGGGCGTGTAGGGCCCCTCCTTCATGTCACTCCGCAGGCACTGCAGCCCCACCAAGCTCTTGCTCATGATGTCATTCTTGACCTCCGCCGACACCTTCATCTCCAGGATGATGAAGGTTTTCACCTCCATGTTGCTGAGCTTGATCTGCAGGACGGGGCTGATGGTGCTGCACTTGTCACTGTTGAGCTCCAGTGGCGGATCCAGCATGGCCTTCATGGAGATCTGCTGAGTCTCCCCGGGGCACACGTGGCCCTCGGGCACGTGGATGCTGATGTTGGTGTCGGGCAGCTGGACGGCCCCACCGGAGCTGTCCAGCTTGCACACAATGTTGGTCTCCACTGGCTGCGTCTGACCCCAGCCCGGGTTCTGACCCAGCAAATCCAAGTCGTGGCAAGACCGAGCCAGCTTCCTGTGGTTGAGCCACGCTGTCCTAAAGTCCTCCCGGCTCTGGAACTGCTCGGGGGTGGGAGACTTCAAACCGCCGAAGAAACCCGACGACGCCGGCGCGTCCGACTTGGCCTGGAGGACGGACAGCTCGGACAAGCTGTAGGAGCGTTTGCTCCTGAAGAAGGGGTTGTCCCTCCTCACGGGCTGCTCCAGATCCAGCCCGTTGGTGGACGGGAACTCCTCGAAGATGTTGCCCAGGCTGCTGTTGGCAGCAGAAGAGGAGACAGCTGAGGCGGGAGCCGCCGTGTCGAAGAGCAACAAGTCTACGGCGACGCTGGAGTCGCGCGCTCTGTCCGAGCCGGGCGCCGCCTGCAAATCCCCGTTGAGGAAGGGGTTGGTCTGCACCCCGTTGAGGAAGGGGTTGTTGCTGTAGGTTTTCACAGAGCTCCTCTTCACGTCCGTCCACTCCCCAAGCAGGTCGAGCTCCTTGACGCCCTCGTCGGGGCTCTCCAGCAGGTTGTCAATCATCCCGCTGTCCGTCAGCGACGAGTTGCGGTGGTTGAGGGGCTGGACGTAGGAGGACGGGATGTACCCCATCTCCGTGGTGTTGTGGGCGTACCACCACTCGCCCCCCGACGTGTCCAAGACATAGAGGTGGTCCCCCTTGGAGAACTTCAGCGTGGTGAAATTGGTGGGACAGTAATCCTTGATGGCCACAACTTCCTTCGCGTTCCCGAAGGACGTGGGGTTGTCGACCAGCAAGGCACTGGGAGAAGGCACTGCCAAGGCAAGGAGAGAAGAGCACCGTGAGAAGACCACAAGGGGGTCACCACTGCCTTGCCATCATTTATTTCAGGTCGCCAACCAGTGCCACTTTAAGTGGTGAAGTGGCAGTTTTAGAACCAAGCTGGTGTCTCCAACCCCTCCATCTCCAGGAAAGGGGAACACAGACACCTGGAAGTGCCTTGTTGGTGTCTCCAACCCCTCCATCTCCAGAAAAAGGGAACACAAACCCCTGGCACCACCCTGCCAGTGTCTCCAACCCCTCCTGGCCATCAGGGCTGAGGGCAAGGAGCAGGAGCCCCCTGGCCACCCACCTTTGACGTCGCCCAGGCTGCTGTGGGCGCAGCCCTCGCCGAGGTCGATGAGGGTGCCCTCGGACCTGCAGCGCGGGAGCCCCCCCGAGTTGGCCGCCCGGATCCTCTGCGCCGCCATCGCCGCCCCCACGGCGCCCTAGGGGGCCATGGCCTCTCCAGGGACCCCCGTGCCACCTGGGGGAGAGAAACACACCCGTCAGGAAGGTGTCCCAGCAAGAGAGAGCCAGGGGTGTGGCGATGACTGCCAGGAATTCACGCCACAGCCAAGCTGATCCGTGCTGAGGGATGTTCCTCCTCTTGGTCATGATCTCCCATGGGATTAGAGAAGCCAAATGCTTGGATTCCCAAAGGTCGTTGCACATTCAGGTTGGGTCCAGCCTTTCCACAGCTCCTCGCTGTTTCTAGGCCATAAAACCCCTTTGTGTGCTGCATCTTTTTCCTCTGGGATGAAGTGATTCCCAGGCTGGAACGTGGTCACTGCTCAGGTTGAAGAGACACATCCCAACTCCTTGCAAAAGTTACATCCCTTGTCAAGAAGCTGGAAAATTCTCAGCAAGTGAAGCCAAAATGGGAGGTCCTTGTTCCATCAGAAGTGTGGGTGGCTTTGGGCTAAAACAATTCTGTTTTACTTCCCTATGAACCATTTCCTATTTATTTAGCAAGGTCTTAAAAATGAAAGCCCTGAAGGACAAACTAAGAAATCCAGGCTTATATATTGGGAATATACACCGATGTATACTACAATGTACAGTATTTAACAGCTCCCTCCCAGTGTTCCCCTTAAAACATCATGGAACAGGACCTGGACGCTCCCAGTAAACCACAGCACTGCCTAAAGAGAGATTTTTAGGGATGTGTTTCTCCCAGGATCACGAATCCCTGTTTCCCAAGCCCCTCCAGGGCACTTCCATGTGGCTGTGGTACCTCATTATAAAGCCAGCAGAGCTGTGGGAGCCCAGGGCAGTGCAGGACCCCACGACTGGGATTTTTCTGCATGTTTCAAAGGATCATCCTTCTCTCCCACAGCAGCACTGGGATTTCCTGGGATGGGGAAATGGCTTTCCCAGCTTGTTCCCCGCATCCCTCCCCAGGCAAGCACCGCCAGGCAGAGCAAAACCCCCTCCTTACACTGCTTCACCCGAGGGAAAATACAAACAGAGAGGGGTTTTCCTCCTTTTTGTCCCTGGAAAACTTGCAGAAACACTTCCAGAGTCCCTGTGGAAGAGCAGCTGAACCAACACACGGGAGCCAGAGAGGCAAATCCCCCCCTTTTCCCACGGGATGCTCTGACCACCAACGTCGTGGCTGATGCAAGAGCGGGTAAGACCTTCTCTGACATCAGCCCTGTCCTCTGCAGCTTGGAGAGGGGCCAGGTGGGCCAGGACAAGCAGGGAATGCTGGAGGGAGCCTCTCTGCCAGCCGAAGGCAGGGCTGGAGAACAGCCTGAGCCCAAGTTTATTCTCCAGGGATTGGCATCAGCCCGGTAATTCCAACATCGCTCCGTGCCGCTCTCTCAAACCTGCCCTGGCTGCAAAGCACCACCAGCTCCTAAAGACAGAGCTGGAGTTCAAGTCATACCCAACCCCCTCGCTTTGTGAAGGGGTTTCCACCCACTCCCAACACTGGTTTTCCTTTCTGTGCCCCTCCCGGGGGATTTTTGCTCTTCCTCCCTCTGTTGGGAAACCACAGCAAGCAGAAAACATTCCCCCCCCCACCGAAGCCCAAATTCTTTAGGTGGGAACGGGGGAGCCGTGAAGGATTCAGTGCCCTTGCCTGGAATGCAGCGAGAGGAGCTGTGCAGGGGAGAGCCCAAGCAGGAGATAGTGCAGGCTGGCTGAAATGCTTCCCAAGCCATCCCCAGGGCTGCTATGCAGGGAATGTGGGAGCTGGGAGGGATGCCCCAGACTCCAGCCAGAAAAGGGAAGGCAGAGCTGGTGTGCAGAGCTTTGAGCAGAGCCTTGTTTGGGGTCCTGCTGGGAGCAAGGCAAGGGGAGAGGCTTGGGCAGGCAAGCAATGGAGAAGCCAGGCCTAGTGAAGACTGAGCTTAACAGAGCCAGGCAAGAGAAAGGAATAAGCAGTGGGAAGCAAGGAAAGCAGGGAAGATGCTCTCCTTGGCTGGCAAGGTTCACCACCCACCCAGGATGTGTTTCTGTGCTGTCCAGCATCAAATAAACATTCTATTCATTATTTTAGATATGATTTTATACTTAGACTCGGTTTAGATTTCTGCTGAAGTTATATAATAAATATTTATGTGGCATTTTATATTACTAATTCTTGCAGCTGAGAATCCTCAACAACACATCCCTAAGTGTGGCATTGGCAGGGATGTTCCCATCCCTCTATTCATACAACTTTATGCTGAAGGTCTCTTGACAGATGTGGAGAAACAGCTGGAAAAACCCCCTCCACATCCAACCCCCAAGCCTCAAAAGGCAACAAGAATGTACAGAAAAACGAGGGATGCTGGAAAGGCATTTCCTCTCCCTGGAGCGGCATCCTGGATGTGTCTGTCTGTCTGTCCAGGATGAAGTGATGCTCACACTCAGGGAAGGATGGGGGTCCTGTTTTGGGATGGGAATCCCTGTTTTGGAGCTGGGCATAGACCCCAAATCCTTCTGCATGCAGAGGTAGGACAGAAAACCAGGAAACCTCCCAATGCAGAGGATAAAAAAGGGATAATCGGGATAAGTTTGTCCTGGATGTGTCTGTCTGTCTGTCCAGGATGAAGTGATGCTCACTCTCAGGGAAGGATGGGGGTCCATGCCCTCCACGGCTGGATTTGGGATGGGAATCCCTGTTTTGGAGCTGGGCATAGACCCCAAATCCTTCTGCATGCAGAGGTAGGAGAGAAAACCAGGAAACCTCCCAGTTCCAAGAATGAAAGGGGATAGACAGGAGCAGGGTGGGGGGAAACAAGGGTGAATGGGCAAGGTTTGTTTAGAAATCACGGAGACAATGGGCTGCAAAGTCCCCTGGAAGCACTTTCCATTTAGGCTGGGATTAAATCGAGCCTAGGAAAAGCCCAGCCCCGTGTGTTTACCCAAAGCCATAAACAGCAGCCCAAAGGAATGGTGGGGGAAGGAAATGAGGGAGCAACCACAGGCAACCCCCAAAAAGGCCCCCACCCCACGTTTTCCCCTCCCACGAGGGAAAGGGAATGCTCCAGGTTCAAATCCAACCCTATAAGCCAGGGGGGACCTGCTGGGTGCTCTCCACACCCCAACAAATCCAAAGCTCCACTGTGGGCACATGGCTCTTCCCAAAATCCTAAAGAGGCTTGGCTGAGGGTTGGGGAAAGCTTTTAGGGAAAGCCTGAGGAACACATTGCCATGGGAGCTCGCTGGTATCCCGGGAATCCTCCCCAGCTTCCTGGGATGGATGCTGCTGCCTTTGGATTTAACTCTGCATGAGGTACCACTGTGAGAGAGGTTTTTGGGATGGGACAGACCTGGCCCTGCTCCAGGAGAGGCTTCTCAAGGTGGAGAGGCAGCCCAGGAGCAGGGAGGACCAAGGCACTGGATCTCCTCTCAGAGAATCACAGAATCCCCTGGAGGTGGAAGGACCCACAAGGACCATCCAGTTCAACCCCTGGGCACCCCAACAATCCCCCCCATCCCTGTCCCATTGTCCAAACCCTCCTGGAGCTCTGGCAGCCTTGGGGCTGTGCCCACTGCCCTGGGCAGTGCCCACCATCCTCTGGGAGAAGAACCTTTCCCTGAGATCCATCCCAAAGCCCCCTGACACAGCCCCAGCCCTTCCCTGGGAGCCCACCAGGCACGGGGCAGGTTTGGGGAGGTGTGGGGTTGGGGCTGGTGGAGCATCTCTTCAAAGACACCTCATTAAAACCTCTTCAATAATGAATGCAAAGGTCTCTTACCCTGCAGATCACACGGAATTCAGCTTTCCAGCAGCAGCACTTCCCAGTGGGGACTGGCATGGAAAAGGTTAAAAATAACTTCTGCAAACTGTCTGGTTTAGATTGATCCCAGTAAAACAGCCACAGGCTTTCCCTTCCCGGCCTCACAGACCCCCAGGAGACCCCCTGGAAAAGGCAGAGCCTCCCTCCAACATTCCCTTCTCCTGATGGCATTGTGGTCCAGCCCCACCTCTGCCTGGACAGGGGGCTGTAAATCAGGGCTATGACATGGGAATCCAGCCACACTAAGCAGGGCTGGCAGGGACAAGCTATCCCAGGAAAAACGCTCCTCACGGCAGTCCTGGAGCCAAAAACACCATAAAACTTTGGGAACACCCAAAAGTGCAGCCCTGGGATCTGCTGCTGGCCAAGGGAAGGTCCTCTCCAAGAAGCACTGCCTGTAGGAGGGAGAGGGCCCCTCCAGAGGCCTCAGGGGTGGGAAATGCCAGAGTGCCAAGAATTTGGGCTGATAAACCCAGGGAGGGTTGATGGGGCCGGTGGGTACCAAGCACGGGCAGGGCTGGAGATGGAGCCACCTGGACCTGCCACCAGCAAGGACTGATGCCCATCCCTGCCCATCCCACGCTCCTGAGCAATCCCTGGAGCTGCAGGGTCCATCCCAAGCATCCATGGGAAGCAGCAGGAACATGACACAGGGCTGGTGCATCCCTGTTTTCCCTGGCAAATCCACAAAAAAGCCTGTGGCACAAGCTCAGGGGAAACCTGTCACCCTACCCTTGGCCACGAACTGAAAGGTGGGAAGAGAAGAAAGAGCTTCCGATCAATCAATCAATCAATCAATCAAGAGGCAGGAAAGACTCCTCCAAGCCCAGGGGACACCCCAGCCCTGAGGGAGCTGCTCAGGGAGTGCCAGATGCTGTGGTTGGGGGAACCAACACAGGGCAACGTGCAAAGGCCTCCAAAAGAAGCTGGGGGAAAAGAGGAGACCAAAACCGGCCAAAATTTCTGAATTTTAGCAAATAATCTCCTCGAGGAAGTCAGATTCCTCTCCTTCCAGAGCTTCCTCATCACTGTGACCCAACAGAGCCTTGGCTGCTGGGCTGACCTAGCTCATCACGTGGGAAATGATCCCACCATCCCCAGATCCACCTCCTGTTTCCAGACCTTTCTGCCGTGGAGAACCCAACACCCTCCCAGCTGGTACCACCACCCTGCAGCCCACCAGGGCCCAGGGCTGGGATGGCTTCTGGAGCTGCAGCCACTGGTGATGCTGCAGCTTGTGTCCCCGTGATCCTGCTCTGCTCCAGAAGCCTTCCTGGTGGAGATGGGTGGGGAAGACCTGGTTGCTCCTGGCTTTTTTCCCCCGGGAGCCTTTCCTGAGCCTCCTGCCAGCAATGCCTCCTATCCCAGCCCTTCCCGACCTCGTCACCTCTCCCTTATCTCCTCCTCCTACTTCAGGCCCTGTGTTTGCAAAGCCACCCCTTTCATCTTCCCAAAAAAAAGCCCCCACCCAGCCCACGTGAGGACAAACCACCCCTTGAGACAACACCAAACACGAGCTCTTTGTACCTGAGGGAACACTCGTGGTGTGACCTCACGTACGTCCCGGTGTCCTTTTAGTCCCTTTTCCTGCAAACAGGAAAGGATTTGTGGAACCATCAGGACCTCCCGTGGCTCCTGCAGGGCTCTGGTGTCCCAGGGGTCCCACAAGCCCCATGGGGACATCCATCCCCAGGGGGACTCAAACACAGCACCTCCAAGCAGCCTCTGGTTTTGGCCACCCCTGTCCCACCCTGAGCTTCAAAGCCCCCCCCCCACAAAGCACCCAAAAAGGTGCTGGTGTGGCAGAGGTTTAAAGAACCTCGAGGGTAGGAAGGTGCTGGTGGTGCAGGAACCCTGGTGAGGTCTACAGGCCATGCCAAGGGTTCTCCAGGTCCCACCACCCCAGAGCAGCCCTGAAACCACAGCCTGTCCAGCAGGGAAGTAGAGAAGTTGTGCTGGCACCCCAAAAAGGCAAGGCAGAGGGATGTCTCCAGTGGTGAGGTCCTCGGGGCACGCCCCAAGAAGAGATTCCTTCAGTCCACAAAGGCAATTAAAAAAACCCCCAAACAAAGGTGGTGCCTGCCCAAACACCTCCTGGTGAAGCAGTGAGACCACAGGAGACCTCAGCAGGGACCATCTGCAGCCTCACCTGGCCCTCTGGCCCAGGGCAGGACTCGGGAAGCCTCTCCCATACCCTTTTTGCCCTCACAGTGACCTTCAGCATGGAATGCCATGGATCTGCTGTCCAGGCAGTGGAGAACCCACCTCCACGAGGAACAGCCCCATCTGATGTCCAGTAGTCCTTGTCAGGGAAGGGGCAAGGTGCACCCCCTCCCTCCTGTCTGCTCCATGCTCCTCCAAGAGGACAAACACTCCCTGACCCAGGCAGGGCAATCCCAAAGGTGTCCTGGTTCATCCACAGGGAGCTGTGGATGGATGTCCTTCTGGCAGGACAAGGAGTTTGTTCCAACCAAGACCCATGGGACAGAACCAGGAAAAGCCCAGCTCCCCAAAACTCAAGTCTTAAAACCCCTGGAGGAACAGGAGCCCAGGGGGGAACCATCTTCCTCCAACCCCTCAGAGCCCCTCCAAAGTCCTTCCCAAGCCCTCAAGCTCAGCCTACAGCCAAAGCAAGACTGTTCCTGACTTGGACCAAGCACCTCGAGCCGGATCAGGGAACAGACCAAGTTCACACCACCTGTGGTAGAAACCCAGATTTCCAGAGCCACAATCCCAGTGCTGGCCACTGAGAGCCACTTTGGAAGAAGGTATGGTCTTGGTCCTGCCAGGACCACCAGGAATACACACACACACACACTGCTCTCCATGGAATGCTGAGGTGGAAGAGGCACCATGGCCACCCAGGAGATGTCAGGTCAACACCCTCCAAGAGCTGAGCAAGGGCAACCATGGAAATCAAAAGGAGGGGAAACACTTCTCCTGCTGCAGGAACCTCATGAACACCTGAGGGAGGACCACCCAACCTTCTCCTCCCCACCCCAAGTCACCAAACCAACCAGGGCATGGATGGAGGGATGGACGGAGGGATGGGTGGAGGGATGGAGGGAGGGAGGGAGGGATGGATGGAGGGATTGATAGAGGGATTGATGGAGGGATGGAGGGATGGAAGGATGGATGGATGGAGGGATGGGTGGAGGGATGGGTGGATAGATGGATGGAGGGATGGAGCAGTTCAGAGCCACGTGCTCTCCTTGATGCCAGCTGCAAACCAGTCCCACCAGCGTGACCAGAGAAGGGCAGGCACAGGAAAGCCACTCATGCTGGACAGTCTGGCACCAGAGCTGGTGCAGTGAGCTCCAGAGATGAGCCCACCAGAGGAGAGGCAGCTCCAAGTCATCTGCAGACCATCATGTACCCTGTTCAGGTAGTCCACCAAGACATATCTACCTCCAGGTATCCTCAGTCAGCAGGACCATTTGAGGGACAAAAACAAGGAGTTTTATCTCCAACAAGTCCAGGGACACGGAGCAGCCACCACGGATTCCACAGCTCATGAAGGAAACCCCTCGGGATTAGCAGAGCTCATCCAAGAGATGAGCTGGTGCCAAAGCTGGTCCTGGCTTTAATGTTCTTACACACCTTCCTGATGACCCCAGCCCTGATCCTCTGGTGGGTCCCACCACACCTTCAGCTACGCCAAAAACGCTGACAGGAGCCAAAATCCACCCCGGGAGCCAAAACACACCTTGGGGGACAAAACCCACTTTAGGAGCCAAAACCCACTTTGGGGGCCAAAACCCACCCTGCGAGCCAAAACCCACCTTGGGAGCCAAAACCCACTTTAGAAGCCAAAACCCACCTTGGGAGCCAAAACCCACCCTGGGAGCCAAAACCCACCTTGGGAGCCAA
>JAWWEW010000002.1:5226422-5238663 GCA_035583185.1 Anabacerthia variegaticeps | reverse complement strand
GAGCTGGAGAGGGACTGGGGACAAGGGGTGGAGGGACAGGACACAGGGAATGGCTTCCCACTGCCAGAGGGCAGGGACGGATGGGATATTGGGAAGGAATTCCTGGCTGGGAGGGTGGTGATGTTGGCACAGGTTGGGCAGAGAGGCTGTGGCTGCCCCTGGATCCCTGGAAGTGTCCAAGGCCAGGTTGGACAGGGCTTGGAGCACCCTGGGCTAATGGAAGGTGTCCCTGCCCGTGGCAGGGGGTGGCACTGGATGAGTTTTAAGGTCCCTCCCAACCCAACCCATTCAGTGACTCTCTGACTCCATTCCCACGGCAAAGCTTTCGGATTGAGGGAGGTTTTCCCCCCCTGGCAGGTCTGTGGGAGGTGGGAGGGCTGAGGAAGCACAAATGTTCCTTACATGCCCTCAGTTCAAAAGGCTTTCACCTCCCCAGGAGCACGTCCACCACTCCTATCTAGTCCCAGCAGCTCTTGTACTCGTCAGGAGCCGGGACAAACAGGAAAGCATGGAATTACTTTGATCCCAGCTTTTAATATCACAAGGCTTTATCTTCCTCTTGGGCTTCAGGGGGAGCTGGAGGTGTGAACCCAAGCTCCAGGAGCTCCCCTCGGAGCCACAGCCTGGGTGAGGTGCCAGGTCCATATGGATCCCACTCCAGCAACCCTTTTGATTTGGGTCCAAACCCCTTTTCCCCTCCTTGGGGGGGCGGGGAAGGAGCGCCAGACAAACATTTGTGTGACAAAGGGGTTGTTTTCTCTTGGTGGCTTCAGGTAGGACCACCAGAGTGATGTGAAAAGGCTGTGTCCCACCCCACCTGGGGAACTCAGAGCTGGGTGTTGGAGCAGCTGGGATGAAACACTGTTGTCACTGGCTCTGTGACAGCACAAATTGGGGATGAAAACACCGTGGGAAAATCAGGGTTTGTGTCAGAGCATCATCAAAAGGAAAAACCTGCTAGGAATTCATGGGTGGCAAAAATCATCTCAGTCTCCTTTCCCTCCCGCTTCTCTTGTCCATAATTCACCTGAGCAGGATTCCTGAAAGATCCCAGGACATCCTTGGAGGGTTGGAATTTGCCTGGAGCTTCACGGCTTGTTCCACTTCACTCTGGCTTGCTTCATTTTCCTCAACCTCCATGGAAACAGCCAAGTCTGACTTAGTATCAGCAGGAGCCACATGGATAATGGGAAAAGGGAGTTGAGCCCATGGATAATGGGAAAAGGGAGTTGAGCCCTGGCCTGGGTGGTAATCGGTACAGTGAGAGCTCCAGGGTTTTCAGGATATGCTTATTAAAAGAGATATAAACTTTTATTATGTGTATATTTTATGCCCAGCTGGGGCTGCCCCTGGATCCCTGGAAGTGTCCAAGGCCAGGCTGGACGGGGCTTGGAGCACCCTGGGCTGGTGGGAGGTGTCCCTGCCCATGGCAGGGGTGGCACTGGGTGGGTTTTGGGGTCCCTTCCAACCCAAACCCCTCTGGAATTCTATCATTTATATAACCACTGACTTTCAAGCACCTTAAAGCCTCCCTTCCCTCTCCCCCACCCAACCCAACATCAAAGAGCAGGAGTTTTACTCTTTGGGGTCACTGATGTCAAGCACTGAGCCCAGCAGGTCTGGGAGAGGCTGCAGCACCACTTCCACACATCCACATCTCCTGGTGGATTCTCCCAGCCCCAGAAAGGAGCTGTGACTCTCTCCTGCACAGGAGAGACTGAGATGACCCTTTCAGACCCGGTATAAATCATGCTGGGCTTCCAGGTGTCCATGTGAGCTGTGAACCCCTCGCTTTCCCACTCTTCTCCTTCGCTGGGTCCTGCAAAAGCAAAATCCAGGGAATTCAGGGGCAATCCCAAGCTCTGGAGCGTGGCTGTGAGCCCCTTTCCTGAGCAGTGGGGACTTTCTGAGCAGCTGAGCGGGAACATTCACGTCACTCTCCATAAATCTCCTCCTGGACCATTTCCCAAGCACATCAAACTCCTGGGGGTTTTCCCCATAGTTTTTTGGGATGGGATGAGGGTTCACCACAGACAGGGAATCCCCAAAGGAGATCCCAGCACCATGGGATGGAGGAGGCTTTCCCAAAGCCCCTCTAAGCCCTTTAGAGGGACAAATGCCATCCCCACCCTCTCTCCCCTGGGTTTCCTTGGGCCATGGGGCTGCTCCTTCCTGCCCCAGGGTAAATGCCCTTCCTGCAGGGCTCACCACCCTGACCCTACCAGGTGCCCTGAAGCATTTGAGTGAAGCTGTGCCCCTGCTCCTGCCTCTGGAGGGAAGGTGGAACCATCTGAGGATACAAGACCTCCAGGATCATCAAGCCCACCCTATGCCCCATGCCCAGAGCACTGAGTGCCACGTCCAGTCGTTCCTTGGACACCTCCAGGGCTGGGGATTCCAAACCTCCCTGGGCAGCCCCTTTCAATGTTTTATCACCTCTCAACAAGTCTTATTTTGAAACCTGTCTGTGGAAACACAAGCTCTGCGTGGCTCCTTGTGCTCAAAGCTCTCCGTTCTGTGTTCACAGCAAATGCAAACCCCAATCTGTCTGTTTTTAAAGCAATTTAAGATGCCTGGGGATGCACCTCCCTCTCTACCCTCATCCCAGTGGCTCCTCATCCATAAATCAGGGCTGCCAGCTTCCACTTCTGCTCCAGCAACGCCTTCCCAGAGGCTCCACAGAGGAGCAATTTCCAGTTTGCAAACCCTCCCTGACCTCCTGATGGTCCCTTTTCCAGCTGGAGGGCAGGAATTTGTGCTCGGCGTCCCTGGAACCCCGCAGAGCTCCGGTGGATCTGCCCTAATGACAGTGAAGCTCCTTTGCCCGGCAGGGGCTGAAGTCGCTTGACAAGCAGTGAAGTTTTACAACTCGCTGTAAAAGGAGGCACAGAGGGTTTTTTTCCCCAAAAAAAACCTCCTCCATCCGGCTGTCACGGTCCAAACTTTCCAGAGGGGAAAATATTCCACATTTGTGCCCAAAACCCACCTGTCCTTGGGGTGCAGATTCCCCACCCATCCCTGAGTGCCCTGGGCAGGCTCATTAGCCTAAAATTTTCATGTGAACCAGAGCCAGGAGAGACACAAAGAGCGTTTGGGATCCCTTTGTCGTGTCAGGAGAGGAAAGAAAGCAGCGACCTGTTGTTTTGTCCTTGCCAAGAGACCCTGCCCTGCGGGTTTCGCTCTGCCTGCAGAGGTTTGGGATGGGGAATGGGGTGTTATCCATTTTGGGGCGAAAAGCGTGGGGGAATCCAGCGATCCTTACACTGCATTTAGATTGGGAAAGGCCAGGGCAAACCAAGCCCCCCGGAGAGGGGGAAAAGAGCCACCAAAGCCCATCTGAGCTGTTCCTTCGCAGGGACTCCCTTTCTGATGTTAATACCCCGCCGAGAGATCCTGCCAAGGAATTGCTCACATTCCTCCCTGCGACAACCAACCCGCAGGAGCCAAAACGCCGACCCCCCCATCCATCCTGAGCCTGAAAAGCCTCTGGATTCTGCTGGCCACCTTCCCTTTCCTCTTCCAAAGGCCGGCTCTGCTCCAGCTGCAGTTCCTTCAGGGAATTCTGCTGGATGCACATCCATCCATCCATCCATCCCACCAGCAAAGCCTCAGGCTGGTGCTGGTCTGGAATTCCCACAAGGAGAAAGGATGGGAGGGAATTTCAGAACTCCGTGTCCCACCCCATTCCCCAGGGAGGACAGCTGGGCTCCTGCAGCCCAGAGCAGCACTGGCTTGGTTTTGGGAGCAAGGTGGTGGCAGGATTTGGTCCTCTCCCTCTGGAAAAGCTCCCACAGAGCCCTTGGAAGGCACTTGCCATGGGGATGCTGGCGAGGGATGGCAGCAGCCAAGGAGCAGAGAGCCAGCAAAGCCGGGTCAGGGCAGGGTTGGAATCACAGAGCTGGATCCACAAGGACACCCCAACAATCCCAGCCTGTCCAAAGGCTCCTGGAGCTTGAGGTGGTGACCACTTGGCCACAGCCGAGGTGCCAGAGGAGGAATGTGAAGTGGGAAGCCCTTTCTGCCTCCTTCCATGATCCCCCTGCCCTGGGGGGTTCCTCCTGCACCTCTCACTGCTTTCCACTATCAGCCACTTCCTTCCTGGTAAGAAATTAGCTGTAATTAACACACAACGAGAGGGCTTCCATTCCATTACAGTCAAACCAGTAGGGCTGGAGCCTCTAATCACAGCCCAGCCCAGAAGATCACACCCCTGGGGTGACCCTCCCCTGCCAGTCCTGCTCCCAAGCCACAGTTCCCTTCTCTGATCAGGGTGCAGGCACCCAAAGAGACGGAGCACCCAGGGAGAACCCCCTGGAAATGGGGCTGCTTTCCCCAGGGAGAACCCCCTGGAGATGGGGCTGCTTTCCCCAGGGGAGCCATTCCCTGGTGGGCTGGAGCTTTCCCTGGACTCAGACAAGTGAATTCCCACCAGAGGGCCATTTAGGGGGAGAAGATGACCTGTGAGGACAATGTGGTGGGTCACGAGTGCCCCTGGAGCTCCCCCAAGCCCTCCTGAGCTCGTGTTCCTGTGGGGCTCTGGAAATACCCCTCCAGGAGGCAGAGGAGAACATCAAGCAGGGTGGAAACCCTTTCATGTTGGCCAGACCCCCCGTTCCAAGGCAGACACTCATGGCAGGGTGCTCAGTGTTTATCAGCCCCTCCATTTGCTTTGGCTTTGGGGCCCCAGAGGAGAACAGAGCCGAGCAGAGCCTCTGAAGTGCAGCACGAGGCTCCTGGCTCTGCAAGGGCTCTGTAAATATTAGGACAAACAGGACATCTTGAAAGGCCCCGTGCCTTTGATTGTGTTCCCGTGTCCAGTTTCCTCCATTTCTTTGTGTCTCATCGTCTCTACTGTGTCGCCTGGAGAGAAGGTTGGGAAGTGGGATCCTTGGGAGCTCCAGCAGAGAAATTGGCAGCTCAAATTGGGAGCAGCAGTTCCAGCCACAGGCTCAAAAGAGGATTTTTGTCCCTCATGGCAGGGCCTGGAGAGTCCCAGGCCATGGGTAAGGGAAGCTCTGTGAGCAGAACTGGTATTTTTTTCAACCCAGCAAAACCCTCAAGTCCGAAAAAAACCGACTCAACAATTTAGCCATGCTGGGTTTTCTCCCCATGAGGAGCTAAAGTGTCCCCAGTGTGTGACAGAAACACCCCAAAAACACTTCCAGGCTTTAAAAACTGGGAGTGGAGGTTGTTTTCATGTGGCTCCAGAATCTGGGGCTTCCAGTAAACCTCAGGGACAACTGGGCACAGAGCAAAGCCATGGCAGGTGACAACACCCATGTGGCTAACTATGGGTGTGGGACCTGTGGGGTGGGATGGTGTGGGACCTGTGGGATGGGATGGTGTGGGATCTGTAGGTTGGGATGGTGTGGGACCTGTAGGTTGGGATGGTGTGGATCGGATAGAGAAAAACATATAAGTTAGGAAAGTGTAGGACTGAAGGTTGGGTGGACAAGGAGCTGTGGGTTGGGAAGGTGAAGGACCTGTAGGTTGGGACAACCTTGTGGCTGCAGCTCCAGCTCTGAGCAGCTCCCTCACCCTCACTTTGGAGCTCCTGTGCTTTGCTGGGACCTCCATGTGCCACCAGCTGTCCCACAGGCCACCATGTGTCCCCAGGAGGAACCGGGTGCCCCACCCCAAGCCCAGGAACCCTGTTCTGGGATGCAGCTGGTCCCATCACGTTCTCCTCCAGCCCGTGGCAGAGTTCCCAGGGACTTCAAGGAGAACAGGGATCATTGTCCACCACCTTTGATACTTGCTGTGAGGGAAAGGAGCTATTTTTGTGCAAGGAAGGTCAAAGTGAGAGCAGGCAGTGGACGAGTTCAAAGCTCAGCTCAGCCCATGGGGAGACAGCCAAAAGCAACCTCCCTTTGAAGGAGGCTCCTGGAGGCTGTTTTTGATGGTGGAAAGATCCTTCCAGAAGGTTTCACAACCCACCAGAGGGTTCCAGACACTTGACTTATTCCTTCTCTGCTGTAAATTCAGCCCCAGCTCCTCAGTCTGGGGGGCTGAGGTGGGATTTGGGGTTATCAGAGAGAAAAATCAGGTGGGATTCAGTGTCATCTGGGTGGTTTGGGACATAAAATGGTGTTATCTGGGTGGTTTGGGACATAAAACCAGGTGGGATTTGGTGTTATCTGGGTGGTTTGGGACATAAAATGGTGTTATCTGGGTGGTTTGGGACATAAAACCAGGTGGGATTCGGTGTTCTCTGGGTGGTTTGGGACATAAAATCAGGTGGGATTTGGTGTTATCTGGGTGGTTTGGGACATAAAACCAGGTGGGATTTGGTGTTGGACATAAAACCAGGTGGGATTTGGTGTTATCTGGGTGGTTTGGGACATCAAATGGTGTTCTCACAATGTTCTCAGGGCCGTGGTTTGGTTGGAGGTGGTCCTGCAAGGAGCAGGAGCTGGACTCCTTGCTCCTGATGGGTCCCTTCCAAGTGGAGGTGCTTTGTCACTGCATGGAGGTGTTCAGGGCACCTTGGCCACTCCCAGGGATGGGGCAGCCACAGCTTCTCTGTTCCAGGGTGTCTCCACCCTTCTTGGGAAGGATTTGTTCCCAAAATCCCCCCTAACCCTGCCCTCGGGCAGTGGGAAGCCATTTCCTTGTCCTACCACTCCAGGCTCTAATCCACAGTCCCTCTTGGATGCCCCTGTGAGCTCAGGTTGTTCCCTGTCCCAAAAAACTCTCTGGGATGTCTGGTGGCATCTCCCTGGGGCAGGAGGACAGGAAGGTGATGGTCTCTCCAGCTTCAGTGAGAGCAGGGCTGAGCCCGGGCTGGTTTTGGCCACCCTCTAGAGGAGAACACAGACAGGAAGCCTTTCCCCAAAAGAAGCCCCTCGTGGAAGGTGGGACAAGGTCAGTGTTGGGATAACCCCGGGACTTGATGACCTTGGAGAGCTTTCCCAGCTCCACCAATTCCCTGATTCTCTGGGTTGGACCTCCAGGGCCAAATCCACCCTTCACTGTCCTGCCTTTGGAGAAATGAAGAACTCGAAGGCTGTGAAGATGTTTTGACAGGCACAAGGGGTTTTTGGGAGACATGGAAAACTCCCTCAGCACAGGAGGGGGGCAATGGGGGTCCCACCCCATAACTCAGCTCCCTAATCCCCCAGGACAACTCACATTCCTCACTGACTTGGGGAGCTGTGCCATGGATGAGTTTCCTGACATATTCACAGGCTTGGCAAGGGAGGTTTAGAAAGCAATTTCTCCTTTTATTGCATTTTTTCCCTTATTGTTCCTCCGTAATAAATCAGGACATTCCAGGGGTTTGACATCACGAGAGGGAGAAAGAATGAAGGTAGGAAATGAAAACACAAAGGGCAGCAGAGCCACAGATGGAGCCTCTGCTGCTTGGCTTATTTCTTGGTCAATTTTCCAAATTCCAGGCTCTTTCGGGATTATCTGGCTCAGAATTCAAAGCAAACATTCTTTCCATTGTGTGGCTCTCGAGCAGGTAAAATATCTCCTTCACCTGAGGTCATTTAATAATAAATACTAGAAATCCTTAGGAAATGCTGGCCCTTGGAGCAACCTGGCCTCATGGAAGGTGCCCCTGCCCATGGAAGAGGGGTAGAACAAGGTGAGTTTGGAGGTCCCTCCCATCCCAAACCAGTGGGGGATCCTCTGATTCCATTCCTGTCTCTGGTGAGAAGGGATGGAGAGTTGGGATCCCACGTGCAAACCTGGCTGAGGAAAGGGGGAACTTTGGGCAATCCAGGCTGCTTGGAAACCTTCCCAGGCTGCAGAATGGAGGGCAGGGGAACTTCAAGTTATTCCCCTGCTTTTATGCAAGGAAAAGCCAGCCTGGTGAGGAAAGAACCACCACCAGGCTTCAAGATGAAGCTCTACACAAGATTTTAAGCCATGGAAAGAACCACCACCAGGCTACAGGATGAAGCTCTAGAGGAGTTTTTAAGCCATGGAAAGAACCACCACCAGGCTACAAAATGAAGCTCTACACCAGTTTTTAAGCCAAGGTAAACTCCCTTCCTGCAGGGCATGGCCTGGTGAAGGAGCCTCAGCACAGTCATGCCCTGCCTGCCCTCTTCCAAGACTTTTATCCCTTTTTTGGAGCCCTGGCACTGGGCTGATGATGCCAGCAGGCTCCAGGGAATGAAGAGATGTTAAACTGGGGCTTGTTGGGTATTTTGTACCAGGAAAGGCTCCTGGAGAAGCACAGTGACCTCAGTTTTCTGGCTGCTGCTCCTCTCCTCTGCCAACTAAAGAGCTGCCCCAGCCCCAAAGCAGGACCAGGCGAGGCTTTATTTCAGTTCAGCCCATTGGTCCCTCCATCTCATTAGGTATCGATTCCTGGAGGAATTAATCAGGTTCATGAATTAATTAAGTTTGGGCCCTGAACTGGCAGCACAGCCCTGCATTTAAGGCTGGACCAGCTATCCCTAAACTGCAAAGGAGCTGAAATCTTAATGATGTGGCTGAATCCAGCGTGGAGAACTGGAGGGGGCAGATTTCTCTGGCTGCTGACAAATCCCTGGGATTTAGAACCATTCCATGCCCTAGGAATGCTGACAGCTTTAAATCCAGCCCTGTGAGGAATTGCTGCCTTTATTCCCTTTGCCTCCTGGTAGCCTTTTGTAACTAAATTTAAGGTCTGATCCAATTATGGGAGCGCAATGGCAACGGGCTCCCCGTACGAGAGGCCATGGCTATTTCTGTCCACAGAGCTTCAAGTGTGCATTTCTGAGCTCCTGATTTATGGCAGCCTTTAAATGAATCAGAAGGCATCTCTCCACGGGCAAATATTTGTGTTTCAGGCCTGGAACGAGCCAAGGCTCGGTTACAATGGCCACAGAGATCCTATTTCAAACACCACCTGCCCTTGCACAATTAGCATCAAGTCCTTGCTAACGAGGCTCTGAAATTAATAGCCTGGCAAGCCTCGACTGTCGAACCCCCAAAGGTTCATTCCCTGAGACAGAAAAATAAAAAAGCCACTTTTCAGCCTTTTTCCTCCTCTGGGGTGAGTCTCCATGAATATTCCCAGGGACAAAATGTCCTGGAGCTGTGGGATCACAGCTCAGGGAGCTGAGCCCTCACAGATGTGACACCCAGAGGGGGGCAAAGCTGCAAGGGAGAAGGTTAAACCTTCCCCACGTGGTTCCTCGGCAAAGACACCGCTCTGGGGACACTCTGCACTTGCTGAGCTGTGGCTGTTCCTGCATTAATGCCTGGCAAACACACTGCTTTCCTCTGGGAAGAGCTTGGAGAGCTGCTGAGGGCACAGGGGAAGGGCCAAGAGCTGGCACAGCTGAAGAAACCTTGTGCAAGTTGGCTTGTGTGGAGCAGCATGTGCTGAAGACCCCATTATTTCCCCATTTCCCCATTATTTCCCCCTTTCGCCAGAACTCGCCTCTGGCTGTCCCCAGCTGACCCCAGCATCTGTCTATGCCTCCCCTCTCCCTCCTCACTGTTAATTAACATCTTTAATTCAGCAGAGCCAGCTAGTTTCCAGCCACCCCTCCCTTCCCCTTCCCCTCCCTCCATCTGCTCACGCTTTTCTCCCTGTTTTTCACACTCCTCCATCCCTCACCTCTCCTGGTGACAACCCCAAACTCCTTCTGCTTCCTATCAAGGTCAACACTGCCTGACAGACTCCAAAAGCTGGGGAGACGGGGACAGATGACAGCACCAATTTGTCCCTTCCACACAAAAGCTGGAAATTTAGGGGTTTTTTTTCCGCAGGAATTCCTAAATCAGGGCAATGCTGGGGGTGTTTTCCCTCTCCAGCCTGTTTGAGGATTCAGCAGGAAGAACCAAAAGCTCATTTAGTGGCCCTTCCCTGGTGTCTGAGGGACCCATCCTTAGGGATAAATCACATTAAACAGCAAAATTTCCCTGCCCTGGTGTCTGAGGGACCCATCCCTAGGGATAAATCACATTAAATACCAAAACGTGGTGCTTTCCCTGCCCTGGTGTGTGAGGGACCCATCCTTAGGGATAAATCACATTAAATACCAAAACGTGGTGCTTTCCCTTCCCTTGAGGACTTCTCAGCCTTGGCTTTCCCCTCTCCCAAGGAGCAAGAGGAGCCCTGAGAGCAGGGATGGCTGGTGCAAGAAACCCAAAACTTCAGGGGGCATTTCCAAAGCCCTGCTCGTTTTTAAATCACCCTTTTTCCTGAGCCTTTTGTAGCTGCTCCTTGGCCAACCCACCCCACAAACCTCAGGCACGGGTCCAAGACAATGCCATGGGCACAGAACCAGTCTGGGCTTAATTTTCAACTCACAAAGTGAGGAAGCAGGACAAGAACTCACTGAACCCTTTCCTTGGGGAAGGAGGTTTCCCACGGGCACAGCCCACGCTCCTGAAGAACCCACTCACCAAAAAAAGCACCAGAGGAGCCCTTGCCAGCACTAGGGGAGAGCACAGAGCCACCAGCCTTGGGTCTTCCCAGCTCAGGGAGGTAAAACCTGCCCCAGTGCCCACTCAGAGGGTTCAGCCTGGCCTTGGGAGCATTTCTGACCCAGCCCCGGGGCTGCTGCTGCTGAGTTGGAGAAGGAATGGTGATAACTCATGGAAATGGGGCCAGGGGAGTCCCTGCAGGAGCTGCAGGAGGGGGTTGACCTTGAATCTGGGCTGAAACGATGCCAAGAGATCTCCCACTGCCCTCTCTCCAGGATAAAAAACCCCTCTTCCCAATAAACAGCACCTCCAAGGAAGAATCAAATCATTTCTGTCCCAGGATTTCCCCCGTGTTCAGGAAAGACTCGGGTGATGCCTCATTTTGGACTAACTCTGTCCCTGAGGACCAAAGCCTTGCAAACCACCACAGATCCCCCAGAAACCCTCTCAGCTTCCCTGGCATCAGGACAGCCAGGGGA
The DNA here is from genome assembly GCA_035583185.1 of Anabacerthia variegaticeps. NCBI lineage: Eukaryota > Metazoa > Chordata > Aves > Passeriformes > Furnariidae > Anabacerthia > Anabacerthia variegaticeps. Next base: position 5,227,810 of record JAWWEW010000002.1, on the reverse strand, counting down.
AATCAAGCAGCAAGTGCAGAAAGCGAGCAACCAAGGCAGAGTTTCTTGTACCAGACCCCAATAATCAGCTCTGATTAGCGCTGGAGATTAAAAAAATGTAAATATTTACCCGAGCATCTTCTGCATCCTCGGCGAGTCAAAAGGGCAGTTCCTCTGGGTCAGAGCTGGGGGCTCTGGCAAACTCCCTCTGACAACTGTGGAATGATGCAAAGAGCTATTAATTATGCTCATTACAAAGCCAAAAGAGTGGAGTTTTGTTTGCTTTCTGTTCCAGCTGTGAGCTTGCTGAGCTTTCTGCCTCCTTTCACAAGGGCTGTGATTCCCCCTTGGCTCGAGGAGCTGCCTTCGATGAGCACTGACAAGAATGATTCCTGCAGTAAATCAGGGCTCACATCTCCTCCAAGCCCCAAGCCAGGTTTAAGGAGGGCTCTCTGGGCTTCTCCTTCATCCCAGCCCAGCGTGTTGGAGCACAAACCTGCCTGTCACCTCCTCCAGGAGGCCACCCATGTGGTCAGAGGGATGGGGCAGCTCTGCTGGGAGAGCTGGGGCTGTTCACCATGGGAAAGGGGAGGCTTTGGGGTGGCCTTCCAGGACCTGAAGGGACCCTACAAGAAACATGGAGAGGGACAGGACACAGGGAATGGTTTCCCACTGCCAGAGGGCAGGGTGAGATGGGATATTGAGGGTGGGCAGGCCCTGGCACAGGTTGTGGCTGCCCCTGGATCCCTGGAAGTGGCCAAGCCAGGTTGGATGGGGTTTGGAGCACCCTGGGCTAGTGGAAGGTGTCCCTGCCCATGGCAGGGGGTGGGATGGGATGAGCTTGAAGGTCTCTTCCACCCCAAACCATGTGGGATTCCGTGGTTTTCCAAGCCTTCATCCACCCCACTCTCAGTGGACATGCCCTGGGTTGCTGGTGGCACTGGTTCCCAGTAAGCTCTGCATGGAGTCCCATCAAAGGACCCCAGGCCTGGCTCCTTGCCCACATTCCCAGGCACTGTGTTTGAAGAGGTTCAAAGCTTGTCTTAATTCCCAAAGATGCCATGGACAGGCTGGGTCCTGCCTCGGCCTCAGAAACAGGATTGCAGCTCCAGCAGCTCCCCACGGGCACAGAGCCCGCTGGGTTTGGGGACTGGGAATGGGAGGGGAGGGAAAAGGGGCAGCATGTCCCTGCTGAGGTGTTGGCATCTCCTGCTGTAAGCCCAGGGACTGGGAATGGGAAGGGAAGGGAAGGAAAAGGGGCAGCATGTCCCTGCTGAGATGTTGGCATGTCCTGCTGGGAGCCTACCTTGCTTCTGGGATCCCTCCATTCCACTCCATTCCCACCTTTCTGCTCTGATCCCACCTTGCCTCTGGGATCCCTCCATTCTGCTCCATTCCCAAACTTTCCA
>JAWWEW010000002.1:5139946-5182228 GCA_035583185.1 Anabacerthia variegaticeps | reverse complement strand
TCCCTCTCCAGCTCTCCTGGAGCCCCTTTAGGCACTGCAAGGGGCTCTCAGGTCTCCCTGGAGCCTTCCCTTCTCCATGTAAGCACCTCCAGTTCTCCCAGTCTGGCTCCATAGGGGCTCTAACTCTTGGAGCATCTTCGTGGCCTCCTTTGGACTCTCTCCAGCAGCTTCAGGTCCTTCTGCTGTTGTCCTACTGGGCTGGAGCAGCTCTGCAGGTGGGGTCTCACCTGAGTGGGGCAGAATGCCCACCCTCCCCTGCTGCCCACACTGTGGGATGAGCCCAGGACACGGGGGGTTTCTGGGATGCAAATGCACATGTCCAGGTCATGGGGAGTTTCTCCTTCTCCTCAGGGCTGCTCTCCATCCATCCCCTCTCCACCCAGCCTGAAATTCTGCTTCTCACTGGGGCACAGGATTCCCAACCTGTCCAAATGTCCTGGATTGAGTCCCTTATTAAAAGGCAGAGGAGCACTGGGCTTCCAGTCTGATGGTGCTGGCCTTGGACATCCTGACCTGGCATGTTCTTCCAGCTCTCCAGAGACAGTGAGGTGAGGAGAGAGTTCAGAAGAGGTTCCAGCACCAGCTGGGGACACGAGAAACTGAGATTTATTACCCTGCTCTGCTTCAGGCTCTGGATGAATCACAAGTGACTCAGCAGCTTTGAAACCCAGGGGACTCGGGTCTCTGAATAGCTAAGAGGTGACTTTGGCACTCGGTGGCCCTCAGTGTTCACTCAAGAGTGTTGTCCCCTGATGGGAACGGGGGTGCTGGGGTGGGCACTGAGGTTCCCTTCCCAAGGAACCCGAGCCTGGAGAGGACAACCCTGAGGGCAAGCAGTGCCTTTGGAACCTGCAGCACCTAAATTGCAAGGGAAGCTGAGGAGGAACAGGGATAAAAACCCAACCCCACCAGTAAAACAAAAGCCATTTCTGAGCAGTGATTGGTTTACCACAACTGCATTGCCATCCAGATTCCAAAAATTCCCAAACAATCCCACTCCTGTGTCATGTTATTTCATTTCTAGAGGCAAACAAGTGCGTTTGGGAGGGATACAGCACCATGGTGCTCCAGCAGGAAACCAAGACACTCAGGAGGGACAGTCCAGTGGTTTCTGGCAGCAACAAGGAGGTGTTTACACATCTGCACACATCTGCAAAGCCCTGCCACGCCAAGGGAGCAGCCAAAGCCACAGGCTGGCAGGGATTCCTGCCAGGAAGGGAACTCACCATCCTCTGGGATGCAGCAGGGGAATGGAAAAGGTGAAATGGGAGATCAGAGGAGGGCAAGGAGGGGTGGACCAGCAAAACACGGAGGAGGAAGAGAAGGAAGCACGTCAGAACCGAGGAAATCAGGCAGTGACACAGTAATGAACCTGCCTTTCCCAGTGGGAAGGTGTTTCCATGAGGAGGATTTTCCTCTGGCATAAACCAGGGACAGGACAAAGCATTCATCCAGGTCCAGTGCTCCTAACCAGTGCTCCCAGTATGAGGGGAGAAGGTGGGCCACTGGGGAGGGCACCTGGGCAAGTGGGGCCCAGCTCTGCCACCTTTACCTGCAGGGAGCTGGAGAAAGGGAGCAGCCAAGGGCAGCCCAGCCCAGCTCATCAGGTGCCAGGCAGAAGAACAACAATCCTGTTTGGACAAGAAGCATCCACAGGTTTCCAAGCCTGGCTGCAAGAGTTTGGTGGAGGGTGGGTGGGGATGTGATGACATCCCTGACTCCAGCAGTGTGGCCAGCCTGATATCCATCTTCCTCCTCCCTGTCTGACCTCAGGGTAGGCAGTGGCTGTGCCTGCTCCCTCCTCAGGATGACTAAAGCAAGGCTTGATCCAGCATTTCCCAGCCCAGGATTGCAGCCACACCACCCTCCTTCCCCATGGAATGGTCCAGGGGTGGGTTTTGTCCATCCCTCTTATCCCAAGTCAAGGGCAGTGACGCCCATGTGAAAATTCACCCTGTTTTGTACCTTGGTGTTTTTATCTGGAGTGTGGCCATCCCATAGCAGGAAGTTACAACACTTGGCTTCAAAAAGATCCTGGGGAGATGAAATACAACCTCAGCATCTCCTCTAATGGGGTGGAGAGGGACAGAGATGGCCCTAAATCAGCTCTCTGAGCAGTGGGTGCGAGGAAAGAGCCACCTTGACTTTCAACATCCCCCTCGTGCTAAAATTCCTTCCCTGAGCAGCTGAAAAGTCACTTTAATGGACGATGCTGACACTGGGGAAGAGGCCAGGTAATTTGTCAGACCTGCAGGGAGAATTTGAGGAATTCAGCTCATCCTCCACTGAACCTGCACTTCATAAACATGACAGTTCAGGGTGGATCACTTTGAGATAGAAACGAACGAGCTTTGGCATAAAGATATAAATAAATAAATAAATCCCTGTATGTTTGCCCATTGACAAAGAAAACCTCTAAAAAAAGCTCAGAGTGATGACGGAGCCTCTGACCATCAGCAGGAAACATGAAGGGAAGCGGCTCCCAGTATGCTCCCAGTTTGAACACCAGTTGGGTGTGATGTGTCCACCTCAGCCCCCTTCTGGCTGTGGGACAAACCTTCAAAGCCTGGTGACAGTGACTGCATTTCACCCTGTGCCTGAACAGGGAGGTGTAAAGGACTGGGCTCTGTGGGGACTGGGATGGTGAGAAGGTGGGAAAGGCTTTGGAGCAGTGGGTTTTCTCAGCTCCCACCTCCACAAGTCACGTCTTAGATACAAGAGTGGGGCGTGCTGGGCTGCTGAGTAACCTCCATTAGGACTGGGGAGCTGCTGGAGAGGACAACACTGCATTAAGGGGGCAAAAGAGTGGGGTCTGGGTGGTCCAGGCAGGGAGCAGGTCAGTAAGAACCAGCAAGCTTGGAAAAAGGAACTCGGGAGGAGCTTGCATGAGACTGGGCTGGGAGTGTCTCCGTGCATGACTGAAGGAAGAGGCTCCTGGCTTGTGACAGGAGGCCAAGTGACTCAGTGGTGGTGGGTGGGTGGGGGCAAGAGGGAGAAGGGGATGTGGTTGGGAACCGTGAGTCACCGAGTGCATCTGTTGATAACAGCTGGATAAACTCGGGGCAGAGACAGAAGGTCTGCGGAGGAGAAAATCCGAGCTGGAAGCCAAAAGCTGGAGCCAGCAGTGCTGAAGCAATGGAGAGCTCTAAGAGCCTGGCACGGGCTTTTCCTGCCTGGCAGCTCAGCAAGGCTGGCAGGATGAGCATCTTCCAACAGGCAAGGTGTGACCGTGGGGTTGGCCGTGCTCTCGTGTCTCAGGCTCTGTGGTTTCAGCAACCTTGCTCCCCATTGCAGTCCTGCAGCCTCACATCACCGTGAGGGACAGACACTTCCCTCCCACCCCACCAGGCACCAGCTCTGCATGCCCCTCTTTGGGGCAGTTTCCTCCAGGAACACTCTGGGGGCTCAGACATGGGACAGCACAAGTCAACTTGTAATCTCCTAGTGCCTCCTCTCCTCCAGCACCCTCAGAAGCTCAGCTAAGGTGGCTCTGAGCAGCCTGAGATCCCATGGAAGACAAGGATGAGGAGGGAAGATTCATGGCTTTGTTGGTGAGTGCTGAAAGCCCCAGGAGAGAAGCGGCCTGGAGAGCAGAGCACACACATAGACATGACTCTTCCCCTTGAAGGTCCCCAAATATTCCACCCCACAGCTCAGCGTGGATCTGGTTTTCTTACCTGGAAAGCCCCAAAGGAACCACCTTCACCTGGTGTGAGCGACACAAAGGGTGCAACCTAAAGCTCTCAAAAATACCCATGGCATCCCTCCTGCAGCTGCTGAGGAACCTCAGCCAGGGATAAAGTCCAGTGTGTCCACCCAGGAGATGGAGACACCAAAGCTGCCAATGGCATCCCCAACTCCCCAGGACACGGAGGGCATTGCTTCCCTCTGGGAGGCCACGGGAGGGCAGGAATCCTGCTGGATCCCTTGCCATGGATTAGTCCCCACCATGGAGAGCAGCCAGAGCAGGATCATGCCTCCCCCTCCCAATCCCTGCTCTCCCTATGGCTAAAACCCTCCTGAAAATCCATCCTCCCTCCCCTTGGGAACACCAGTTGGCTTCACCCTGCCCCTTCAACTGGCTCTGCCTTCCCAGCAAACACTGAGAGGCACTGCCAGTCTGAAACCCAGGGCGTGGCTGCTGACCACCCCAGCTGTGTCACCCACTGTCACAAGGCCACTTCTTTGCACCCACCACCTCTGTGGCACTTCCCCTTGAGCATGGGGAAGCCACAAAACACCTGGCTTGGGAGGAACCTCCAAGCTCATCTCCTTCCAGCCCCTACCATAGGCAAGGACACCTTCCACAAGCCCCATCCAAGCTGGCCTTGGACACTTCCAGGGGTGGGGCAGCCACCAAAATTTGGGCAAAGGAGGCTGAGTTACTCTGAAGAATGGTGACACTGACCACTACAGCCCAGGGGTGACTTGTTTTATGTCAAGCCTGCATTTGCCAACACTGTGAGTGTTTGATTACATTAATAGAGAGTTGCATTACCACCTTTGGACTGAACACAGCATGTGGTGCCTGCATGGTGCAAAAATTAAACCCTCCCTCCAACTACTCCAACAATTCCACTTGGTGGGCCCTCAGCAAAGGTTCAGTTAGTTCAGCTGAGAAAATCTCTCTTCACTCGTTTGTGCCCCAGAAGGGTTTCACAATCACATCAATTTTGCTCGCCCAAATTAGCCTCTCTTGCTGCAGGTGAGGCACAGGGGCTAAACCCAAGGAGCTCTGAAGCTGTGCCAGGGAGTAAATGCTGCTCAGGATTTCTTGGTCCAGGGCAGAGCAGCCTCCCTGGAAAATCAGGATGTGCTCTGGGCTTTGAGGTGCTTTGCTAAGGAAAGGACCTGCACACGGAGCTTGGCGTGGAGGCTGAGCCCGTGCCAGGGCATGTCCCGGGCTGGGTTCAGCAAAGCCCTCGGGGCAGGGGGAAATGTGAAGCACAGCTACACCACTGCCAGCCTGCTGAGAGTGCACTGCTCACCCTGCTCCCTCCCCAAGGCTGGGCAGCAGCCCCGACCCCAAAGCTCCTGCAGAGAGCGATCCCAGCAGGGCAGCGATGCTCCAGCATTCCTTCTGGCACCGGGAGCACTCACACGAAGAGTTTCCTGAGTTAAGGACTCCAGGATTGCACCAGCTCCACAAAAACCACGTCGGGTGGTTTCCTTGCCTAGGCATTAATGATGGGAAGGGAGCAAACAGGTTTGGAGAGGCTGGAAATGTCCCCCAGTCATCTCAGCTGGCTCCAAGTGCCCTCACGCAGGCACAGATGTCACACTGGGGAGGTGAAACCATCAGCATGCAATCATCTCCCCCTTGCCAGTTTTCAGCCTGCCCCAGGCATGCCTTGACACCAAGGCAGGAGTTTTCCTGGGTGGGAATAGCAGTGTTTTCATGGCATCACTAGGAGAGTGGGAAAAGCTGCTGAATTCCCAGGCTGCTTCACACCCAGCCCACGTTCCCCCATCCCGTGCTGTCCTGATGTCCTGACCTCTGCAAGGGGGGGCAACAACTCTACCCACAGTGTGTTTTCTAATTCCAGCAGCCACTGTTAAGCATTCCCTTGTAGGACAGAGTGTCCTCCTCCACTGGGAGCTTGCTCTGCCCGAGCTCTTGGCTGGACAAGGTCTGCTCAAAGGTTAGGGAGGCAGCAATGCTTCCCTCTCTGCTAAACCCATCTCCTTGTTCTGCAACATCCTCCACTCCTGCTGCAATTAGTTTCTACCCCACTTCCTCTTCCTGTGGCAATTCCCACGGAGGAGAGGCCAGCAAATGGGAGAAGGTTTTATTAATAGGTATGAAAGAGACTTTATTAATAGAGAAAAGATGCAAATGCACTACCTGCATTACACGGTCTCACACCGCTCCTTCTGACAGACCCCAAGGTCACTCCATCCTTCCTGTGGGACATCCAGGCCCTCTTCTGCATTGGCAATGCTCTCCACTGTCTCATCTGCAGAAGTGATCCATCGGCTCCTCCAGCTGTGCCCAGCTGATTAAGGAAGAAAGATATTCATGAAGTCAGTTCCAAAGTTCCTAACACATCCCATCGGTTCTTGCTCATCCTGTTTCCCACTCCCCTGACATTTCTGTAGCAATACTCAGGCTTGCTCATCTCCCTGGAAAGAAAAACAAGCCCTTATCATAAAAGGGGCTAAGTTATTTTGGCTCCATCTCTTCAAGCTTGTGATAGCAATGAAATGTTTAGCTGCACTTCTCACGGGCTCAAAACATTGTCGTTTGGGGACCATGAACTGGTTGAACTGGGGACCATGGGACAGGTGACAGAAGGGAGGATGCAGCCAGAACTCTCCCTGTTTTCACATGGCACCCATGGGAAAGTCCAAAGTCACCTGGAGAGCTCCTTTGGTTGCAGATTGAGCTTATATGAAACCCTGACTCGGGACTGCAGATCCCAGAATCCCAGAATGGTCTGGTTGGAAGGGACCTCAAAGTCCACCTTGGTCCCACCCCCTGCCATGGGCAGGTTCACCTTCCAGCAGACCAGGTTGCTCAGAGCAAAGAGTGATGGAGACCAGAGGTATCCACAAGTTAAGCCCAAACTGTTCCCCTGAGGAATCCCTGAGACCTGGCAGTGGGCCACCAGCAGGGATGGACCTGGGAGAGGTGGCTCAACCCGTGCTCCTGCTACAACACCCACCACAACCCCACAGCACCTCCAAAAGCGCCTCTGACCTCCCAGGAAACCACGTTTTCTCCCCATTTTCACAAGGACGGTCGCTATGGCAACCAAAACGGTTTGCATTTTTAAATGCTTCCTCGAGCACATCCATTAAAGAGCTGCTGATGAGGAGAGAAGAGGGACAGGACTCAGCACGGTGGCTCCAGGTTTGGAGCAAGCCCAGGTGTCCATCCATTTCATCCATGGGTGTGTTGGAGCACAAATGTCTCTTCTCCACACTCCTCCCCTCACAGGCATCGTGGCAGGGATGATCCAGGGAGGAAAGCCCGGGCAGCTTGTCACAGATGGCAGAAAAAACAACCACGGGCTCACAAAAAGCAAAATCAACATTAAAAAAATAATAATAAAAAAAAAAAGAAATAAAGACTTTTTCTCCAGAAGGTACTAAAATTCAACCCACTGTTCTCATGGCCAAGGACATTCAGGCACCACTCGCCAAGTTCCCTTCCCAAAAAAGACTGACAGAGAAAGTCCTCTGAGGGATAATTAACCGGCTGAGAGAGAGGAAGCGAGGATAAAAATAAGTGGAATATTTCCTCCATGGAAGGAGCTTATCTGTGAGATCTGTTCTCGGGGCTGCACAGCTACTCACACCTGACACAGCCACTGGAGCCCAGGGTTGGATGCCCTGCCACCACCACATGTGGGACAGCTCCTAAATTTGGAGCCAAGGCCAGGTTGGACGGGGCTTGGAGCAAGCTGGGAGAGTGGAAGGTGTTCCTGCTCGTGGTAGGGGATGGAACAAGAGGAGCTTGAAGGTCCATTCAACCCAAACCAGTGTGTGGCTCCATGATTCCAAAGAACTCCTGTAAGCAAAGAGCAGCTGGGGCAGAGCAGTGACCTTTTGGATTTGGGGAATATTAATGACATGCCTGCAAAGCACCTTATTCCCCTTATTACAACCCTGAGTGACTGTGCCTACCCTACCTCTGGCTTGGTTTCTTCTCTTCCCATCCAGGGATCTTCCATCATCTGCTCTCTCTTCCACCACGTCCCAGCAGACAGAAAACTTACTGAGAGCACCATTTGCACACCCTGGAGTCTGCCAAAGTCCTCCCAGAAGTGGTGGATCCAGGGCAGAGAAGGGGGTGGGATGGGATGATCTTGAAGGTCCCTTCCAACCCATATCATTGTGGGATTCTCTGAGGATTGTTCCTCTCCACAGTCATCTTTTCACACTTTTGCTGGGCTCTGGTAAGCTGGAAACAGCCCATTTACCTATCCCATCCCACCCCCTGCCATGGGCAGGGACATCTTCCACCAGCCCAGGGTGTTCCATCCTGGCCTTGGACACTTGCAGGGATCCAGGGACAGCCACAGATTCTCTGCCCAACCCGTGCCAGGGTCTGCCCACCCTCCCAGGGAAGGATTCCTCCCCAATATCTAACCCAAATCTACCCTCTTGCAGCTCAAACTTAACCAAGTTAGGCCTCCCCTGAAGTCCAAGTGCTCCCCTGGAATTCTTGTAGCCACTAAAGGCTCAGTCAGTGGCACAGAGTCCTTGGCAGGACCACATGCTCCACTTATGCACGCTATGGGCTCACAGAGACTCACATTTGAGAGCCAGGAAAAGATTCCAAAAAGAAACCCTGGCCAGCCTGAGGGCAAGCAGAAATCAGCTGGAGTGGCCAGAGGTGGAGAGGAAACATCCCAAAGTGCAGGAGAAGCTGGCATTGGGTTAAAGCCACCAGCAGGTATTTCCTGAAGGAAAACATATTCCAACAAAAGGCACATCCAGGCAGGGCTGAGCAATGCCCTGACCTGAAGCACGAGCCCTGAGGCAGAAGGAAAAGCATTCCCTGGCACGGGCTAAGCTGTGTTAAACCCAGGATTAGGGTTAGCAGACAATGGAAGAGCTGCCAGTTTTGGGAACATCCCTGAGCTCTGGAGAGAGGAGTTTGCAGGGATGGGCACATGGACAAGCTGCACTGTTGGTATTCATCCCACAAATGCATCTAGGTGATCCTCAGCAGAGCAAATGGTGCACCTTCATTACTGTGGGATTGCAAAAACAATTAGCAGCATAAATACCGGGGTTAAACCTGTTCTTCGGGGCTTTTTTGGTTTGTTTGGGGTTTTTTGTTTGCTTGGGTTTTGGTTTGTTTTTTTTTCCTCGCCCCCTCCATCCCAGTGTTGGTAAATAATTTTTTAAAGGTCTTTCCTCCTGGCCTGAAGTTGGAATCGCCCAAAGCCTTTGCCCACACATGAATCATGGTCCTTGTCCCTGCTAGTCTGGGCCCCTGTTATCTGCCTTTCTGCTCAAAGGCCATGCTTCTCCTCATCCCATCCCACAGCTCCTTCCCAAAGTGCCGTCCCAGTGAGTGCTCCAAGAGAGGATGCTCCACTTTGGAAGTGGTGGAGCACTGGAAGGACCTGGAGCTGCTGGAGAGAGTCCAAAGGAGGCCACAGAGATGTCCCAGGGCTGGAGCCCCTCTGCTCTGGGGACACAGTGGGAGAGTTGGGGGGGTCACCTGGAAAAGAGAAGGCTCCAGGGAGAGCTGAGAGCCCCTTGCAGTGCCCAAAGGGGCTCCAGGAGAGCTGGGGAGGGACTGGGGACAAGGCATGGAAGGACAGGACACAGGGAATGGCTTCCCACTGCCAGAGGGCAGGGATGGATGGGACATTGGGAAGGAATCCTTCCCTGTGAGGGTGGGGAGGGGACTGGGATGGAATTCCCAGAGAAGCTGTGGCTGCCCCTGGATCCCTGGAAGTGTCCAAGGCCAGGCTGGACGGGGCTTGGAGCACCCTGGGCTGGTGGAAGGTGTCCCTGCCCGTGGCAGGGGGTGGCATGGGATGATTTTTAAGGTCCCTTCCAACCCATTTGTGTGATTCTGCGACCCCCAATCCCAGCTGGGGGAGAGGCTGTGGTGGGAGCTGTGGTTTGGAGTTGGGATCCTGCCAGCCACCTGCATTCAAGCACTGGGAATGCCCCACAAAAACCAGTGGCTCGTCGTGGGGTGGCTTTTTAATTGTTCACAATTGTTTGTTGCCTTCTGTTTTCTGGGCTTTCACGGTGTGAAAACTTCCTCCTTGCCCAGCAGCCTTGGGCACAAACCTCTTAAAAAGAGACCCTTCTGGAAAAGGTTAAAGCAGATATTCTCTGCCACTCTGTGATTTCAGAGCTGAGATTTGAAAACCAACCAAGCACACAATGAGCTGGTGCTGTGGACTGGGAGCAATGCTGGGTTTGGCTCTGGAAGGGGCCTGATGTGGGGGGGGGGGGAAGAAGAAATCTTCCTCTCCCAGTGAAATCCCATCCTCCAGCCCCCCCAAAAGATTCCCAGCCTGCAAACATACGTGCTATTTGCTGCCCTGCTCTGAAGCTCCTCATCTTCCCTCCTCCCACCCACCTTCTGTCTCTGCTCCAGCTCCCATCCCTCCCTCTGAGCCTGCAACAGCAAAGGATGCTCTTCCCCAAAAGAGCTTCCCACAAAACACTCTCCTCCTCCCTTTCTAAGGGTTGCTCTCTGCTATGAAAGCTGCTGTTTCCCCAACCTCTTGGAATCACTAAGGTTGGAAAAGCCCTTCAAGATCGAGCCCAACCACTGCCAAATCCCCCACTAAACCTCATTTTCCGGGCTCTGATGTTTGCCCACGGGCTGCCTTTTGTTCTCCATCTGCAGAGAGAGAGGCACTCAAGCAAAAACGTTGCCAGCAGGTCACTTTTCTGCCTGTGCTGGTAACCCCGTGCCAGGGATGGCAGTGGAGGTGAAAGGGTTAAGAGAGCCTGTGGACAAAAGCAATGGATTTAGTAAATGAAGCAGAAAATCGGGCTGTTTTCTTTCCTGCCCTTGCTGGGAAATATTTGCCTACTCCCCTTCAGGCTTGTATCAAAAACCCTGCAGGAAATCAAACCATTCCAATGTGGGTTTCTGGTTACGATGGTCTCTAACAGGTCAAAACACTTCTTGGCCAGCAGGAACCACTTCTTCTCCCTCCTTCCACACCTGGCAGGGCAGGGCTTGACCACCCACCCTCGATGAAGTTTTATTTCCTCCCTCTTCTCTCATCCACCTCAGGTTCTCCACCCTTAGAAATGCCCTCTTGCCACTAGATGGAATTGAGGCAGAACAAATGACCAGAGAATACCCACGAGGAATTCCTGCATTCCCTGTGGCTCCTTTCCCTGGAACTACCAACTCCTGTGACCCCTCCAGGGGCCAGCAAGTTTCTCCAGCCCTTGCAGGAGGAGAAGTGGAAAGTTCATTTGGAAGGAAAAGCAGTGGGATGGCTGCACTCCCTGGGTGCTCCTTCCTCTGCAAGAGGAGCCATATGGCAGTGCTTAACTGCACTTACTGGGCTGGAATTACTTGGCCTTCTGGCTTTCTTCTCCAAGACTGCCCAACTGTGTGACTGTCACCAAGTGCCACCTGCCTGGCTGGCACGCGCTGTCCCGCTCCCTGTGCTCCAAACCTCTGCAGGTGCCTTTGGCGGGCTGCAGCTCCTCTCCAAGCTGCTACACCTTGGGATTAGGGGGGTCTGGCTTCGGGTGACCACCCACAGGTCCCTCAGGTACCTCCAGCCTGCCCCACAAGGTGCTCTGTAGAGCAGCGTTCTGGTCCCGCTGCTTCTCCTGGTTCTCAGACCCCATCGAGCCCACACTCTTGCCGTGTTCCATTTGGGACAGGAATGATGTCCCCCCTCTACCTGTCTGCCATCTACTCCCTCCAAGCTGAAGTCACAGGTAGAAAAAGCCAAAGGGAAAAGCCAACAAACCTGGTGATGAGTTTAGGGCAACCTCCACATCTCTTGGTTCCGTGTCACGTCACATCTGATCCAACCTCCCAGCCCAAGGCATGGGCGGAACACTCAGCTCTCCTCTGCACCAGGAGGACATCAAAGTGGCCAGGGGGTTCCTGGCAGCCCTGGTTGGCAGCTGGTCAGCCAGAAGCTGCTCTTCTCCTTTAGGTCACCTCTTAAAGTCAGGTGTGTTGAGAGGAGATTGGTGGGGGACCCTTTTGGTATCCATTCTCCAGCACATGGTGGGATTATTGGGGTGTCCTGTGCAGGACAAGGAGTTGGACTCAATGATCCCTCTGGGTCCCTTCCAACTCTGGATGTTCTGTGTTTCCATGGCCCGAACCCCCTCCTGTCCCTCCAGCAGGGAGCAGGTAGATCCAGCAGGGTGATGCTCATAGACCTCAGTAGCTGGAAACAGCAGGCAAGGGAAGCCTGAAGTGCTCTGCAAATAAACACAAGGCCAGAAAACCCTGCAAAGGAAGCCAGGAAGGTGTCACATCACAGCACCAGGGATCTGCCTGAAGATCTCATCCACACCAGTGGTCAGGATAAAATCCAGGTTTCTGCTTTCCCATCAGAGAGAAGGAAGATTGGGAGCTCTCACCATTACAACCCAAGCAGGAAGCAGGGCAAAGCTGAGACAGATTTGACAGGGCTGAGTTAAATGGCAATGAGATTTCATATTAAAAACCCATGCTTGGCATTAAACCCTGTATGGTTGGAAGGTGAGGCTCCCTTGGCTCCCGGCAAAGAAGATCCATGCTGGGTTTATCTGCAGCTTAAACAGATCACTTTACAAGTTAATCCAGGCCCACTGTCCTGGGATTACTGCCTGGGGGACTGTGCCAGCACGACACGACTGGGGCTGCTTGTGCTGCTGGCTCTGACACATCCTCCCCACTTGGGAGGCTCCGAGCTGTGGGAGCTGTGGATTAATCAGCTCCATGGAGAGGGACCAGAAACCCCCTCTAGGCAGCTCCAGCATGACAAACTCCCCTTTTCCCCAGGCTTTGCTTGCACAGATGGACTATCAGGGCTCATAACTCCCACCCCAGGCTTGCAGAGGGGCCACAAATGGGCACGAGGTTGGAGCACCCAAAGGGAGAGGAGGAACCATCACCATGGGGTTAGCACAGCTCAGCCCTCCAGCGAGGGGGTGGCCCAGCAAGGCTGTGCAGCATTTCTGCCAAACTCTGGCAGCAGGATCAGGGGCTGGTTCCCAGACAATGCAAGGAGAGCACCCATTAATTCTCCTTCCTTCGCACAGGGTGTTATTTTTAGTGCTTGCGAGCGGTGCCAGATTGGCAGCATTATAAATAGAAGACTTCTATTTATCCTCCAGTCTAGGTACTGCCGTGCTAAGTCAGTCCCACGACCTCAATAAATCCAGATTAGGTGCTCTCGAGGCTGTGTCACCACAGAACAAACATTTCCTCTTTGCATTCAGGGGAGTGGATCGTGGTGAGGGGGGTTCTGCCCCCCTATGCCACACTGATGCTTCCTGATGTGTCCTGATGTGACACAGGGGGATCCCAGCTCCAGATCTCCCAGTCCTGTCCAAAGGGTGACTTCATACCTTACACTCTGAGGATCTGAGGGTTTGCCTCAACACCCAGGGCAGGGAACATTCCACTCTGGACCTGAATGATGGACAGAGGCTGCCCTGGGCAGGGTTCAGTGAGCTGAGGAAATTGTGGTGTCCTTGATCACACCCACGATGACAAAACACCAGGGCTTGGAGTGAGAACAGCCTGTTGCTCTGGGAAAGTGGGAAAAAAGAGATACAGCAGGAAAAACAATTCAATTTAACTGGATAGACTGGATAACTTACAGCCAACAGTAACATGCTGCTTTTCTACTGAACTGACTGTCAATAACTATTAAACCACCAAATTAGAATCACAGAATCCTGGAATGGGTTGGTTTGGAAGGGCCCTTAAAGACCATCTTATTCCACCCTTTGCCATGAGCAGGGACACCTTCCACTAGCCCAGGGTGCTCCAAGTGCTGTCCAATCTGGCCTTGGACACTTCCAAGGATGGGGCAGCCACAGCTTCTCTGCCCAACCTGTGCCAGGGCCTGCCCACCCTCACAAGGAAGGATTCCTTCCCAATATCCCATCCATCCCTGCCCTCTGGCACTGGGAAGCCATTCCCTGCGTCCTGTCCCTCCATGCCTTGTCCCCAGTCCCTCCCCAGCTCTCCTGGAGCCCCTTTAGGCACTGCAAGGGGCTCTCAGGTCTCCCTGGAGAGCTTCTAATAATTCTTGCTGTCTTAAAAAGAAACCCAGAAAACCAAAACAAAAAGAGAGAAAAGTAACACCCGTCCCAGTTCCCTTCGAGCTTGCTTTTTCCCTTCCAGTGACTGATGCTGTTTCATTCCATCGGTGGCATTATGACAATTCCCAGCATGACAAGCATTTCCTAGTGGTCACACAGCTCCCTTTGACCCAGCTGTGCCACTCCCAGGGACAGGGGATGCTCCTCCTGCAAAGAGCAGCATTTCAGGAAGCCTGGTCCCAAAAGTGCCACCTCATTCCTTATGCATCCCTTTGAGCCTGTGATCTCCTCCAAACCCCACACGTGGTACATGCCTGAAGGCTGACTGGGCTTCCTTTAGGCTCCCAGCCCAGGAAGGACAAGGGGGAAAGGATTGGGAGCCTCCAGTTACCCTGAAACCACCCACGTGGGAATTGCCCTGTCCAGCTGCTTTTTTGGTCTCTGCATTCTCTGCTGGGAGCCCAGGGAGCAAATCCACTGGGAAGTGGAGCAGATCAAGGACAGCAGCTATAGGTTTCTGATCCTTTCATCCTCTGGGGGATTTTCATCGTTCCCAAAGCTGGGAGCCTCATGACGACAAGCTGCTGGGCTCAGATGCAGCACTTTGTCTGGTGAGCCAGAGGAGGAAGGGGCTGGTTTGGGGATGAGCATCCTGCCTGTCCCAGTTGTCCAGGAGAGTTTGATTATCCTCCTTGTTTTATCCAGAAGGGGGTCTAGAGGGCAGCAAGGGGAGAGGGAGTGTTTCCAGGAGAGCTTGATTGTCCTCCTCATTTCATCCAGAAGGGGGTCTGGAAAGCAGCAAGGACAAAGGGGCTGTTTCCAGCTTACCAGAGCCCACCAAAAGTGTGAAAAGATGACTGTGGAGAGAAACAATCCTCACAGAATCCCACAATGGTATGGGTTGGAAGGGACCTTCAAGATCATCCCATCCCACCCCCTGCCATGGGCAGGGACGCCTCCCACCAGCTCAGGTTGCTCCAAGACCCGTCCAACCTGGCCTTGGACACTTCCAGGGATCCAGGGGCAGCCACAGCTCCTCTGTCCAACCTGTTCCAGGGCCTGCCCACTCTCACAGCCAAGAATTCCATCCCAATATCCCACCTAACCCTTCCTCTGGCAGAGGGAAGCCACTCCCCCTCTGAAACCTTAAAGCCTGGAAAGGCTGTTGGAGAGTCTGGAGCTTTGGGTTAGGGTTTGGGTGCAGGGGAAGGGAAGCAAACCCCACAACGGAGTGCAGGGAGAAGGAGGTTTAAAACACCTACATAAATAAACAGCACCCGTGCACAGCAAGGTGAGACAGAACAAACCAAGCCTTGGTGGGAGGGTGAGTTATTCGCCAGACATCGCCGTCTGGGTTCGGAGTCATGAGCCTGGGCGCCGAAACCACCGTGGGATCACCATCCTGGAGCTGCATCCCAGGCTGTGCTGCTGCACCAGGACTTCAGCCAAGCGCCCACCACATCCCTCACGTGCCAGCCTGGCATGAGGATCCCTCACGTGGGCTCTGGAGCTCCCGGCGGGTGGCGATCCCAATTTCACGAGGTTTTGGAGCGAGCTCCCTCTGCCTGAAATAAAAGCGGCATCTTTGAGATGCTTTCAACGCACACACACAAAAAAATTAAAGGAGTTTTGTTGAAGTGTCTATTTTGGGATTCAAATCTTCAGCCTGTTTCAGGACAGAGGGGACATTGTGCTGCAGAAGGCAGTGGGGAGGGGAGGATGAGGCTCCCATCCAACCCACCCCAGGGCATGGATGTGGTTTGGGACCCCGGGACGTGTGGGCACCCCGAGCTGAGCAGGAACAGCCCTGTGGCTCCAGTGCCACCGAGCCAGAGGGACAGCACAGCTTGGACACGGAGCTCCTCCCTTGGCAAGAGAAGTGGAAGAAAGAGCCAAATAAAGCTATGAAGGACCTGGCAGGAGGGTGGGGTGTCCTGTGGCTTGTTAGCACCCCCAGCAGGTCTGTCAGCACTGGCTCCCCTTCCAACACACCTCCAGCTCCCAGCTGGTGAAGGTCTGGAGGGGATCACACCCACCCAAGGGCAAAGAGGTCCCTGTGACAAGAATTTCAGACACACTTGATGGCAATCCCAGGCCTGACCTCCCCAGGGCCAAGGCAAACCCTGCGAGCCACGAGAGGTGACAGGACAACGCTGAGCTCGGCACAGGAGGAACACGGGATCCATCATTCATTGTGAGCCCTTGAGGATGAGCTCGAGTCATCCCTCAAGGGGAGCACAGCAAAGTGCCTAGCAGCCTCTTGCCTCAGTTCCCTGCCATCAACATGGGAAATAACCCAGGGAAGCAGTGGCTGCCCCTGGAAGTGTCCCAGGCCAGGTTGGAGGGGCTTGGAGCACCCTGGGCTAGGGGAAGGTGTCCCTGCCCATAGCAGGGGGTGGGATGGGATATGCTTTAAGGTCCCTTCCAAGCCAAACTATTCCAGGATTCTATTTTGACAAGGCCCAGAGGAAAGGACTATCCATGACAAAGCTGAGGCATGACCTGCAGGAAAGTGCTGGCTTTGGCACCCCCAGCTCCACGCTGGTGTCCACGAGGAGCAGCAGTTTGGTGGAACTAAATCAAAGCCATGCTGCAAACATGCATTTCTAGATCATTAAACCCTCTCCTAGCGACAGTGTCTAAAAGCCACGATGACGTTTCATTCCTTCCCCCCCCCCAACACACCCCCCCCTCCCTTTGCTGTTTGGCTCTTGAAAATTAAAAGATAAGCTTCGTAAATCTCACCGAGAAGAGGGAACTGTCACTTCAGCTTTAGAAGAAAAGCCAGCAAAGAAACAAAATTCTTCTTTTGGCAGAGGGGGGAAAAATCCATTATTAAAGGCTTAGAGACAAAGGCTCTCAACACAATTAAAGGCAAACCTAAGCCTTTGAAAGCAGAGGGCATGACATTGGAATACACACAAGAGGTAGAGATGAAAGGCTCCATTGTGGCGCTGCTGAAAAAAGTTTAAAAAGGAAAAAAAAAGCAAAAGAGAGTTTCAATGGATGCATTTGCCTAAACCAAACTAGATGAGAAGCTTTCTAGAGAAGGGCTGGATTCTTCCCATGTGTTTGCACAATGCCAAGAGCCGCTGGGCTCGGTCCTAATTAGGATCCTGGGGCATTACTAGAATAACTTAGGGAGAGAGGGGTCACAGCGTTCATTAATCGGAAAGAAAACAGGGCTCCCATGTTTTCTGTGGGAAATTTTCCACCTGGGAAGCCAAAGCTTTCTTTGCAGCCTGTCAAGCTGAAGCAGGAGATGTTTTGGTTTGGCGTCACCAAGGCATTTGTTTTGCAGGAGGGCCTGGTGGGGACACAGCGGGGGCTCCAGGTCACACAGGTGGCTTTTGGGCCAGCAGTGGTCACCTCCAGCAAGCACTGAGCTCCCCTGGCTCTTCCAGCCTCTAAAAGGGCACCAGATCCAAACTCAGCAGTGTTAGTGTGAGGGCAGAGAGGGAGACTGCATGGGAAGGAAGGTCTATCATTGTATATACCTGGCTCTTTAATCCTGTTTCAATTCTCCTCTCCAGGGATGCTGCTGAGATAGCTGATCCTCTTAGGGATGACTTGGGTGAAGGCAAGAGCCGTGCCAGGCTGGATTATCTTGATTTCCAGATCCTCCTCGTCTGTGGCAAAGTGGAGTCCCCTTTTTTTAGGGATACTTGCCCATCATGAACCTCAGAACAATTAAGCCGCCCTCTGCTATGCAGCCAGATACCAAAGCAGATAAAAGACAGGCTAATTCACCCTGAGCCATCCTCCACTCTGAAAATAAAAGCAAGGCCCGTGGATGGCTTCAGCTTCTCTTTTTTTATGTGTTTTCCATTGGTTGGTTTCATCACCAAGGAGACCAAATTCCTACACTTGCTGTTTGAGACGTTTGCCGGAACACAAATCGAGCCTCCTGTGCCAGTGGCCATCGCAGCTCAGTTACGTAAGGACCGTGTTGTGGCGAGTCAGGGCTCTGCTCCCTCCACGTGTGACCTCTTAGGGTCACCCAGAGGAAAAGCCACGTCCCTCCAGGTGTGCCCCAAGCCCTTCCTGGCGTCGTGGTGAACCCCAAATTTCACACCTCATACCCATGTAGAGAACGCAACACTCAAAAAAGGGCAATAATTCCTGGTGTGCTGCTGCCACAGCAGCTGAGGCTCCAACTGGGGATATTCTGGTGCAACCAGGCTGCCTGTCTTCATGGAGCTGCCTCTTTGCACACCCTAAAGCTGCTCCCTCCCTGATTTTTGACCTCCCCCCCTCTCTCCTAAGCGTGAGATCAGGTTTCAGAGCGCTGCACAGCGGCACAGTGGGATGGTGTTAATGGGAGTTCTGCGCCCGGGATGCCTTTCAGAGCGCCGAGTTTATTCCACTCCCCCAGGACACAGACTGTCTCACGCTGTTTGCCTGATGCCTGTCACCCTGGCCTCCATCTCCATAGCAATCCACGCAGTCCTGACTGGGAAATGAGAGGCTCATCCCAGTGGGACAAGGAAATGGAGTAGGCAAGGCCAACCAGGGGTTGATGGCCATGGGTCAAAGTTGCCATCAGGGCTTTCGGAGCTGTGAAACCCCAACCCCACCCAAAAGTCAGGGCACTTACATCAGTGGGTACCTGATGGTGTGCCTTCCCTTATCTTCATCACAGGGAGCTGAGACAGAGCAGGGGTCGCCTGGAAGACGCCTGGGGAGGAATTTGTGACCCCAAATGCTGAAGGTGCTGCCTCTCTGAGCCCCCCAAAACCAGCCCAAAGGAGCATCTGGGAGAAAGCCAGCGAGCTGCTGTCCCACCCAGCAGACAGACCCCTCCAGACACTCCTCAGTGCCTGCATTTTGACCTGCTGGCCTTTCAAAACCCAGCCCAAACACATCTGCTCTTCAGGGCTGATTTTTCACATCAGCCCCTCTTCTGTCCTTTTCCAGAGTCAGCACCAAACCCCTTTCTTGAAGCAACAGCTGCTTTCCATGTTCCTATTTTCAAGCCAGCTCCTTCACAGATACTCCCCTCTCCTCATTCCCCCCCCCCCAGTTTTAGCTCCATCTGGTCCCCCCGTGCTTGGAGGAATGCCAGTACCTCCTAGGGAAAAGGGAAAAAAGCTCTCTTCGGTTTGGGATTGTTGGGAAAACGTGAGCAAGCAGCGCAGCCTCTGCACCCACTTCCAGTTCCCATGCTGGGCTGTCCCAGGAGGCTTCCAGCAGCTCTGAGGCTGAGCTCTTTCTGCTCTCCATGGCAGTGCAGTGTGGATGAGACACCTGGAGATCTCTGTGTACCCTTTGGGCGCTGATATCTGCAGAAAAAAATGGAATTGGAAGAGGTGACAGCGCATGGGAAACCATTCTGTTTGCTGGCTCCACGCATTCCTTCCCTTCTGCTCTTCCCTCCCAAAATTAAACATAGCAGCTCCTAAAGATGCTGGTGAAAGTAGGGGGAAGCCCTCCAAGGTTTCCCCATAACCCCTCTGGTCTTCCTGCTCCTGAATCATGCAGTCCATGAGCAGAGATCCCCCTCCACCCCATTTGGGCATTGCTCTGGCCTCCAGGTGTGGTTATTTCTCACCTGTTGAGCACAAACCTGCTTCTCCAGCCCTGCTTTTCTGCTCCATCCTGGCCCTGAGACCTGCAGCAGCCCAGCTGGTTTTTGAGGGAATCTGCAGTTTGTGGCTAAACCAGACCAGAGAGGCATCCTGGAAAACCTCAGGAAGCCTGGTCCAGGATGAAGTAAAGGCTCTGGGGCACTTCCCATTGTTGCTGGTACGTGTGAGGAAAAAGTTCCTTTGTTTTTAGGACAATAGCTTGCCTGCCTCCAGGGGTCCCAGAGTGAGCTCCTTTCTTGCCCTTGTTACAGCTCAGGAACGAAAGACAAAGAAGGAACCGAGGAAAGCAACGCCAAGCCAAGGCCAGGAAAGGGTGGATTTGTGCTCCCCCAAGCATGGATTTTGGAAAGGCAACCAGGGAGCTGTGAGATTATGGCAAAGGGGGTTTTCCCTCTCGTTATCAGCCCCCTCTTCCCCTGCCAGGCAGAGCCCCACAACCCCTGTGGTGGGCATGCCACAGGCTGCAGGGAGCTGAGACCTACCTGGCACAGGGGTGTGACATTGGGTCCATCCCAGGAAGCTGCAGCCCCAAAGGCAGGTGGGAGTGAGCTCAGCTCTCCTCTCTGCTCTGCTTTGGCTTCATCAGCCCCTGTTCCTTGGCTGCCTGACCCGAGGAGGCAGCAGAGACACTCAGATTGTAGCTCTCCTCCTGAGTGCCTGCCAGGGAAGTGTCTCCACACCTCCTGAGCCCTTCCCAGCTCGGGCAGGGTGGGTGATGCCCAGGCAGGTGGTTTATGCCCAAACCATGCTGTCTGCCCAAGGGAGCGAGTTCTACATTGAGATTAGCTCAGCCCAGAGAGGTCTCAGGTTTAAACCAGAGCTTGGGTCCTTCCCACGACCAGCAGGGCTGGAAAAGGATTACCCCGTGCTTGGAAACACCTCGTGACTCAAGTTACACTCTCCTTTTAAACCACTATAGAAACAGAGTCATTGAGGTTGGAAATGATCTCTGAGACCATCGAGTCCAACCATGAACCCAACACCACCTCCCCACCAACCTATCCCCAAGTGCCACATCCACCTCCAGGTACGTGGATTCCACCTGGGCAACCCCTTCCAGTGCCGAAATTCCTCCTGATATCCAATATAAACCTCCCCTGGCACAGCTTGAGGCTGTTTCCTCTTGTTCCCTGGGAGAAAAAGCTGCCCCCCCTCTGCTCTCAGGGAATTGTGAAGAGGGAGAAGGTCCCCCCTGAGCCTCCTTTTCTCCAGGTTGAGCCCTCTCAGCTGTTCCTCAACCTCCCAACCCTGCCCTGCTACACACACAGACATTTTTAGGTCCAGCTTAAAGGGATTCTGGATGAAGCACAGTCATCAGCAGAGACCAACCAGAGGGTGATTTGGGCTGCAAAAGCCCTCTATGATCACCAAGTCCAACCATTCCCCCACCACCAACTCATGTCCCCAAGTGCCACATCCACATGGTTTTAACTCCCTCCAGGGATGGGGACTCCATCACTGTCCTGAAGTTTAATGTCCCTAATTCCTCCTAAAATCCAGTCTAAACCTAACCCAGGATGGGCTGGTAGTTGGACTGTGTGTGGGGCACAGCCAGCAGCATCCTCTGGGGTGGCTGAGGAGACACCCAGAAAGCTCCTCTGCTCTTGTTCAGCAGAGGGCTTGGTTTCTCCACGGCTGCAGAGCTCATTTGCAAAGGAAAATAAAATTATTGCCTGGTGGCTTGGTTTTTTTTTTGTTTTTCCCCTGTGCAGAGCAAGCAGCACACCAACCATAAGGCAGGATTAAGCTGTTCTCAGTCATCACAGCCTTGGAGGAATCCAGGCTGGTTTCCCCCAGCAGGCATCTCCCAAGTGGCCATATTTCATCAGCACATGGCTGCTGTGACAGCTCCAAATGTGCTCCTGCACCACAAGGGATCAGCTGTATCCCAAAGCCAAACATCCTGTGTTAGTCTCTGCATGGCAAACCCACTGCTTTTGGCTGTGAGCTCTGAGACCCTGGGATGCCACAGAGAAATGATGTGTCAGCCCAAACTTCCAGTCCTGCCTCTGTTTCTCTACGTAATCCCCCCATAAGATGGAATTAGTCCTCCAAGGACTCGATTTTGGACACAAAAAGCCGAGTTTGTGTTCTCCCAGTGTGTTCAGGAGCAGAGATTCATCTCCTCTGCACAGCTGAAGGAAAGCCAAGCTGCTCTTCTTTTCCAACAAAATGGGACTCTGCCACCAAACTCAGAGGCAACTGAGACCTTGCTTCATTGCTCAGCACATTTATGGGGACCAGCTAAACCCTAAATGCTGCCACATCCCTGCAGGCCTGGCCATCCAGCAAATGAGCTTCAGTGGGAAAATGAGGCAGGAGCCACATTTAAAGGATGAGCTTGTCCCAACCCTTTCCTTACATGCAGCTGGAAGTGTTTCCCTGCATCCAGGACAAAACAACAGCATCCCACCTCTATCCCAACACTCCTGAACAAACCTCAGCGTTCAGATTGGGGCTTTAATAAGAGATAAACCCCCAAACCATCCCCAAAAGGTGAAGCAAGAGCCACGAACAACACCCATTCCCTCCTTGGAGCGCCGTGGGTTTGAGCATCAGCATTTCCACCCCTCATCCCAGCCTTTTGCAAGGCTGCTGATGAAAAACCTCTCCCACCCCACCAGAGGCAGGTAAAACACCCTCCCACCCCACGATTGTCCTGGCCACACAACACCAGGAAGGCTGCATTTGCTCCCAGATTTCCAGGAAATGACTCAGCTCGGGAGAAACACTGCATTGAAAAAGGGAAGGGGAATTTAAGAGGATCCTTTTCAAGCCAACCAACAGAGCCGATGCAGAAGCCACAGAGTTTGCCCTGGGGCTGCAGCGAATGACTCATTTTCTTTTCTCTCTCCGTATAAATGTCATTCTTCAGTGACTTCACCTTTTCTCTGCATGGCTGGGAGGGAGAAGTGGCAGGCACTGCTCCCAGACAGGTTTTTCCTACAGGGAGAGAGGGCTCTTTGGTTTAGGATGGGATTTTTTCCTCCTGTGCCCGGGGCTGGCAGCAGAGGACACTGAGCTGGGGCTTCTCTGCTGCTTGACCTGGTTCAGCCAGGGATGGGAGAAATGTGGGGGGACCCTTTGGATGGGACCTGCTGACCCTGCCTGTACCTAAGCATGGCTTAATCCCTGCCCACAGCTTGACGTTTTCAAGAACTGAGTAAGGGCAGGGCAGTATTTTTCTACACAAAAATCTCAAAGGGGGTCTGAACCCTTCAAAAGAAACCAGGCAGCAGCACAGGAATGGAATTAGGAGGTGTCTGATGCATCCAGGTCCTACAGGAGGGCTCCACAACCACTTCTCTACACCCCCATCATGAGACCCCACCTGCAAAGCTCCCTCCAGCTCTGGAGCTCCCAATATTGGCACGTGGAGCTGCTGGAGCAAGTCCAGAGGAAGTCATGGAGATGCTCTGAGGGCTGGAGCCAGGCTGGGAGAGCTGGGGGGACTCACCTGGAGAAGGGAAGGATCCAGGGAGAGCTGAGAGCCCCTTGCAGTTCCTAAAGGGGCTCCAGGAGAGCAGGAGAGGGACTGGGGACAAGGCCTGGAGGGACAGGACACAGGGAATGGCTTCCCACTGCCAGAGGGCAGGGTTGGATGGGATATTGGGAAGGAATTCCTGGCTGGGAGGGTGGGCAGGCTGGTCCACCAGATTTCCTGCCAGCCAGGGTCACCAAAGTGCTCTCAGCTCTCCCATTGCTGCATTCCTCCATCCCAGTGGGAAAGTGGAACAGAGGGGTCTGGAACAACAAATGAAATGAAATCAAATTAAATAAAACCCCTCTCTCTGGTTCAGGCCTGCCCTGCTGCCTTTGCATTCCAGCTGCCACCCGAGGCTCTGTCCTGCTGGCTCCCACTGTGGCTCCACAGGAGTGTGACACAGCCATGCCCTCCCTGCCTCCCTCCTGTCCAGGCTCACAGGGCTCAAACCCCCCTTCCCTGGAAGGTTTTTTAGGGAAGCTGTTAAATCAGGCTTCACAGCAGCTCCTGCCCTTCAGCATCCCAAATCATTTGCTGGTGAGGGTCAGGCACCAAAGGGGGTCAGAGCACTGTGCTGGAAACACCAAGGGTGCTGGTGGGTCATTAATTTAAGATTTGGCCCCCGTGATCCTCAGGGGTCTCTTCCAACTCAGAATATGTGTCTAAAAAGGCAGCTCTGAGGCATTAACAGAGCATTCCAGCATCATCCATCCCCACTGTGACCAACAGAGACCTCTCCCTGCACTTTGCCTTCAACCAGGCTTGGCAACCCAAGAAGCTGAGCTGCAAAACGTGTGTCTGGTCCCTTCCCAGCTGACTTTTGAGGTGATGTGCTCCCCCCCCTCTTCGAGTTAACTCTGCTCCCTGCCCACCCCATCGAATCCCCCCCCCCAAAACACAGCTCAGGAGCTGCAAAGGAACAGCATCCCCCCCAAAAAAATCCCCCTTTCCCCCCCCTGCACATGCAGGGCAGCTGCAGGGAGGTGCTGCCCACTGACTTGCACGCACACACTCCCCCCTAAATTCATGCCACGTGGCCTGCTTTGATCCCAAGGAAGCAGAGCAGATGTGTCCCAGCTCTGGGGATGTGGCAGCACCGGGAGCCCCAGGGGCAGGGAGGGTTTTGGCTCAGGATGAAGGCACCTCTCTCTGCTTTGGAAGGGGACAGCTGGACCCAGCCCGTGCTCCCTGCAGCCACCCTGGGCTGGAATTCAATTAAGAGAATATTTCATCTCTCTGTGCTCTGTGTGTTTGTCTGTGAGCATTTGAATGTGGGGGAAAATCAAGGATTCTGGGTCCTGTAGCAGGACCACAGAGAGAAGACAGGTGGAGGGATGGAGCACATCTAGTTGGAGAGAAAGGTTTGTTCTTGACCCTTCTCCAAAATATATAGATATATTTGATAGGGTTAACCAAATATAGGGTTAACTCTAACCCTATAGATATATTTGGTAGGTCCATAACTAACCCTGGAGTGGGTTCATTTGCTTGGCTGGCTGCCTGTAGAGAAGTAAATGCTATGCCAGGGTAAGTTAACCTGTGTGGCTGCCACTCTTCTTGTAAAGACTCCTTAATAAAAGGTGACTCCCACATTTAAAGCAGAAGATTTTAGAAAGACAAATATTTTAGCAAAGTCAATTCAAAACTGGTGCCCGATTAAAAGGATACAAGTGCTGCTCAGCGAGATTTGAACAAGTGAATTTCCACTGAATTCAAACCAATTGAAAAGGATTATTTAGGAATGAAATAAGCTGCTAGTGGAGGAAAAACTCGAACAAGACTTTGTGATGTTTGCTAAGACAAACTCTGCTCCTCCCCATCAGAGGAGAGAGAAATACCTGAAATTTTGCAAAAAAGGGCTATTTCTCTCTCCCTGTTATTAACACACCCTTTCAGTCTTGAGGGAACACACAGAAATCCGTGGAAATTCATTTCCCAAACTTCCTCTTGGGCTACAGAAGGCATTTTCCCCGGGGAGAAGATTCAAATGGAGCCAGCACAGTGTACAGGATGTCCCTGCTGTCCTTACCCCTCCTTGCTTTCACACCCACAGGGAAGAACAGCAGTGGAAACTCTCACCTGCCCTTCACCCACAAATTGGGGGGCACCTCTAAAAGCATCATTTGGCCTGGCTTTTCCAAGAGAAGCTTTTAGTTACAGCACAGACCTCACAAGAGCCTTTCAGTGGGGTGGAGAATGTGCCAGGGTAGCCTCCAGAGTAATTACAGTGCTCAGTTCATCCCACATCTCCTGAAGGCCAAGGAAATTGCTAGGGGCAATAAATAGAAAGGGGTGGTGTGGCAGCCTCATCCCCAGCACCAAATCCATCCTTTCAGACTGGCAAGGAGATGTTAAGCTGCCTTTCTTTTTATTCTAGCACCCTTTGAAGTGGGTTTACTTTTTTTAAAAAAAACAAACCAAAACACACTAACCACAACCCCCTTTTTTGCCCAATGCAAGAGTTTTTGGCTTCTTGTGTCCCTGAGCTGCTTTCCCCACCCCACCACTCCCACCAAAAGGTGGGAGCTGAGGAATCCACACCTTGGGGCTCCCAGAAGAAGCCTGGATTTCAGGCTGTGCCTCCAAGACACGGGGGAGAGAACAATGTCAGACCTCCAGGCAGCCCTTCCAGCTTCCAGGGAATACCTTCAGCATGGAAAAAACGCCTCTTCTGCCTCTGTCAAACGGGAGCCACGTGTGTCCTCTTCACCCACCAACTCCCTGGGGCTGGTGGGGATGGCCTGGGACAACATGCTTGGAGCTGGGAAGGGTTATACATCTCAAGGAAGCAAAGCAGCTCCATAATTACTGAGCAGGCTGGGCTGGAGAAACAAAAGGGATTCATTAAGGCCTTGGCAGCACTGATGGATGCCGAGCCAAACTGCAGGATCACAAGGATTTAGCTTTCTTTCTGGAGCACCTCTCACCTTTGAGAAGGTGCTCTGGCTGCCTTTTAGTTTCTGCTGCTTGAATGGTGGCCACACCATCCATCATTGCTCCTGATCCCACTGAAAACCACAGGCACCTTTCTCTCCCTTTCTTACTTTCCTCAGGGTGCATTCCACCCCTCCTCTACTCCTGATTTCTCCCCCCTCTCTTGGCCCAATTGCTTCATCCCTCAGTGATGCCAGAGCCCCAAACCATGGGATGTACCAGTGAGCAGCACTTCATGGCCCAATACTTGATGTCAAAGTGACCTGCTGCAACGTCACACCTTCCCTGAGACACCCACCCCAGTAAACACCTAATCCTCCTGAAGCACCACAGAGAGGTCAAAAGCCAAAAAAAGCCTAAAACTTGCTCTGGTCCAGGTTGGTCTCAGGTGTTTGGAGAGCAGGTCAGTGCAGAAAGTCCTGGTCCCTGTGTCTGGGGACAGGGTTCAGTAGTGCTGCTTGGACTCAATGATTTAAAAGTCTCTTCCAACCCAAATGGTTCAGTGATTCCACTTTTAAACCTCCCCAAAGGCCACTTGCACTGTGACTCTGCCTGCCTTAAAGAAACCAGCTCAGCTGGATTTTAAGCCAGACAGCAAATCCCACCAAAGCAAGCGGTGAAAAACAGGACCCCATTACTCTTTACCCAAGGATTTCATTGTCTCAGAGCTCCTCAAAAGCCCCCAAAACCCATTTGGGTTTTGCTCCAGTTTCCTAGAGCTGGTGCTCAGGGAGGATTTGGCCCTCCAGGGTCACTCTTAGCCACGACAGGCTTGGTTAGAGCACACAGCACTGCAGTGAGGAGCCTGGCACTGAACCCCCCAGCTCCATGTCACCCCTGAAGCCCAGCAGTGACACTGCTTTCAGCATCCAGGGCTTGTGAGAGCTGCTGGGAATGTTTCCCATCCCTTCAGCTGATTCCCAGGACCTTCAGGAGGGAAGGTCTCCTCCAGAGCCGAGCTGGTGGGATGCTCTTTGGAGCATTAAGGATTCAACAGCCTCTGGTTATTTATTGCACCTCAGCACAAGGCAGGAGGGAGGATCTGCCCCCTCTTCTTGCTCTCCCCTCATCCCTGCCTGCAGCACAGGCAAAAAAAAACAGGCCTTCATTAAAATGAAGACATGAGACACACACAAAGCCCTTTTTGTCTGAAGCTGGTGGAGCAGAAACGTGGTGAGATCCCCCCTGTGCTTCGTGCTGGGGCAGGAGCACAGAGCCTGGAAGGAAAAGGGTTTTATGCTTGGAACAGGGATACCCAGGAGGGCAGAGTCAGCCTGGTTTAGTCCCACTGAGGGAGGAGATGCTGTAGAGGGATCTCAGGGGCTTCATGCCCTAGATTTGGGTCCTGCAACCCTAAAGTTGGTACAAAGTGATGCAGGAGATGACATTGAGGCCACGGCCAGAGCAGGAACCCCTCCCAGCAGGAGGGTGGGGAGCTGAGGTGCAGCAGAGAGCTGCTGTTCCAGCTCCTCTAGGACAGATGTTCACTTAAAGATGGGCATGTCTGTCCCTTCAAATGCTGCATTTCAGGGTGTGCTGCCCAAGAGGGGCAGCCTGCAGTGCCCTGTGCTGAAACACCCAGGAGAAGCCATGCAAGAAGGGGCCCCACTCCCTAAAACTGCACCCCAATTAACCCATTGAAGCTGCACTCCTCATGCACAGGAACTAAACCAGGCATGAGGCTGCCCAAAATGTTGGCAGGAGCTGCAGCCCCACCATCCCTTCCTTGGCCAAGGCTGAGGGCAGCAGCAGTTGCACACAAAGGTCTTCACCTCTCCCCCACAGTGTCTCTTATCAGCTCCACCCCCTTCATCCACCCTCTTTCCCCCTGAAGAACCACTTGGACACAGGGTCTCACCTTCCAGGAGCCAGGACTCCAACCTGTTTAACTCAGCTCTAGCTTGACAAATGTCCTGGTCCTCAAGGAAATAAAGCACTTGTGGGATCTCAGTTGCACGGGCAGAAACCTGGCATAAAGACCAGAATTCCAAACAAAGTCCCAGGAAAAGGAAGAAATAAGATTTCTGCAATATTGCAAAGCCCATCGAATCCCAGAATGGTTTGGGTTGGAAGGGACCTTAAAGCTCTGCCATGAGAAGGGACACCTTCCACTAGCCCAGGTTGCTCCAAGCCCTGTCCAACCTGGCCTTGGACACTGGGAGGGATGGGTTTTGAAATGTCTCCAAGGGTGGAGACCCCACAACATCCTTGGAAGTGTCCAAGGCCAGCTTGGAGCACCCTGAGCTGGTGGAAGGTGTCCCTACCCATGGCAGGGCAGTGGAACTGAATGGTCTTTTAAGTCCCTTCCAACCCAAACCAGTCTGTGATTCTGGGATGGTGAACTTCTTTCTGAAGCTTTTCAGGAGTTGGGAATGTCCCAGCAAAAAAAAAAAAATCAAGAAGAAAACCAGAAAAACTTGCCATAAAACCCCTGTGCACGAGGCAAAGAAGCACCAGTTTTATTTGGGTTTAATTTGGGCCACAGATCACTGCAATTCCTGGACATCCTCGTGTCCCCAGCCATTCTGCTTCTACACTGGGCACTCTTAAAACCCCCTGACCTCCAGAATTCCTCCTGACTTACAACCCAGAAATAAAACTTTGAGACCACCAGGCTGCCCTGCCCATAATCCGAGTTCACACTTGCTATATCTGGTTATAAAAAGGACCCTTCCTTTCCACTGGAAAAAAACCAATTCAGCCACCAATGCCATGGCCAGGGAAAAGTCCTATTTTTGGCACACACACACACAAGCTTTTAAAGCCTGGCCTTGGGTTCAGACTCCTGAGCCAGTGTTAAGCCCAGGGATGGTGGGGGAATGGCAAATGCTTTATGAACTCTGTGAACTCCCACCTTCCACCACTTAATTCCTGGCTGTCTACAAAGAACTGCTCCAACTTTGAGAGGGTGGGGGTTTAACAAGGGCCTGGAGGGACAGGACACAGGGAATGGCTTCCCACTGCCAGAGGGCAGGGATGGGTGGGGTATTGGGAAGGAATTGCTGGCTGGGAGGGTGGGGAGACCTGGCAGGGGTTGCTCAGAGAAGCTGCCGCATCCCTGGAAGTGTCCAAGGCCAGGTTGGGGCAACCTGGGCTGGTGGGAGGTGTCCCTGCCCATGGATGATCTTCAAGGACCATTGCAAGCCAAACCACTCTGGGATTCCCTGCACTGAGCCCTGAGGACACACAAATCCAGCCCAAGAGATGCTGCTGGTGGGGCCACACCAGTTTATGAGCAAATTGTGATCAAGGCACTCCAACCTCCAACACCCTCTGTGTTGAAATCTGCTCAATCCCTGAGGAAAACTGGGGAATTAGAGGGAAGTGCCACAGGGCCCTGGGGCTCAAGGCAAAGTCTCCTTCATCCCTGCAGCAATTCCAGCATAGCCACCCCCCTGGCACAGAACCTCAACACACAAAAAGCAACTGCTTAATGCCAATTAAATTTGGGATTAGAGTTTTTCTCCCCCCTCTCCTCTGTTTTTCCTCTCTGGAGGCTTCAAAGGCACCTTTCACATCATCCCAGGATGTTTTCTCAATATAGGGGAGAGAGCTTCTCAAACAAGTGCTACATAATTCCCCAAGCTGTGACCCAGATTCCTGGTCAGGAGCTGGTCCATGAGAATTTCAGGCTGGATAACCAGACAGGGAAGAATTCCTTCCTCAGATCCAGTCTATGGTGAGTCATGGTGCTTCACTTCTCTGCTACCAGTCCTGACCCTCTGAGTGACTATCAGAGCAAAAGCCCAAAGGTCTGACCCCTAAGGCAGGAAAAAGTCCAGAACTGAGGCAAATTCCACTTGCTGATAAGCAAACAAACCTCCAAGCAGGGCTTGGTTTTATAGTGCCACTCTAACTCGCACCTTGCCAAGAACAGCTTATTTTTCACTCCTCTCACATAAACCCCAAAGAAAACAAAACACAACCAAAATAATAAAAAAAAAAAAAATAAAAAAATCCCCAAAAGAGCGACTCCAAGGGATTTTCCCACCAGGCAAAAATTCTCAGGGCACACCAGGGATTGTCAGGATGATGGTGGTGGCTCTGCAAGAGATTCCTGCCCCTGGAAGGGCACGCAGAGGATCATCCCCCAAGCAGGGGGAGCTCAACTCCAGCCCCTTCCTTACACTCCAGGCAAAGAGGAGCTGCCGGAGGGACAGGACAAGGGATTTCCTTGCCTCTCCACATCCCGGTTAGTGCATGTTCAGCACCCTCTGCTGGCATTCTCTCCGGGAGCCAGCTCCTTGCAGCTTTGGCACAGGGTGCCCACACAAGCTGGGCTGCCCCATCCCTAGAAGTGTCCAAGGACAGCTTGGAAGGGGCTTGGAGCAACCTGGGACAGTAGAAAAATGTCCCTGCCCACGGCAGGGGGTGGGATGGGATGAGCTTTTAGCTCTCTCCCAACCTGAGTTATTCTTTAGGATGAACAGATACTCAGATGTGCTATCAGGGATTGAAGGTCTCAAGAAGAACCACCACAAATCCCAGTCCCTGTGTTTTTCCCCACTGTGATTTTAAGCCCCATTTAAAAGGCATTTACTGCACAGCCACGGCCAACAGGGTTTTACATTCCACTTCTTGCCAGCTCTTATTGACTCCAGGCAAACCCCCAGGTGAATGGATGTGACCTGAAGTCCAGTGCTCTCTCTGGCAGGGATTTCCAGGAGATGCCTCTGAACTTCCATGAAAAGGCTAAAGGAGTTTAAAGGAGTTTCCCATTCCAATGAGAAGCACTGCTGAAGTGAAAGATGGCAGAGTTACAACTGCAGAGCAGAGAAACCTGCAAAACGAAGCTCTAGAAACACAACCCCAGAGAAAAAACAAAACAAAATCAAAGTAATGCTGTGATCCAAATGGTCACAGCAGCCAAATCTGAGTCCCCTTTACTGGGTGCTTGTCCTTCTGCTGAACCAAAGCCACGTGGGAGGAGCACATTGAGCTGTCCATGTATGACAGAGCTGGGAAAGACCCCGTGAGAAGAACTCCCTGAATAAACAGAGGCCCTGAGCAAACACTGATACACCTCAGAAAGAGGACACGAGAGAAAACATTGCCTCCAGCTCATTATTTCCAGGCTGTTTCAGCTCTCAAAACACTCTTGCAACATCCCTAGAACCTGAGAGAAAAGGGCTGGAGGGTTCAGCTCCAGGGTTCTGGAACCACACAGGGCTGGAGCCCAAGACAACAGGGTAAGCCCATCCATCTACTTGTCAGGGATGTACAAACCCACACCCACTGAAGCTCTGGAGATGTTTCTTCAGTGGGATTCTCAATTTCCTTCCTGCCTCTGAGGTCACTCACAACTCTCAGGCTCTCAGCAGAAACAATTCTCAACGAGAAAGGGGGGGAAAAAAAAACCCCACACAAAAAGATTTCCCACAAACCCTCCAGGCTATTTCTAACCTCTCCTCTGAGGTGATAACACCACTTTCAGGGCCCTGTGTCACCCACCCCTGCTGGGGACAGACCTGCAACACGGGCAGGGCAAAGTTTTGTGGGTTGAGAGCCAAAAATAAGATCAGGGCTCTGAGAGATGGACTGATTTCCAGGGCTGATTGCAGCCCACAGCTCCATGGACTACTTCTGAGCTCTTCCCTGCATGGACTTGCAGGAAAAGGGGAGGATTTCTCCAAGCATGCCTAAGACAAGCAGTTCATTCACACTGAGCTGTGAAATGCTCTGGGCTGGTTTTCAGTAGTCAGGAGGAGACCCACAGCCTTTCCAGTCCTGCAGGCACATGCTGGGGTTGCCACAAGGTGGGATTCTTGGGGGTGTCCTGGGCATGGCCACGAGTTGGACTTCACGATCCTTTTGAGTCCCTTCCAACCCAGGATATCCTCTAGTTTTACAGAATGGAATGCCAACCATTCTCCAGGTGCTGCTCCACATTTTGGGCAGGAGCTTCTTCACCCTCCCCTGCAGCTGAGCACCAAGATGGGCAGGAACAAGGCTGATACTCAAGACCTACCTGGCCAGGAGGCAGATGTTTTCTCTTGCCATCTCCCTGCACTCCTGGAACACATCTGGAGCCCCACAGGGGGTGGGGTCTGCTTCTCCCACCATCCCACCATGCCTGATGACCAGCACACAGCCTGCTTGAGTCCATCACTAGCAAATCTGCAGATGACACCAAGCTGGGTGGAGTGGGGATGTATTGGAGGGCAGGAGGGCTCTGGACAAGCTGGAGAGATGGGCTGACTCCAGTGGGATGAGGTTCAACAAGGCCAAGTGCCAGCTCGTGTCCTTTGGCCACAACAACCCCCTGGAGCAGCACAGGCTGGGACAGAGGGGGCAGAAAGGGATCTGGGGGTGTGGATAGACAGGAGGCTGAACATGAGCCAGGTATTCCCAGGTGGCCAAGAAGGCCAGTGGCATCCTGGCCTGGATGAGGAATAGCATGGTCAGCAGGACCAGGAATGAGATTCCTCACCTGGACTCAGCACTGGTGAGGGCACACCTCGAGTGTTGTGTCCAATTTTGGGCCCCCTCAGTCCAGAAGGACATTGAGGGGCTGGAAGAGGTGCCAGAGAAGGGGAACGAGGCTGGGAAAGGGATTGGAGCACAAAGTGCCATGGGGAGAGGCTGAGGGAGCTGGGGGGGGGCTCAGGCTGGAGAAGGGGAGGCTCAGGGGGGAACTCATTACTCTCTGAAAACACCTAAAAAGAGGTTGTACCAGGTGGGGTCGGTCTCTTCTCCCAGGGAACCATCAGTAGGACAAGAGAGGAAAGGTTCAAGCTCTGCCAGGGGAGGGTTAGGTTGGAAATTGGGAAGAAATTCTTTACAGAGAGAGCGATCACCCACGGAATGGACTGCCCAGGGAGTGGGTGGATTCACCATCCCTGGAGGTGTTTAAGAAGACACTGGATGTGCCATCAGTGCCATGGCCTGGTAACCACAGAGGGGTCACATCAAGGGATGGACTGGATGATCTCAGAGGTCTCTTCCCACCCAGCTGATTCCACCACCAATGCAGGGCACGTCCCTTCCCGGAGCTGAGCGTGAATCATTTCTCCCTTCTCGTGGTCTGAGCCCTCCTGGAATTTATGTCCCTCCTCCTGCCAGAGCACAGGCAGGGAAAAACCAGACTTTAAAGCTGCAGGAGGGGCTGTGTTAGAGTGGTTGCTTCTCCAAATTCCTCCTTCTCAGCAGGATTTGGAGAGGAGCAGGGACATGTGTAGGGAAGCGGCAATTACAGACCCTCTTCCTTCCCACTGCTGGGAAGGGCAAGCCAAGGTGGAGCTTCTGCAGAGGGACATCTTCAAATGCTTCTAGCTCAGAAGAAATGAGTTCAGGAGGTGTCTAGACTTACTCACTGGATTTAAGGGTCTGAAATGCCCCCCCAGATGTTGAGCCCCCCAGGCAGCTGGCAAGCCTTGTATTAGCTTAGGGACTAATCTGCACCATCTGTCAAAAAGGCTGAGAGGAAAAGAGCAACTCTGCCACTTTGGACTTGGATTGTCTCACAGCTGGTCTGGCTAGATGGGTTTGCAGGAGAGGAAATCATGCTTTTTAGGATGTCTTCAATCCATCAGGATTCCTGAGCCCTATGGAGAAGCCCCTCCGTGCTTTGAGGAGTCTTCAAAGGCTCCCTTCTCTCACATCTGCTTACTTTAAAGGTAAGGAAGAGAGCAGAGATCCCTTTGAGAAGACCCCTGGACACAGCAGCACTTGGAGATTCCTGGGAAGGACTGGAGAAGCTGAGCCAGGCTTTTCTACAGCACGGGAGAACAGCCCTCCTCACTGAGGGGGAGGACCAGAACTCAAAACTCAGGATGCAGATGAGGACCTTCCATCCTTAGGGCCACCTGGAAGCCCCTCCTCCCTTCTTTTAGGGCCACCTGGAAGCTCCTCCTCCCTTCTTTTAGGGCCACCTGGAAGCTCCTCCTCCCTTCTTTTAGGGCCACCTGGAAGTTTCCCAGCCCACAGGACCTACATAACCACCTCAGTCAGTTTTCTACCAAAAAAAACCCTTCCAGCTCTAAGTGATGAGGGCACAGAGGGGAAAGTGAGCAGAAGAAAAGGGCAGGTAGGCAGCAAAAATGGTCCTTCTCTCCTGACAGGCATTCCTGGCACAGGAAAACCAGCAAAACAGAGCTGTGCCACCTGGATCCTGAGATATTCCCACCCCTCCTGAGGGCTCTGGACCAAGGACCTCTTCATCTCTCCGTGGTTTTCATCTCCTCCAGGCAGCACCCAGACAAATCCACGCTGTCAAAGTGGCTATTTTGGGCTTGGAGTCACAAATGCTTCCACCTCCCTCTCTCACAGATCCGTCCCTCCCTGGCCAGGGGATGCTTCAGGTTGTTATCCTGAAACGGGAACCACAAGACCAAGCCATCTGCAGCACAGGACTGGGTGGGGGGGTGTCAAAAATGTCCTTCAAGCATCAGTCAGGAGATCACTCATCCCTGCAGTGAGAGCTGCAGGGCAGCCTCCAGCTGGGCTCTGCATTCCCTGGCTGAGCAGGAAGCCTCCCATTCCCCTGCCTGCCCTACTTTCTTGCCCATAAATCAGTGGTGCATTAAGATCAAGGCTGCTCTGACTACCTGTGTGCATTTGGAGAGGCAGGATTTGTCCAGAGGGAGCTTTGAAAAGCTCTGGTTGCCTTGGGTCAGAAGCCAGCTCAGGTATTAAAACAGGTATATAGAGATATAGATATGTATAGAATCTCCACCACGAAGTTCTAAAGAGCAAAATAAAAACTCAGAGACAAGTGGAAGGGGTCCCTGGACCTGGGGGAAGGTGTCCCTTTGATCCCAAACCACTCTAGGATTACACAATCCTCACCACCAGGTTGTTTCCCACATGGCACCATCCCAAAGGAGTCAGGACAGGAGAAAAGGGGAGGAATGTTCAGGCAACCTGCACTGGGGGATTTGGGGGGCTGCCCTGCAAGACTCACATGAGGAACAGGGAAAAAGCAAGGAATGAAAAGAGAAAGAGGGGAGGGGACAACAAATGACTCTTCATTTAGCACAAAGAAACCAAGATGTCAAGAGCAACATTCATCAAGTCACCGAGGGAAGAGACCAAATTCTGTAATTGCCTCTACCCCGATGTGAGAAACGTGGGTAATAAACAAGAGAAATGGGAATTGCTCCTTTACAGAGCATAAATTTGACCTAGTTGGTATCACTGAAACCCCCCGGGAGGGATTTGCATGATTGGAATATCTATTTTTTTACAAAAAAGTCAGTGCTCATAACCTGTTTGGTGGCATTAGCCGTGGAGAGAGGGACATTATCTGCAGCGTGTCCTCCTGCTCCTGAGCTGATGGCAGAGTCATTAAGCTCCTTCTCCACTAAACTCTTCCCAGGGGAGCACTCAGTGATGCATCCTGACATTTCCAAAGCTTCCCCGCGACTAGAAGAGTCTTATCTGAGTATTTTTTTCTTTCCTCCCTTTTCAGAATTTACCAGAAATGGCTCTAAAGCTGCTCCCCCTCCCTTCGTGGAGCTTGGGAAGGGAAACAGGGAGTGACAGCTGAACCGGGAGGCAGCCTTGGCTTCAGTGCAGGCAATCACATTAATCCCTTAATGCACAGACAAAGCAAATGCCAAACTAATGAAATACCAGCTTATGCCTTCAAAGGGGCAAACTTCAGCCCAGGGAACAAAGTTGTGAGGAGTTCACAAAAGTCAAAGAGAGGATATTTTTTTCCTCCAAAAAACAAAGAAAAGAAAAGAAAAAAAGGAATGCCAAACAACCACAACTACCCTGATTTTTAAAAAAAAGCCTGGGGGATGAAAGGCCAGAGGAAAGCGATGTGAGACGTGTAATCTTCCTGGAGAGGAGAAGGAAAAGCAAGGAGGGATTTGATGCAAATCAGTCATTTCATCCCTAGTTTATATTCATTGGGAAGGGAGGGGGGGACTCCAAGAATTCACCAGCCAGACAACTTCACAAGAGCTCCAGGAACCTTTGCAATGGTGCTGCTATTTCTGGCATGCCACGAGTAATCCCGACATTAATTATTTCTTCTGAATTCAGGCAGGCACAGCCATTGCCTCCTTCCTCACCTCCTTGGGGCTCACATTCCTGGCAATACCCTCCATGCTCTATTTCTTTTGCACCCTCCAAAGAACCCTCATGGGTTTTCTACTTATTTGGGGGCCTTATATTTCAAATGACAGGCGGGATTTTCTTAGGAATCCAACTCCCTTTCAGCACCACCTGAATCCTCCCACTCCTTGGAACCCCAGCAGCAATAAAGTCCACAGAGATGGCTCAAGCCTTCAGTAACCCTCTATCAAAATCCCCAAAGTCCCTTGTTCTCTCCATCAAACCCCTAAAGGTCTCCACCACAGAGGTGTCTCTTCTGGCCACAGCAGCTCCAGATTATTTGGATTTATTTACCCCCATCTATGTCAGGAGAAGAAGAACCAAGATAAGGTTGGGAGAACCTCCCAGCCATCTCAGGCTCATTCTGGCTCAGAAATCAGCAAGCCATGGAATTCTGGAATCATTCCGGTTTGAAAAGCCCTCAGAGATCACTCCAACCACTCCCCCAGCACTGCCAAGGCCACCACTAACCCGTGTCCCCAAGTGCCACATCCACACCTCTTTTAAATACCTTCTTCCCCTCCACTCCTGCCTCAGAAAGGTCAAGAGGAGATTCTCCTCCAGCCCCACGTCCCCCTAAAAGTCTTGCAGCCCTTGAGTCATCTCTCTCTCACAATAATATTAACATGAACCACGGGACAAGCTTAAGTTGGTTAATTAGCAGGTCTCAAACTTAATTATAAATAGGGAGGCAGCATTTGAAGGTGATCTATGCAGGAAATCAGAGAGTCCCAGGACTGTTTGGGGTGGGAAGGACCTTAAAGACCATCCAGTGCCACCCCCTGCCATGGGCAGGGACACCTTCCACTAGTCCAGGCTCCTCCAAGCCCCATCCAAGCTGGCCTTGGACACTCCCAGGGATCCAGGGGCAGCCACAGCTCCTCTGGGCACCCTGGGGCTTACACACCCCACTTTTATATCCCAATATTGTGGGATCCACACATTTTATGATAAAAAACCAACTGGGATTAAGTTTCCAGCTAATGGAAACCACTGGAGAAGGTTAAATAGCAGAAACAATTTCAAGGGGATCAGACTGTGAGACAGAGGTGCATTCAAATACAGAGCAGGGCAACCCATCCCAGTCACAGGGGTTCAGCAACATCAATTTTTACCTACCAACTCCACCACCAAACTCCTGCTCTTCCTCTCAAGTTTAAGACCAATCCCAGCAAGACAACTCTGTGCCACATTTAATAATCCCAGGGATCAGAAACCCTCTGATGCTGAGGCTCCAGCAGGAATATTTTTAGAAAAACGCTGGCTTTAGCTAAAAAAAGAGCCCACTCCACATACTATCAGTCAGCTGATCACAGATAGTATCTTATCTCCAAATAATGCTGAGCTGGAGAGAGGCTCCAGCTTTATAAAAAACACACTTGCCAGCTGGTTTAAAGACACAGAAGTGAACACAAGTAGCACCAGTTGCAGGGGAAAATAAAACAAATTGAGCTCAAAGAATCAACGTTTCAAAAGAAAGCAAAAGCCCTGGATGGCAGAGATTAAAAAAGAACATAAAAGAAATATTAAGCCTAATAAATGCACCAAGTTCATGTAGTGAGGAGAGGAGGTGGAGACTTCAGAGTGGTGTCCAAGTTGGGCTCTCCCAGGATGCAGGTCCTGTCTTCCAGGTGAGTTTTGAAGGCCAGGTAGCCACAAATTCCCAACTCAAAGCCTTCCTCCTGTGACAGAGGGACGTGAAACATCAGTCACCCCCAAAATCTCCTCTGTCACATGAAGCACCTCCAGCAGGCATGACCGCACTGCCCACACCATCCTAGGACAGGGTTTGCCACAAGCTGACCTTCTTTGCCCACCTCCCAAGAGCAGCTGATGGTGGAGTCTTCTGTAAGAAGTCTCTCCCAGCCTCAAAACTCATGAAAACATCCCCCACTGCCATCGTGTCCCAACTTTTTGGTGGTGACAGGAGCTCTGCACCCATGGCCTTGTGAAC
The DNA here is from genome assembly GCA_035583185.1 of Anabacerthia variegaticeps. Taxonomy (NCBI): domain Eukaryota; kingdom Metazoa; phylum Chordata; class Aves; order Passeriformes; family Furnariidae; genus Anabacerthia; species Anabacerthia variegaticeps. The sequence goes on along the minus strand of JAWWEW010000002.1, from coordinate 5,144,481 downwards.
TGAACAGCAGGTCCATGGCTGTTATCTCTTCTACTCTAATTTTGAGTCAATTCTATTCCCATCCCTGGGAGCATCCAAGGCTAGGCTGGACAGGGTTTGGAGAATGAAGGAGGAGGACGAGGCAAGTTTTTATCACAGCCAAATTCATCTGTGTGGGAATTGTGCACCTTTGCCCCTCCCAAGATGCACATCCCTGTCCCCACCAAGCCCCCTTTAAACCTCACAGCCCCCTAATTTTTGGGGGGCCCACTAAAGTTCCCCACTGAAACCCAGTGCTGGGGTGGTTTTTGGGGCAGCTGCTCCAGCAGTGCAGAACAGCCCCAAGCTCAGCAAGCCCAGCAAGACACCGATGTTTAGGAGGACTCCAACAATAAAGTCTCACTGAGAAAGCTCCTCAGGGGAAGGCAATTGATTTGCCAAGTCTTTTCAGAGCATGTATTTTAATTAATATTTATCCTACCTACTTCAATGCCATAACCTGCGCCACCTTTAAACAGCAACACTCGACAAGCCAGGCTGTTAATTCAGCCCCCCACGGCATCTCCCTGCTCCACAGGCAAAGGGAAACACACAGCAGAGAACAGAGGGATCCTTGCAGCCTTCCACGTGTGCTGGAAGAACAACAGCAGCTGCAAGAATGGGCTCAAGGAGATAAACATTCCAACAGCATCAATTTTGCCTTCTCCCCGCTCTCCACCCCATTTGCAAGAAGTGCCTGTTGGCAGCTTAACTCCACAGCTATTTTAAAGCAGCAAACAGCTAATGGGCCACTGGGAAAAAAGCTCTTAAATTCAGCTTGTGCTGCTGCTCCAGAGCTGAGCTGAGGATGGAAAAGCCCTGGAAATAAGGGGCTGGCAGGTTGGGTCACACCAGAACTCAGAGCCAGGGTGTGCTGACCACAAAGGACAGGAAAAGGAGTTTTGTTGCCCCAGGAGAAGCAGCTCCTCTGGGAGCTGTTAAGAACCAGCAGCACTGACTCTGCTTTTGGGTAGGGAGGCAGCTTTCCACAGAGACAGGCAGGGATGGGGGAGGCAGCAGAGCATCAGCACACTTGGTGCATCCAGGGAGAGCTGTGAGAGCTGCCAGGAAACACCAGAACTGCCATTCGGGGCAGAAATCCACACCCCTGGGCTCAGAGCACCAGGGGTCAACCCTGAAATCAGATATGGAATGGGAACCAGCCACAAGTCACCCTTTGGCTGCTCCTCTGGCCTCCTTGGGGAAGGAGGGGAGAAGCTACAGAGGGAAGAGCCTTTTGGAGCAGATTCCCAGGCATGAGACCACTGAGTGAGGAGCTCTCACATCCCACAAGCTCCAGGGACACAGCTCTGAGATGCAGCACCTCAGGGGCTCCTGGTTAACTAGAGGGTCTGCACCCCATGGGAAGGATATTTGCTCTTCATAACATTTCCGTCCCAGCCAGGTCAACAAAGGAAGCAGTGCTTGATCCTCATGGCCAAGAACCACCTCCACGTCCCTGGTTTGTGCCTGGCTCAGACTCGGGGAGAATGAAGGGTCAAACTCCCCCATCGTTGCCCAACTTCCAATATTGATCAATTTTTAAAGCAAACTCGTCTTCAGGAAGGCCCAGCCTGACTCAAGAGGTGGTCAGCCCTTGAAGGGAGGAAGGAACTAAAAACCACAATCCAAACACCTTCAAGCTTCCAACTGTGGAGTATTAGGAGGAGAAGATTCCTGCTGTGTAGCAGGGGGCCCTATTAAGATCATTATTTGCTGTCAGAAAGTCTTCAGGCAGCTTGCAGTCTGTTCTAAATATAGACCCATTTAGAGTTTTTCTTGGAGAGGGGGCAAAAAAAGTTCAACACAAGCCCCAAAGTGACTTCGAATGAAGAGTGACACGAAGACAAAGCCAGTGGCACAGACACACCCCAGCAAGGTGATTTTTAAAGACAAACCTGTGCACTTGGACACACACACACACTCCCTGGGGAGACTTTCAGTGCAGAGCTGCATCTCCACCACCACCAGCAGCAATTCCTCCTCCCTGCAGTGGGAATTCCCTGCCAAAGCCCTCCCCAGGAGAGGACCTGCCTGTGGCAGGGGTTCTACAGGTGATTTACACCCTGACCCCATCCAGTTCTCCCTACCACGACATGAGGAGCAGGAGCTGAAATCTTATGGGCTGCCCTTGCAAGCAGGGAAATGGGAAAGGAATCAGCAAACAGCCTCAAAAGGGGTTTTCAGGGCACACACAACACAAAACCCTTTCCACCCACAGGAAACACCTTGGGAGAGGCAAGAGCCACAAGTGTGGGTCTCCAGGGCCCTGCCCCTCGTTTTGGGGATGGATTCAGCCCGGTCATCCAGGCTCAGAGCAGCAAAATGCGGTTGGTTCTCGATGCTGGAAAGCATCAGGTCAGCTCTGACGTGTCAGTGCTGAAGGGTCAGCCTCACATTTCAGGCACAGAGGTCAGAACATCCCATGGATGGTGTGATGCAAGGACAGGGACACCCCTGATTCCTTCCTGACCTCCAGGGTGCCCATCCCTTCAGGGTGAGATCCAGGGGCTGGGGGAAGCAGCTCCTGGGGTGCCCAGCCCTCCTCATGGGTCTGCACCAGCAGTTTGAGGTGGCAGAGCCCCAGACAAGAAGGCTTAAATCCTTCTCACAACTCCACTCTTGTATTTACTCCAGGGAATATTGTCATTTGTGCCCACAGTCCCCCTGGGAATCCTGGAGCCTTGGCTCACCAGCAAATCCCTGGGGATGGTTATAAAACACTGAAGTGCCTTTGATCACAGGGCCACTGGCAGTGTGCAGTGTTTGTTCCCTCCTCCTTCTCCTGGCAGAAGGGAACACCAACATGGAATTCTCTTCCCCTTCTCTCTATGCCCTTCATGGTGAGCCTTTTTTCCTCACTTCTGGAGCCTCTGCACTGGGGGGCTGAGAACTCCTGCCCTGCCAAGCCCTGCTGAGAGGGAGGTGTGGAGCACCCCAGGTGACAGCAAGCCTGGGGGGCAGCTCTCTTGGCTTGCATGGAATAATATTGCAAATATAGCTGGTTTTTCCCCCCCCAGGCAAGCCCAAAGGACAGAGAGAAGGGTTTGCTCAGAGCACACACTGCCACAGACAGCGTGGGTATGAACATCCTTTAGAGAGCCTTTGTAAGCCAATTATACCAAATCAAACACAAAGCTCCTCTGATTCCAAAAAGAGTGACTCTAATCATGTTTAGTTTCTTAAATTAATCCAGATTAATTTCTACTGCATCCATAAGATACAGTATTCCTACGTCACTACGTAGCCCCAGCTAGTCAAAGAGATCTTCATTGCCATAGCATTCTTTTCCTGCATCCACATCACAGTTTAAACCTTGCCTGGGAACTTGAAAGGCGACTCCAACCCTTCCAAACCAAACACCCACCCAGCTTCAGAGAGACTTGCAGCAGGATTAGAGCAGGATGCTCTGTAGGGACATGGGGGACAAAAAAAAATAAAAATCAAAAAAAATCAGCTGCTGATTGTTTCGAGAGAAACAAACAACTCTAATTTGGAAGCCGCTTTTTTAAATACAGTCGATTTTTCCTCCTCCTCCTGCTTTTTAGAAGCCTGTTTGGAGCATAAATGGAAGCTTTGAAGCAGCACTGAATCTTAATGGGCCTTGCACGTGCACAGGCAGCTGCTCCCTGCCAGACTGGAGCTGCTCAGAAACGTGCACATGCTCTTGTCTACAAAAGAGAGTTGGAGCAGCCTGAAATGCCTCTCTTTCCTCCTGCATTCGAAACCACTGACACCACCAGTCAAAGAGCAGCTCCTCCACTGCAATCGACCTCCCTAAAGGGGAATAAAGGCACTGGATCAAAAGGACAGGCAGAGAAAACCCAGGTGGACATGGCAGAGACAAAAGCAAAGTCGTGCAAATGCTCAGCCTTGTTCCCCTCCTGCAGGAGAGTCACAACCAAGTGGCCAGGGAAGTGTTGCAGACACCTCCTGTCCCCAAAGCCAAGGAGCAGCAGCTCCCAGGTGAGGGGCAGTGTGAAGGGAGGAACACTTGGGTGGCACAGAGCAGAGGAGAGATGGAGCTCCTGGGAGAGCAACCAGAGCTTCCAAGCACAGGATGAAACCTCTTTCCTCTTAAGGAGCTGCTCCATTGCCAGGGGCTGTCATCACACTTTCCCCTGCATTAGCTGCACTAACAATCAGCTCCCAGAGGGGACTGAGCTCTGTCCAGAGTAGAGGCACAGCAGAGGACCTTGGACAGGTCACCAGACCTGCAGGGACCACCCTGCTTCCCTCCCACCTGGGTGAGCTCAGCCCTCACTCTCCTGCTCTCAGAATCCCAGGGTGGTTTGGGTGGGAAGGGACCTCAAAGCCCATCCCATCCCACCCCCTGCCACGGGCAGGGACACCTCCCACTAGTCCAGGTGGCTCCAACCTGGCCCTGGACACTTCCAGGGATGGAGCAGCAGCCACAGCTTCTCTGGGCACCCTGTGCCAGGGCCTCTCCAGGGAGACCTGAGAGCCTTTTCCAGTGCCTAAAGGGGCTCCAGGAGAGCTGGAGAGGGACTGGGGAC
>JAWWEW010000002.1:5096674-5138647 GCA_035583185.1 Anabacerthia variegaticeps | reverse complement strand
CCTAAAGGGGCTCCAGAAGAGCTGGAGAGGGACTGGGGACAAGGGATGGAGGGACAGGACACAGGGAATGGCTTCCCACTGGCTGTGAGGGTGGTGATGCCCTGGCACAGGTTGCCCAGGGACATGTCCAAGGCCAGGTTGGACGGGGCGTGGAGCCACCTGGGCCAGTGAAAGGTGCCCCTGCCCATGGCAGGGGGTGAAGTGGGTCAGCTTTAAAGGTCCCTTCCACCCCAAACCATCCCACACAGGCACACGTGACACACACCAGCCAGCCCCTTTGCACTGGTACACCCCAAACTGAAGAAGTCCAAAAAAAAGCAGTTTAAGGTGCATTTTGGTTTCGAACAAAACACCCCCCCAACCAGCCAGGCTGAGGTAAGAGACGAGGTGATCCCAGAAACCATCCAGCAGGCTCCTCATGCTGAACACGAGGAGCTTGAGATGCTCAAATTCAAAGCCCCCTGCAAGCCATTGGTGACTGGAGTGGAAATGACACTAAGCCTGATTGCTGAGCCAAATCCCAGAGCTGGTGCTGATGACATTCCATCCATCCATCCACAGAGCCAGGGTCTAATACCACATTTTAAACCTTCCCAAAACACGAGAGAGACGCCATACTTCCTAAGACTGGTACACAATGAAATTTATGAAACAGATAACAAAAGCCATCCATCTTCATTTCCAAGTCGTGGCTTTTGCCTTTGTTAGGTTTAATTGCTTCCCCTGTGGCTCCAAATCAAGGGCAGATTCTATTAAAAGCAATTACTTTGCCATGCAGCTGCCGTAGCAGAGTTGCCTGATAAAGGTTAATCTCCTAAGTGGTGGCAGCCCTGAAATGAGGCTGATGATTTTCATTAACAACTTCCCAGGGAAGAGGATGCTGGAATTTACACTGGCATTGACACCATAAGCACAGTGACACCTTCAGAGGGTCTTGGTGTCCCCAAGTCACCAGCCAGGACACGCAAGGCCACGGGGTCGTGCTGCAGATGCCAAGCTGGGCACAGCGTGGACCAGGCACTGGCTGCTTGTTCCACGTGTTACCCACATGGTTTCCACTCAGGGATGTGCTCTTGGGTCTGGAGGCTGCTCCATCCCTGGAAGTTCCATCCCTGGAAGTGTCCAAGGCCAGGTTGGAGCAACGTGGGCTGGGGGAATGTGTCCCGTGGCAGGGGGTGGTCTTTAAGATCCCTTGCAACCCAAACCCATCCGTGATCCCTGGGCCACTGTAGGAGCCCTGTCTCCCACATCCATTCCCTTCAAGACCTTTGCTTTTTGGGGGTTTTCTTCAGATAGGAATAAGACACATTCCAGCTGGAAGGAAAGCAGGGCCAGGAGGCTCCTAAGAATCACCCCATGGAGTGGGACAAAGCTCAGGTGGAATGCTTGCAAATAAACCCCTCAATCTTCTTTCTTTTTTCTTCCTCCCACTTCATCTCTTCTCCCTGCAGAGCAGCAGCCCCCAAAAACACAGCCCATCCCCACACTGCAGCACTCCAGCCACTTGCCACACCAAGAACGGGAGAAAGGCTAGAAGATTACAAAAAAAAATAAAAAATAACCCACTTTTCTCCCCCTTAATGCCAATTTTCAGGCTGCTGGGGTTTTTTACTTCTCCATTCTCAACCCTCCCATTTAGTTATGCAGCGAGTCTGGACTAAATAAATCTGACTCCCATGATCCTGGGGGTCCCTTCCAGCTCAAGGGGATTCTATGATTGTATGAATTCTGTGTTTCCAGGCACCACCATTCAACCCAGGACGTGACTGGCCAGTCCCTACAGTGGCACCTTTGCAATAAATCAAATATCCTTTGTGCTTTTAAGCCGTTTTGTAAGCAAGATGTAGACGTTTCATAGAAAGCCACAGAGAAGTTTGACACCATAAATCACACACACACACAAAATCAGGAGTGTGAGCAAAAAGGTTAAGAAGCAGAAGCTTAGCACCAGCTATTTTTAACATAATACTGAGAGTAACACCCTGCAAGCAGCACACACACACACATGCTCTAGGAATAAAGTGAAAATACAGCCTTCTGCACATGCCTGCCCCTCCATCTGCATGTTCCCAGGATTATTTTCCACATGGGAGGCTGGAAAATGGGAAAAAAAAAATCCCAGAAACCTGCTAGGAAATGCAGTGAAAAGGGCAGGTCGTCTCCTGGTTCAGCAAGCAGAGGTGCTCCACGTGGAAGGGAATTGCTGGCTTTCCAGCCTTAGACCATTAATTATCCTTCAGGGTGTTAATTAAGTAATTAGGCACCTTCAGGGCAAGGGTTGGGGCTGCAGAGGCAAAGCTTAGCCTCACCTTGTGCCCATCACCCAGGATTTCTACACTGGGGGGTTTCAATTTCCCCTCCAGAGCAATAAAAATAAACCTCCTCTGCTCAGATGCAAACTGCACCTGCCTATAAATCCGATTTTTTACTGAAAAGCCACGAGAAGCTCAAACATTCCTGAGACTAGAAAGAGAAAAGGAGTTATTTATTCTTGCAGCCACGCCAAGTGAGAGCTGAAAAGGTGTTACATCGCTGCCAGCTTAGCTCCACATTCAAAAATAAATGTGTTTTCTTGGTGGTGGCGAGAGTGCAAATCTCCAGGGAAAGCAAAATCAGAATGGAAAGCTGGCAAGAGGGAAAGAGATCTCTTCAGACTGCTGCTGTCAGAAGGGTCTGCTCTCATTAAAGGCTGTGCTCTTGTCCACAGGCCACCCAAAAGGGCTCAGTGGCTTCACCTGGAGCCAGCAGGGCTGGGGGCAAGCACAGATCTCCTCACTGGGAAGAAGCCAGGCTGGGACACAGCCCCTCTGGGATATGTGGAATGGGCAGGGATGAGCTCCCAGCACCCTGGGACTCAGCAAGGGCTGGGTCAGGCTCAGGAGGAGCTCTTTGCTTGTGGCCACCCCAGGGGACGAGCAGCCATCTCACCAGGGTCCTCTTGGGTTTAACCAGCCTGGAGGAGATAAATGGAACAGTCACAACCTCCCTGCCACAGAGCCACTGCTGCTCCAGAGGAGGTGACTGATCCCTCAGGAGCACAGGGAGGATGTTTAGAGAGGGAAAGGATCACACCTCTTGGCACTGGTCAGCAACTGCAGCAAGCCCTGCCGTGGAGATGGAGCTTAATGCAAGGGAGAGTGGCCAAGGTGACCTCAGGCTGGGTCAAATTGTGACCCTTAAAAGAGCAAAGGGGTATTTTAAGCCAGGGTTTTAATGTGGCCAGAGCCCCTCTGCTCTGGAGCCAGGCTGGGAGGACTAGTGGGGCTCAGCTGGAGAAGAGAAGGATCCAGGGAGAGCTGAGAGCTCCTTCCAGAGCCTAAAGGGGCTCCAGGAGAGCTGGAGAGGGACTGGGGACAAGGGATGGAGGGACAGCACACAGGGAATGGCTTCCCACTGCCAGAGGGCAGGGCTGGATGGGATACTGGGAAGGAATCCTTCCCTGGGAGGGTGGGGAGGGGACTGGGATGGAATTCCCAGAGAAGCTGTGGCTGCCCCTGGATCCCTGGGAGTGTCCAAGGCCAGGTTGGACAGGGATGGGAGCACCCTGGGCTGGTGGAAGGTGTCCCTGCCCGTGGCAGGGGCTGGCACTGGGTGGGCTTTAAGGTCCCTCCCAACCCAACCCGTTCTGTGCTTGTGTGAGCTGGAATAGCTTTGGAGATCAGCTCCCTGCTCTGAGCTGGTGCCAGCTCAGCTGTGCAGCTCCCAGGGGACTTGCTGGCATGTGACAGCAGTGTGACAGCAATGTGACACGCAGCACCAGGCTGTGTACACGGCTCAGTAAAAACCCTGCCAGAAAACCTGCCGAGGAGTGCAATTTTGGGGGAGCAACGTGGAAGTTCCACCTGTGGGGTGCCCAAAACTGGTTTTCTCCTCACGGTAACAGGGGTACCAAAGAGCTGCTGTGGGTGGGATCTTGTCCCAGCTTCAGGGTCCAGGAGGTCACCCTCCCACCCTGGCACATCCCAGACCCCATTGACCAGGAAAGTGCCTTAAAACATCCCAGCCATGCTCCCAAATTCCAGCTCTCCCCACGGAATTCCAAGGAACTGTTCCTAGTGCCTCAAACCTGAGGAGCTGTCCCATTTTCCAAGGAATCTGAGGTTGAGAGCTTTAACACAAAAGGAGAAAATAGGAGCTGAATATTTTGATTCTTGTTTTTCTGGCCACTTTAAAGCTCTTTGAAGGGCTGTTAATGAAGAGCAATCGCAGGTATGGAGTGGACTAGGATTTCTTTACCCCATTTCCTACACCCCATGTGGTGCATCCCACTGTTCCCTAGGGCAGGGAGAGAGACCTGCTGGGCCTGTATTGGAGCTGGGAATGGGAAGGCAAGGACTGCCAGGCATTGCCACCAATCCCCAAACCAAATTGGAAGTCTTCCTACCCAGTGTTCACGGAGCCACACAATGGTTTGGGTTGGAAGGGACCTTGAAGCTCATCCCATTCCACCCCCCTGCCACGGGCAGGGACAGCTCCTACTAGCCCAGGGTGCTCATCCAACCTGGCCTTGAGGTCATATTCCTGAAGAGGAAGAGGCTGGACCTCACCAAGGAAGGGTCAACACAAGATGATGCTTTAGTAGTGACTGTCAGAGGGAAAAAAAAGCCACCCAAACCCCCAAACCACAACGACCCTTCAGCTAAAATCAGAGTCTCAGACACCAGAGAGCTCCTTCCCCACCCTTCTCCACATAAGGCAGACTGAACAAGAGCACATCCAACCTCCCAGTCACCTGCAGGGCACAGGAAGCCAAGATTCAGAGCTAAGCCAGAAGCAGAACCTCTTAATTGATCCCGGGTTTAATTGGTTTCAGTCCCAGAAGAAACACTTGAGTCGACACGAACCGAACGTGGCAGCCACAGAGGGATGGCAAAGAGGCACACGGTGATTCCAAGCACCAGACCAAGCCTTGGACACTCAAACTGGTGTCACTGCTGCTTTTACACAGACATTTTAGGGCTCCTTCAGAGCCACAACAGGACTGGTTGAATTCGAGCAACACTCAGTGAAAAACATGCATGAAAAACCCTCCCCTTTTTTAAAATGAAAAAGCTTTCTGCTTTAAAAATGAGGCAGGAAGGAGAAGTTTAAGAGAAACTGGAAGGGGGGAAAGGAAGGGAATAGCCTTTTTTTTTCCCTGTTTAAATTCAAAGGGATTTTACCTCCCTTGAGGCACCAGAAAGTAAAGATAACCATGAAAAAGCTGAATGAAGCAGAAGTTTTGTGGAGGTTCACGTGTGGATTTGACCTAGATACAGGGAACATTCTGGTGATTAATTTGTAGGTTATAATTTTATACTACAGTGCTCCAACTCCAGCTCTAAAACAAATTGGACAGAGTGTCTTATTACTCCCTCATATCCCTTGATAGATCACTGAAGATCTGCGTATTTTAATTATTTGAAACAGACCACAAGTCATTATTTCCCCTTTGAATTGTGGCACCAAGATGGATTTTCTCTCATGCCCTGCAAACTGCATTAGACTATAAAGGGGCTGGGATACTACAGGGACATTAAACCCTTTGCCAACACCCCAAAATCTGTGGGAGGTACCTGGTGGTCACACCCACACTGAACCCTCTGCACCTGAAAGGTTGGTCACCCCTTTCTGGTGTCACCTTGGGTGGCATCTCCTGAGGGTCCCTGGCCTGACCCCACCTCACCTCACTGCAAGGGGAAATTCCAGCTCTTAAGTGACCATGGACACCTCCAGGACATCTGGAACCCACCCAGGACACGTCCCAGCACCTGAGTTTAGTGGTAGCTACACCAAATTGCACAGCCATTGTCTACAGGACTGGCAGCAGGGGAAAAAAAACAACCCTTGGAGTGGTTTTTATTGGGAAAAAATTAAGCCTCCTCAGACACATATTAATTTCCCACAAGACCCAGACTCCAAGCTCCAAGAGCAGGGAAAACACTCTGGCCTCCCCAGTAGGTCCTCAGGTGACATGTTCTCACCAAACTTCAGGCAAGCATCTCACTCAATTAGAGGAAAAACTATAAACCACAACATTTCTGCCAGGGCAGAGCTAATCTAAGGCTGGTTGGAAGATTAAAACCCCTGCTCTGGCTTGGCAGGCAAGATCATGTAATCACACAGCAATTCTTAACCTGCTTGAGCTGAGGTTTCCTTCATCTCCTCCAATTAAGCTTCCCCAGACCACCTTTTCTCAACTCTAATTGTTTCATGAATATTCTCCTGGTTACCTGAGTAGCCAGAGCTGATTTATGATGTTCTGCAGCTTTCTGTAGGCAATGAATCCATCGGTGCAGGTCTGAACAATCCCAGAGTGGTTTGGGTTGGAAGGGACCTTAAAGACCCCCTCATTCCATCCCCACCATAGGCAGGGTCACCTTCCCACTAGCCCAGGTTGCTCCAAGCCCCACCACCAATGACAGAATCAGAATGGTTTGGGTTGGAAGAGACTTCAGAGACTGTGTTTTACCAACCCAGTTCTCAGGGCCATCCGTAGGGACACAGGGGAGAAGGAGGCAACGCAGCACCAGAACAGGAAAGGTCCTTCAATACCTGCCCAAACATCCACAATGTCCTGGTGGTTCTGTGGGTATCTCCCCCAAAACTCTTCAAAATGGCTCTCCCCCTTCTGTGGTGAAGATTCCTTAAAATTTCCTCTCCCCTTTTCCATGGGGAGCTCAAAGCCTTTGGAATCCTCCAAGCCCATCTGTGGGAGGTACCCGGTGGTCGCCCCCACACTGAACCCTCTGCACCTGAAAGGTTGGTCACCCCTTTCTGGTGTCACCTTGGGTGGCATCTCCTAAGGGTCCCTGGCCTGATCCCACCTCAAATTCCAGCTCAAAAAAAACCCATCTGGCTCAGGGTTGTCTCCAGACAAGCCCTTTTGATGCCCCTCCAGGAGAGAGGAAGACAACGAGATGGAGACAAGGACACCAAAGACACCTCACAGAGGCTTCTCCCCCCAGTTCACGCTTTCAGCATCCACCCAACACGAATTCATCCTGCCCCACGGGCAGCATTTTACACAGAATAGAGGAGAAAGTTCCTCTTCTCATTCCTTTGAGCCCAGAAGGCCAAAATCAACACATCCCTGCAAACAGACTGGGGCAGGTCCTAAACAGCTGAAGAATGTTCTTTCCCCCCTTAGGCTACATATGTCTAAGTGACATTTGATTCCACTGAAGGCAGATTCACTTCTATTTGGAAAAAGCAAACATGGGACCGGGAGCTTATTTTGAACAGAATCAGCATCGTGGTAGCCAAAGCTCATTAATTATGAATTTTATCAACTGCTCACTGAAATTTGTTCTGCTAGCACGGGGTAATTGCCTGCAAAAGCGATGCTTTCAAATGGAAAAAAACACCACACTGCAAAATAACCCACATCCTTCCCTTTCCAGAAGAGATCCCCTTATTCCAGCACAAATTACAAGGCTTGGCAGAATCCTTGAGGCCCCTCGAGCAACTTCTCAGTGTATTCACTGCAGGGAGAAGCACCAAAAAGCATCACTTGGTGGAAGATGGGTATTAGAGCACTGGAATGAGCTTTCTGGTTGCACAGCACCTAATGCAGCCCCACCAAGGCATTTGACCCTGAACCCTCCCCAGTTTTAAGCAGGGGGGGATATTTCCTGCTCTTCAGGACTGGCCTTTGCCACAAGGACCACAAGCAGCACCACCCCATGCCGTGGGGCTCCAGACAGCAAGTCAGTCCCCCCTCAGGCCCCCATTGATGTGCTGAACTGAGAGAAACCATCCCCTGAGAGCTCTGCAGGGCACAGGCAGCATTTAACAGCAGGATTGTTTATAGGCACCGATTTTAATCAGCAAGCAAAGCCTCTCCGCTTCATTTCACCTTACACAGCACACTCACACACCCACCTTGGCTTGGCAGAGAGGAAGAGGCTCATCCTCCCCAGAGCAGCACCTTTGGGAAGATGTTTCACCAGTTGCTCACACGGAGACCACTATTAATGGCTTTTCAGACCAACCATTACCCAGTTCCTGCAGCTCTTATGTGCCTTTGCCCCTCCTTAAAGAGCATTTTGGCAGAGATGCTCCACCTGTGGGTGGTGAGGGTGGAGAATCCATTGGAAACACCTGGGACCTTCTGTAAGATGGGATATCCTGCATTTCACAAAGGAAATTATAAAAACAAGAAGTAACAGAATACAGTTGTAGTGTTTATAAAATAACCCAGTTATTTGACTACACGGAAGAAGAAAACCCAAACAAACACCTGCCATGGTTTATTTTCTGCCTTCTTAGGCACAGGTCTCTTCACTGCATAGAGTTTGATTTCTTAAGATATCTTTTTCTTATCAATCTGTACAGAAATGACTGAGGATGGCAACATTCAGAATAACTCCAGCATAAATTGTATTCCTGTTTAGTCTGATATTAATTCAGTGATTTACATCGGTGTTGCAGAGGTCAGAATTTGCCTGAGAAATTAGATTTATTTATATTTTTTTGCCACTCTAAGAGTTAATACAGGCTAACATGTTAATGCCTTAATCTAGTCCTTAAAAATCTGTATAGGAAACAAATTCCATTCCATTCCAAGCCTGATATGAAGGAACACATTTCCCAAAAGTGGAGCCTCCCCTGTATGGGCACACCTGCACCCTGCTATCCATCCCACAGCACTGATGAACGACTTGAGGAGTTGGGTGAAAGGAATGATCTATCTGGATTTGTTGGAATGGTCTTTAGGGTTCCTTCCCACCCCAAACCAATCTGGGATTTTGGGGTTTTCCGTATTCCAAGAGCAGCTGTTGGGCTAAACCCCTCTGGGAAGGGATAAAGGGTTATTAAGCGTTGTCCCATCAGGTGCTAATGAATTAAAACATTCATTGGGCAGGACAGAGATGTGGGAATTCTGCAGGACCCTCATCCTGAGCAGCAAAGAAGCTCCGAGAGCCAGGAGAGGCAACTGCAGCGCTGACCTTCACAGTCACATTTCTGCCAGCAGAGCCGCTGAAAATACACCCTGAGATGGGACTTGTCCCCTGTGTCACCCCGATGAAAGCATTAACTGAGCTGATAATTAGAGAGGCCTCAGCCAGGTATGTTAATGACCCTGTTCGAGGTGCTGTTAATCAGCTGTCGGTGAACAATGGTGTCTCTAGGATCGTTTCCAGATGCGGAGCTGCTGGAGGATTATTTCCCTCAATGATCTGCATTACATTTCCTCCTAATCAAGTTCTCAGCGCTGTTTTGATTGGGATGAAAGGAGATACTCCAGCGCAGGGAGCCCCTTTTCTCTGCTTAACCCCTTCTGCTAAAAGCCATGGCAATGATTGCAGCCACAAGGATAAGGGGATGCCCCACAGTGGGGAGAATCCAACCTGAGCCTGCCTGGGGAGAGCACAAACCATCAAATGTGCTCAAAGGAGATGGATTCACAAACCACCACCAAGCTACAGCTCCTTGGAGGAAGCCAAGGCAGAACAGGCAGCCGTCTGGGCTCGGTCCCAACACCCAGGCTGCCAGAGACAGGCATTAACACTGTCCAGACTGATCTCCTCCTGCCTGCTGTCAGCAGCACTGCCTGTTCCAGAGTCTGCCCGTGGCACTGACAGATGTCCCGAGCAGCAAAATCCTTGCACACAGCTCTGAGTTGGCATTTCAGCTCCTCCCGTGCAAGCTCTGCCACTGGAAGACGTGGGAAAGGCATCCTTGTAATATAATTATTAAAAAAATGGGGTAAAAATAGAACCCCCCCCCTTCCTAGTGGTTCAAGAAATATGATGAAGGTGCTCATTTGGTACCTGGAGACCCCAGCAGAGGGACCAGCACAGAAACACAGGCAGGGCCAGGGCTGAGCTCTCAGCTCCAAGCAAGAATCTACCCTGTGTTGGACCCTCCTTCCCTGGCAACTCCCAATTGCTATTTTGGGAAGATTACAAAGGGGTTTGCCTCTTATTTCCAACCCAGGACATCTTCCAGTTATTCCTACAAGGTGCCAGACATCATAGAATCAGCCAGGTTGGAAGAGACCTCCAAGAGCATCAAGTCCATGCCATTGGCCTTGCTGTTAAAATGCAGGAAAGAGCCTGAAAAAAACCTCCCAGGATCAATTTTTCCAATGGAGGAGCTTTCAATTAGTGCTTTCCAGTGTGTTGCCACAGCTTCAAGCCCAAGCCAGGTTAGATGGTTCCAGCTCACCTATCAAGCCAGAGATTAAATGAGATGAAATCGAAATTCAGCTCTGCTCTCCACTTGCACTTCCCCAGTGAGAACTTCACAACACTCCAAATAAATAATAATAATAATAAATGAAAAGAGAACAAGGAGGTGAGGGGGGAGGGGGGAATCCATCACAAACCAGACAGTTAAATAGGAAATAAATGGTCCAGAAATACAGCAATAGCTTATGTATATTTAAAATAGCTGACAACTACAGAGTGTAAACCGTGTGAAGAGGTGAGGGGAAGGCCCTCAGGGAGCAATCCCGGCCTTGGTAGCTCAGAGGAGCAATCCTTGGAGCAGTTTGACAACAGCCCTTCCCAGGAAAAGCCTCTCCAAAGCCATGAGAGCTGGCAGCTTTGAAAGCCAGGGGCAAGTTAGAGCTGCTGGAGAAGCAGAGACTTCCTGGCAAGTGCTTTGTTATGAGGCAAAATAATTGCCTTACAATGCCATGGTTGCTGCTGTTAATTAATAACCAGTGTGCTTCGTATGAAAGTCTAATTTGAGTAGCGAGTCAAGAGCGTTAAACGAGTGGAAAAGCAGCTCCGTGGGTGACAGGGGGGTCACTAACCAGGCACACGGGTGGGTGGGTGCCCAGGTCAGAATCATGTCACACAATCATGGAATGGGGTTGGGTTGGAAGGGACCACCCAGTCCCACTCCCTGCCATGGGCAGGGACACCTCCCGCTGTCCCAGATTGCTCCAAACCCCATCCCACCTGGCCTTGAGGTCATCGGGAGACAATATCATTTTGGTGTCACATGATTTGAAAGGGCCCCATGAGCGCCAGGGGGGCTGAGTTTTGCTCCTTTCTTTGTGATGGCCCTCAGAAAGCTGCTGCAAACCGTGTCAAAGGGGTTTTCAAGACCCCTTTCAGGCTGCTCGACACGTGGGTCCTGCAGAATCCAAGCTCCCACAACTGCTGCTGCAAAGAAAGCCTTCAAAATCCTCGTGCCAGGGCAGCTGGGAAGGGAGAGGCAGCAAAGATGACCCTGATTTTGGAACCAGCAGTCAAGTTTGGGGTGTAAAACTTCAGAGTGGCTTTTCTTCCACTTTTTTGTGACTTCCTGGAGAAGGAGCACGGGTCACACAACCCAAAACAGAGAGTTTACACGTGATACCAAGTGGTTTGCTTCCAAAAACTGAAGCGGGGTTGGCACTGGGAGTGAAACAGGACGTGTGACAGTCCTCCCTCAGTGGCATTCCCAGATAAGGGGCATGACAGGCTTGTTAGAGCCTGGCTTGACTCATTCTCCAGGGGCATGAGCCAGGAATGTCAGCAAAGGATGCTGTTGGGTTTGCCCGTGGGGAATGAAGAGCAGCATTCCCTGCCCATTGGAAGGAGATGATCCTTAAGGTCCCTTCCAACCCCAAACAGGTGTGATTCGATCTCCACCACCACAGCAGCACCACTCTGAGCTGCATTCCAAAGCCGGGGCATTCCTTGGTTTATGTCAGGGTTGGACTCCCTGAGCTTGGGGGTGTTTTCCAACCTAAATTATCCCGTGACGTGCAGGGACCCGAGTTCGGTCAGTTTTAACTGGTCTGTGCTGAAAACGCTTCTGGAAGCCAAGTTAATGGAAGGGTGAAATGGGAATTGCCAGGAATTGATGTCTGCAAGGTCACAAAACCTGGGATCTCCACATCTCACAGGATGGCTCCTGCCAGGAGAACAGGGAGCCCTCCCTGGAGGTGGTTTCCATCTGGAGGTCAGGAGGGACCAGCAGATGCAGGTGATGTTTTGCCCCATTCCAAAACCACCTCTATTGGCCTTGCCAGGATTTGAGTGAAGGCAGAGGGCGATGACCCAGACTTGGTCCACCTTTTTAAGGACACCACAGATTCATACAGCAAGATAATAATTAATTTGGGGGCAAAAATAACCCTGAAGGGGAAGACAGACAAGCTGGCTGCTTGACAGCTCCAGTGGTGTCCTTGCATGGAGCCCAACTCTGCCCCAGCTCTTTACTGAAGTCCCACTATTTATGGTTGGCCTTGAGGAATTTAAAGGTCTTTTCCAACCTGAACGATTCCACGTGAACAATTTGGGAGGGAGCATCTCCCACACCCCCTCCCAAAAAGAGCTGAGCCACAGACACTCTTTCAACAGCCTGTTAATCCCAGGAAGGATGAACTCCTTGGGAATGCAGGAGGTCAGCCCCGAGACCACGCGGGGCTGCCCACATTTGGTGTGAAAAGGGACAGGAATGGGAAAAGCTGCTCCTGTGTGACTGGAGACCAGCAAGTGATGCTCACTGCCATCTGCCACTGCCCCCGAGGTGGCACTTGGCCAAACACGAGCTTCCAGAGCATCTCCAAAGGCACATCCCACACCCACGAGTGGCCGAGGTCGGCCGCTCCCGCTGGAAGGTGGAGCCCCCTCCCTGGCACAGCAAACCCTCTGCCATCCCCCCTGTCACACAAGAGCTAAATGCTGGAAAATGTGGCTCCCAGCAGCCCTGGCAGAAGATGCCAACGTTCCCACTGTGACACTCACAGGCTGTCACTGACGGATGAAGGGGCAGAGAGGTTCTTTTCCTCCCCCTCTGACTCGAGCAAGCGAGAGAAATTTCACTTGCACGCAGAGAAGGTTCAGCTTTTCAGCCCTGAGAGCAGAGGAAAGTTCAAACCCACATTTCAGCTCGTTTCCTCCTCCGTTTTCTGAGCCATGGGGTGAATTTCAGTGTCTGCTGAAGGGTCAGGAGACAGGAACCCTTCCTGGCTGTGCAAGGGGGACAAATGGGAAAAGGCTGAGCCAGGGATGTGGACAGCCTTGGACTTCCACTTTGCCACGCTGTCTTTGCCTCCAGGTTGGGATCAAAGCTAATTTAGGCAGCCACCAAAGCTCCACCAGCCCTCTCCCTCTGCCTCTTCCGTGCACAGGGCTCGCTCTCTAACAGGTTTCTTGTTCAACAAGCTGCTATCGCGTTCCACCTGAATAATTTAAAATCAGGGAGCACAAACAGCAGCAAATGCTCCCGTGGAAGACAGGAGACACGTTTGGAGCTCCTCTGATTCAGCAAAGGCTTTGTGAGCGTACAAAAAGATTAGGAGGGGGGAGATGTTCCTGAAACTATCACCTCCCTTCAACCTCCCTCTGCTTCCCTGAGCTGCTCAGGATGCCTGGCATTCTCACACCCCACATTAATTCCAGCATCTCATTAGCTCGCTCCTCTCTGCCTTGCACTCGGATGCCAGCGATAGGGAACGTTCACATTTACATTTGGCATGACTAAAGGCTATGACTAAAGGGTGTTCTTAGCTTGTCCTCCTTCCCCACGTTCCCCCAGCCGCTGGTTGAAGCCTCCCTTGTCTCGCTCTGCCCTGGCTCTCCGAGCTCCAGGAGCATCCAGGGGCACTGCCAGCTCCCAGCAGCTGTTACCACCCTCCTAACACATTAGCAAGGGGGAATTGTCCTGCACAATCCTAAGAAATGTCCTTTAGCACAGCTGGAAGTGGCAATTTTCCACGTGGCTCAAACCTGCAGAGCATCCAATCTGATATCGGTTCGCTCCGATATTTTTGAGGCCAAGAATGGACCGAAGGGCCTCCAAAAATAGAAGGAACACTTTTAAAAGAGACCTCAGAAAGGTTTTACAAAGGTGGGAAAACTGTCAGAGAACAAGGCTGCAAATGGTGTTATTTTTCTGCCTGGACACCTGGTACTTCTTAGAAATAAGGCAGGAACTAGAAGAGTTTAAGGAATCCACCTTCCAAGAGGAAAGTGCCTGGATATTCTCGTTGATAGATGGACTAAAAATGTTTCATGTGGATTTTATAACATATGAGGCCTGATACATCACCAGCCTAGTAAGAGAGAACAGGGACAAGACCATGACTGGCTAGCCAGGGGTCTGGGGAAATCTGGGATTCCTTTCAGAATTAGAAGCTAGCTTAAAAATGCCATTCCAGGCTGGCTAAAGATGAGAAAATCCATCTAAACAGGAGCTCCACATCCATCTCCCCACCCCTGAGCAGGCAGAAAGCAGCTGGAATGCTGGGAGACAGTGGCACTCCTGCACCAGCATTTGGAATTCAGCTACAAAACCGTGGTTACCCTGCAAATCTTTGGGGAAAGGAACCTCAGCCAGGTCTGACTGGCAGGGACAAACAATTCCTCCCAAACCAAAAGCTGGGTCAAATTCCAACACGTTGCAGGCTGGGTTCTTCAAACACATTCCCCTGAGAAAATGGGATGGGCTCCTTGGGGGAAGACAATGCTGGGAGAAGGGCAGGAAGGTCCTTTACTCCAGAGATCCAGCTGCTTCCAGGGATTTGGGGGTTTTGCTCAATTCGAGGGGGTATTTAAGAGGGCTGATGGATTGGGCCCGTGTTTCTCAGGCCTGGGAGAAGATCCCAGCTGCCTGGGCTGAAGAAGCAGCTGTTGCTGCTGGAGGAGCTGCCAGAGAAGAGGAGAAGTGGGAGGACCACAGGCTTCAGATGCAGCAGCCTGGCTCAACGAGGAGCTGCCTATTTTTATCAGAACATTCCTGCCCTTCCCACAGAAAATGAACCCTTGTGATCTGCCCCCAAAGCTGCTTCCTGCTGCTGGGGGAGCCAAGGAGCTCAAACTCCTGCGCTGGCTTCGTGTGAGGTGCCAAAATCCTGAATGCAGTTATGCAAATGCAGAAATAACACAAACTCCAAGTGACAAGCTATTAAGAGGCCTTTAATTCTCAGTGTTGTAAAGGATTTATGAAACACCACTCTGCAAGGCCAGAAAAAAACAGAGAAGTGGGAATTTTAAATACCTTGGCAATGTCATTACACCCTCAAATAGGACAGTTATCAATTGAACCCCAAATATTCCACCAGAGAAAGTCAAGGTTTTTTCCTGCACAGAAAGGAAAGCCCTAAGGATAAATCCATTTGGATGTCTCAGCCCAGGTTTTCCTCCACTGTAGCTGCTCTGTTGCTTCTGCCCAGGGAAAGCAGGAGGAGGAAGGAAGTGTTATGGGCTGGTCACACCCATTCCCAGTCCCCCAGGAGACAGGGATGGAGAGCTGGGAATGAAGGAGGGAAACTGGGAATGAAGGAGTGAAGCTGTGCTTGGGAAAAGAGGGGTGGAGAGAAAGCAGAAAGTGTTGCTTTAATTTTGGTCTTTGGTTCTCTCTAGCCAAATGTATTTTGATCAGAGAATCACATCAGTTGGAAGGGACTGTGACAACCCAACCCACAAGGCAGGAGTAACTTGTGTTCTTGGCCAATAAATCCCTTGGGGTGAATTAAAGTAAATTGAGGCTGGATGAGCAGTGTTTATGGAGATACATATATATATATATATATGGTTTATTTTAGAACAATTTGCTGGCAAAGCAAAACAGGTATGTAGCCATTTGGGTTGTTCTTATCTATAGTACTGTGGTAATATAAAAGCATAAAGATATCACCCAAAAAACTGTGTAAGGGACCCACAAGCACCATCCAGTCCCACTCCTGGCCCTGCACAGACACCCCAACAATCCCACCCTGCCCCTGTCCCGTTGTCCCAACCCTCCTGGAGCTCTGGCAGCCTCAGGGCTGTGCCCACTGCCCTGGGCAGTGCCCACCACCCTCTGGGGGAGGACCTTCTGAGATCCACCAAACCCACCCTGGCACAGCCCCAGCCATTCCCTCAGGTCCTGTCACTGCTCACCAGACCAGAGATGGATGCTGCCCCATGGGAGGAAGTTTTAGACTCCTGTGAGTTCTCCCCTCAGCCTCCTCCTCCCCAGGCTGCACAAATTGCAGCAATCAGTTGAATTCATTTCCCCCAAGGCAAGCCTGGTTTTGCCCCTGACAGTAACCGATGAATGATCTCCTGTCTTTATCTCCATCCAGGAGATTTTCCACCCTATTTTCTCCCTCTGTCCTGCCAAGAAGGAGCAGGGAGGGAACATCCAGGAGGGGTCTGGCAGCTGCCCAAGGTCAACCCACCCCATGTGGAGAGAAAGGGTCCTCTGGAACAGAGAACTGCTTTCAGAGCAGACCCAATTTGGCTTGGAGTTCGCTCTTTGTCTGTCCTCTCCTCTCCACACCCTTCACATCTTATTTCATGTTAAGGTGAAAGCAATGACAGCTGAATTTTCAAGCCTGGAGACAGAGCCACTCCTCTGGCACCTGCACAAAGCCTCTTACCTGGGAATGTGCTGGCAGCAGAAGTGGCTTGTTCAGGGGAACAGCCAGCACTGCCTTTCACTCCCCCTGACAGCAGGCAAGGTGCTCTGAAGAGACTTTTCACTTGCAAAAGCTTCTTCTCCTGCATAAAAAAGCAGCTGATGAACGCCCCCCCCCCCAACAATCTCTTTCAGCATTCCATTTTATTTTACCCTGCACTGTTTTCTTCTTATATCCCATCTTTAAAAAAACAAGGAAAAATATTTGTCATTTTAGCCTTTGCTTGACTCAAAGAAACTTCAACTCTCAAGTACAACCTGGCTTCTGGAAGAGGATTTGGGAAGTGTCAGGATTCCCAACAGCCTGAGGTGGGAATGTCACACCCAGCAGAAGGAAGGGATGAGCGTTACCTTCAACATTCCCAGCATCCCAGGGAGACTGCAGGATGTGCCCTTGCAGAAGCCAGGGAATGGTTGTAGAGGAGCCTGAGAGCAAGGAATGGGGCTGGGACATTTCTCCTGAGGCTTCTCAGCTCCCAGGACCTCGCTGGAGTCTGGTGAGATCCCACCAGCAGTGCTGCAGCCAGCTCTGAGGTTCCCAGGACGGGAAGGACATGGAGATGTTGGAGTGAGTCCAGAGCAGGCTCCATGCTGATCAGAAGGATGGAGCACCATTCCTACGAGGAAAGGCTGAGAGAAGGGGGATTTCCCAGCCCACAAAAAGAGGAGCTCTGGGGTGACCTAACTGAAGTCTTTCAGGACGTGAAGGGACTCTACAAGAAAGATGGAGAGAGACTGTTTACAAGGGGTGGAGGGACAGGACACAGGGAATGGCTTCCCACTGCCAGAAGGCAGGGATAGATGGATATTGGGAAGGAATTGCTGGCTGGGAGGGTGGGCAGGCCCTGGCACAGGGTGCCCAGAGAAGCTGTGGCTGCCCCTGGATCCCTGGAAGTGTCCCAGGCCAGGCTGGACGGGGCTTGGAGCACCCTGGGCTGGTGGAAGGTGTCCCTGCCCATGGCAGGGGCGTGGAACGAGATGGGTTTTAAGGTTCTTCCAACTCAAACCATCCTGGGATTCTTCAAAAATAAGAAAGATTACTTCCTTGTGGCACAAAATCCCTACTGGTACCATCCCAGCACAGCCCAGTGCACTTGGCTCCTCTACAGCCCTTTTCCCTCCATCTCATGACGATGACACATCTTAGGGATCTTTGGTCTCGTGGGCTCTCCAGCATCCTCAGCAGCAATCCAGTGTTAGGTGGCTGGTCTTGGTGGCATCCCTGCCCCTGGAGGTCTCAGTGCAAGGCAAATACCTGGGGCCACCTTTGCAGCAAAGGAAATGCTGCAAGGTCCTGTTTTCCTGAAGTCACTCCAGGACTTACACCCAGCCTAGAGAGCCACCAACACAGTTATGGCAGCACAGGATGCTAAAAAATCCAACTTTTACTCCTCTGCCAATCCATCCCATGTAAGTTTATTGTCCTTGGAGACATAAACAACCTTCACATGGAGCTGGTTCTCCCTGTGCAGCTCCTGGAGGCTGCAAAGCCACCTGCCTGTCCATTTAGCAGGAAAAGCAGGAAGAGAGCCCAGCCTGGTGTTGCTTGGAATATCAGCTCAGCTCCCAGGCCATGCCTGAAGCAGCCACTCATGTCACAAAGGGAAGGCTGAGGAAAAACTTACATTTCTATACCGGTTTCCATAAATCAGCGTCCTCCTAATCACCAGCAGCTGAAGAGCTGGGGGGTGAAGGGGGAGAAGGAAATCTAGATATTAAAGACACATTTCTATCTATATATCCATCCACATTAGTCTCCAGCCAGCTGGCCTTAAATAACCAGGAGGTGCTGCAACTTCTGGGAGAAACAGCACCTTCCTGGGGCAGCTTTGGCTATAAACTCCCCTTTTTTATTTTGGAGGGGGCAGCCACACACCAGCCATGGCAAACCAACACCTGGGAAGACAGAAGTCATCTGCTGGGTCCAGAGAGGCTGGTTCTTCAAGCCAGCTCCTAAAGAACAGGTTTGATTGGCCCTATTGTGAGCTGTGAGCATTTGGATCTTGAGCAGCAGCCATGGCACAGAATCACCTGACGATGAGTTTGTCTTTTAAACCGTCAAAATAACCCCCCTTGAGGGCATAAGTTGTGTCATTGGAAAGTCTGGATCTATTAATGTGCTGGCAGATGCCACCAGAGCTCCCACAAGCCGCTCTCCCGGCTCCAAAATGTTCCCAGAAGCCGGCGGGGGGTGTGAACACAGATCGATCTCTTGTTTAGGCTCCACTGCCACGACCATCAGCATGACAGATTAGCTGCATCCTGCTGCCCTGAAAGGACTACCTGCCAGGGAAAAGCAGGATGAGACCTGAACACCCCCCCCTCCCCTCTCCAAGGTTACTGCTACCCCCATATCCACAGCCCAGGAGACCCGAGATTCCTGATACACCATAAAAACAACCCTGCTCTGCACCGTGGATTGCAGCAAAAGCAAAACCAAAACCCGTGTGCCAAATGAAATTGGAGTGCCATTCCATTTGAGCTGCCTAAGCAGAGCTGTGCAGATGGCAAATCCTGTACCGCGGGATGAGTCAATCCTCCAAACAAGGGGCATCTTTTACACCCTGCAGGCTGCCATAAAGCCAGCAGGAGGTTGACTTGAGCGATGTACTTGTCTTCTGGGAGATGCTGCCCTTGCACTTGTTGCTCTGCATCTTTCACATCCTGCCCTTCCCCTCTCGGGCTGCGGCTTTGGGATCCAAACGCAAACGCCATCCTGTGTCGGGCTAATCACACCGTTTCATTAATCATTTATCTCATCAATCATCTCGAGCCATTTCCCTTGGGCCACCCAGCCTTGCCTGCAGCTGCCAAATTTCAGGCTTGTTTCATCTCTAACCTACTTTCAGAGCTGCCTCGTCTCCCTGCCTTCCACGCTCCCAGCCCGTGGGTTCCTCGCACGCTTGAACCTCCTGTTCCTGAGCAGGGAAGAGCAGGATGAGGGGGGACAAACGAGGGGAATAAATTCTTAGGATTGGGGCTTTTTTGCTAAAATCAGGCTCTTGGTACCAGATGGTGGCTGACTTGTTTAATTCTCCTCTACTCCAAAGAGCAAATAACCACAAAGTTGGGCAGTGCTCCGTGCCAGCAAATACCTGCAGGTCCCTGACCAGGGCAAAGCAATGTGGGTTCTTGCAGCAGCACGTCCTGTGGTTCCAATAATTGGCATTGTGTGCACGGGAACCTGGCACGGGGTTCTGGCCCACGCTGGGCTCAGCCACTCAGAACATCATTTAGGAGCAGCTGCTGTGGGTTTTAACACGGGAGGGGCTGGGGAGGTGTGTGTTTGCAGGACAGGAGTCCCACTACTCTCTGAACACACCCAGAGGAGGACAAAGGAAAGCACTCCCAGCACTTTGAGCTGAGCCTTGACCGAGCCATGGGTTGCTAAAGGGTGGATTTCCTGCTCTTGGCAAATCGTGGGCAAAAAAAGCCAAGCTCTTGCACAGATCTCTTCTGTTTCTCCTTCTCTGTAGGATGGCAGAGGAGGCACGAGCACCAGAATCCTCCTCTTTTGCCAGCTTGGCCCTTGGCTCTGGCAGCTTCGAGACAAAACAAACCCAGTTCCCTCCAGCACCGGGGCTGTGCAAAGGGTGGCAGATCTGGGAGTGCTCGGGGTTGGAAGGAAAACCACCCACAGCAGGTCCCAGGGATGCCTCAGCCTTGAATCAGCAGCCCCTGGCATCGAGTAAAAAGGGAGTTTGAAAGCCCAGACCTGAACCTTGCAGTTTCTCTGGCTGCTCAGAGGGGCAGATTCCAAAGATCACACAGATCCCTTTGGGCTTTGGGAGCCCCTGCGAGCAGAGAGCCCTGCCCCACCAGAGCAGAACTCTGAGCACAGAACAGATGGAGCCTCCTGCACCAGCAGCATTCACATTCAAGCCCTGGCAGGTTCCTGCCTTGCAGCAGGTCCCTGTGGAATTCCAGCCCTCTGCTCCGGGTTGCTCTTCTCCAGCAGAGCCAACACTGCAAATGTCAGTCGATGACAGGCACGAGGATCTGCGCCCTCGCTCGCAGTGGGACCAGGCAACCTTCTCAGGCAACAGTAAGTCCTCCTAAAAATAGGGTTTTTTGGGGGAAAGGGGGTTATTGGTGACTTTTTTGCCGAGTTGTTTCAGCCAGAGTGGGATGAGAAATGCAGAAGTGCCAGAACACAGCCTGTTGCCCAACAGCGGGCAGCGACTGAAGAGTCACGTCACGAGGCAAGAGTCACAGTGAGCAGTCATTTTAAGGAAGATACACTCACAGAATCATGGCAGGAAACCAAGGAAACCTTATTTTTCAGCTTTTGTTCCATCCCTCTCGGTGAAAGAACTAAAGTCTGTGCCACTCTTCAAACAGCATCAGCAACCCAACCCTTCCCTTCTGGTCTTTCCCAGACACCCCTACTTCAGCAGGTCTATTTGCAGGCTTTGGCACGGGGGATTTTTGGACAAAAAGCTGTGTTTGGGTTCACTGAACACGTTGCAGATGCACAGACCTGCTGCTCCAACCCTTTGAAAAGGGGGTCTTTCCTGAGGCACAAGCCTCATCTCTCTGAGTCGTTTTCCCTCTGCTGGGAAAGGTGTGCCAGAAAATTCACCATCAAGACCTGTGAATCCTTTAAAAGCACTTAGGAGCTCAAGAAGCTGAAAAACAATTCCATTGACGAGTGTCTCCTTCTGTTCTTTCCGGGTTTGCAATGAATAAAACAACAGGTTTTAACCAGCTTAGGAAACCAAACAAGTCAAAGGCTCTTGCAATCAATTCCTAAACCACTTCCTATAGTCAGTATTTCTTCCCCTCAAAACACCTTGCAAGCCCATTCCAATAAACAGGAGAGGTCTGTTTAAATTTAAACATTTAAATGTTTCTGGCCCCATTCTTCTGCACGGGACCTCTTGTTGAGGAGATGATGGGTTTTCTTTGCCTCTTTAAATCCACAGCCCTCCACTTGGGATGGGGTTATTTTCTCCTCTCCATTATTCCTCCCAGATGAGGAGGCTCAGCCAGCACCACCTTCCCCCTCCTCAGGAAAAGGTTCCCTCTCCAAAAGCACATAAGATTCTTTTTAAATCCCCATTAATCACAGCCTGTAATCCCTGGGATCCTGCCAGGCTCCTGGTTTCCCTGGTGGTCTCCTCCTTCAAGTCTCCCAGATAAATTATGCCCTACACTGCCTTGGTGCCTGGAGGCCAACACGAAGATCCCAATTTCCTTCTTGGGGCTGCATTTCTCCCAGTTGAATCTCCCCCTGATTTAACCTCAAATGAAAATTTAGATCCCTTCTAGGAGCTTTACTTCCTTGGAAGAGTTGAGGCCTGTGTTTTAAGCTCCCCTTTTCCATGTCTAACACTGATTTTTTCTAGCCCAGGCTCCTTGTTTGTCCCAGAGAACCAGCAATGCATCACCACCACCTTCTCAGAGTCCTTCCCCACAGGATGGTGGTCAAGTGCTGGTGCTCCTTTTCCTTCAGAGGGTCCCCACTGTGCCATGAGGCTGAGGCAACAATTTGTCCCTGGAGAAACTGGAGGGGGGGGAAAACAATCAGGATTTTCCAGCCTGCAGAAGGTCTGAAAGGAGCCCACACTGCGAAGGTCAGGCAGCAGCACGTTTCTTGCTGGTTTTGGAAGCATTAATTAGCACATCTAATCTTTATGAACCATTAGGATGCCCTTGCTAATGTT
This sequence comes from Anabacerthia variegaticeps, assembly GCA_035583185.1. Classification (NCBI taxonomy): domain Eukaryota; kingdom Metazoa; phylum Chordata; class Aves; order Passeriformes; family Furnariidae; genus Anabacerthia; species Anabacerthia variegaticeps. The sequence continues at coordinate 5,116,652 of JAWWEW010000002.1, read as the reverse complement.
AACCAGCTGCAGGGAATGAGCTGAGCTCCCAAAGAAGAGGAGTAGATGGGAGCTGGGAGCAAGCAGAAAACTTCAAGTCTAAAATAAAACCCCCTCCACAACCAGCATTTATTCCTCTGCCTTTCCTCTTACCAAAGGCACTTTACAGCCAAGGCAAGGGGTGGCTGGAAAATTCGATTAAAAGTTGATTTAAAGCTGTTTTATCAAGAAGGATAAGTTGGTCATGCAGGAGAGAGAAAACTCCATGGAGTGAAAAGCAAAACCATCTCCGTGCCCAGAGCAGAATTAAAGCCCTGGGCTGCCAAGGGCAAAACAAGCACTTTAACCTGGCCAGGATTTTGTGTCTCCTCCACAGCAGCCCCTGCTCCCTTCACCATTTAAATACGCAGATCCTCCTTGCCCAGAGGTCATTCTATGGCACAGCAGGCCAGAAATCCGAAGGAAAGGAAATAAATGGGAATCATTTGAGAGCCGCCTGTCCTTGCATTTGTTCAGTTCTGCCATCTAGTGGGATTCTCCTCCAGTGGCCGGGCTCACCAACACCCTGAGCATCAGCTGCTCATGGATTCGGCCCCCAAGGCTGTTCTCCACCCTTGGCACGGCTGTTCCCCCCCCCAAAGCCCTCCCAAGACTTGCAGCCATCCTGTCCTGCTCAGGTGGGATGGGGGAACGCTCAGGTCCCGATCCCGCATCCCGGAATCCGGACGTGGGTTTGGCAAAGAGGGGCTCTCCTTTGTTTTGGGGAGATCATCCAGGGGTCAGGCCCAAGGAGCGAGCCAGGAGGAGGTTGCTGACAGCAGAGCCTGTGCCAGGAAATCTCCACGTTCCTCCAGGATGAGCAACAACCTCCTCTCCAACGTGGGCCAGGCTCCATCCAGCTGATGATCTGCTCTTGCAGAATGTTTTAGGCTGAGCTCCCCCCCCTCCACTGCTGATAATTCTGCCCATTCCCAGCTCCCACAGGGCTACCAAGGCACTGGTACCAATCCTGTGGTGGCACAAACCACACCAGTGCCCAGCAATGAGCACAGAATCACCAACTGCTTTGGGCTGGACCTTAAAGCTCATCCCATCCCACCCCCTTCCACCAGCCCAGGCTGCTCCAAGCCCTGTCCAACCTGGCCTGGGACACTTCCAGGGATCCAGGGGTGTCCATTCTTGGTATGATGCCAAAAGGAGGGTCTAGGAAATGAGATGCTGTGACACCCAAATCCCAATGTGTTTCCAAAGGGCGAGGAGGGGAACTGAGCCTGGTTTTTTGGCAGCATCACTGGATGGTTCTTGTCCTTCATCCATCCCACACCATGGGAAATCCTGCCCGGACACCGTCAGCATAAAAAGCGTTGGGGTGTACAAAAAAAAACCAAAAACCAAGGCAGAGAAAATGCAGATCAAAGGAGTGATTGTGCCATGGATGCAGGTTTTACCGCTGCTCCCAGAGAGCAAAAAGTCAGCACTTTCCAGCCTTCCCCAGGGACAGCCTGCGGTGCTGGAGCTCTGCAGGACATGCCAGGTGTCCTTCACTGCCCCTGCCACTGCAGGTGGCTGAAATTGCTCCTGCTCCTTCCCCACACATTATTACACAAGCCCAAATCAACGCCAGTCCTCCCCTCTTTCCTCACCCTGCAACTGCTCTGCATCAATAAGGGTGACTATAATTCACTCCAAGTGCCACAAAGGCACAGCAAGACCCCGTCTCATCACTCGAGGCTTCGCTGCCTCCCTTCAGCCCTCCCTTTTTCCTCTTTTCTTCTGCCTCAGAGCTTCTGAACAACCTCAAAGTCTGCAAGAGGAGAATTCCCACTCTGCCCGTTCCTCCCAAGGCAAGGGTGCAGGGAAAAGCTCCCTCCCTTGTCCTTGCTGCATAAATCTCCACTGCCCGAGCAAAATGCCTCCAGAAAAGCCTTGGTGTCCTCACACAGAGACCAAGGGGAGTTGGAAGGGAACATCCATAGCAACTATCACTGGTATGTTGGAGCATCAAGTGCCTGAGTCAGCGATTTGAGGCCAGGAAAGACCGGAGTGAACGCGGACAAAGGAAATATCACTCCCTGCTGCCAGATAAACATCTGCACAGCAGATGCCACATCAGCTTCTAGGTGTGAAGGAATTTGCACGCATGCAGCAAGGAGCATAAAGTGTCTGCAACTCATTGTGACGGGGGGAAAATAAAGGGTTTTTTTAGGGTTTGGTTTTTTTTTTTTTTTTTGGTAGAGAAGCGCACATTTGATTATCATATATCAGCAAAACGCAGAATCATAGAGTATCCCAAGTTGGAAGGGACGCACAAGGATCACTGAGTCCAGCTCCTGGCCCTGCCTGGCTGTTTTCAGGCCAAGAGAGCTGCCTGGGAGGAACTAGGAAAGGGAAGAGTAAAAAAGGGAGGAGTACGAGTCCACCTGAAGCTGGTCCATGAGTCCATCCGCCTTATCCTTCCCAGGAGGCAAAGCCAGGTCTTCAAGGAGCAGCCCAGGAGGTTTCTCTGCTCACCTTCCACTAGACCAGGTGGCTCCAAGCTGGCCTTGAAGGGGTGATTGTTCCCAGCCCTGTTGAGCCAAGCAAAGCTAAACCACTCTGGAGAAGGAAGACATCCCCTTCTTCTGTGGGATCTCTGCACCTCATCAGCACCTTCCACCTCCTTCTGGTCCTGGCTGCTGCTACAGGTGACCATCCAGGGCTCTGACTTGGTGTTTCCATGCTTTTGGGGTAGAAATTCCTGCAAACCAGGTTACCTTGCTGCAATCAGCTGGGGGAGTTGAACTGGCTGTAGACAGAGCAATCAGTTCATTTTGATAGAGCATGAAAAATCTAAATAAAAACCCCCTCCCCAAACTTCACAGTAACCTTTCCCTTCCCAAGGGCTCTGGGCATGGAGTGGAGAGGGCAAGACCTGTTTCCCTGGAGAAGAACACATCAGAGGTCTTCTCTAACCTGGCCTCCTTCCAAAAGCCATTAAGACCTGGAAATCACTGTCATCAGCATCGCTCAGGTCCCCAAATTAGTACCCATTAAAGCCCAATTCCTGGTGGGCTACAACTCAAACCCTTGGATTTGTAGCAAGTCACCTTTTCCCACGGCTGCTACACCCTGGAGAAAAAAAGGAATTGAGTGGGTTTGTTAGTCTGAATAATCAATAACTAGCTGAGGCCATTACAGAAAATTACAAGCAGCCAGAGAGCAACGGCAGAACAAACAGATGGAATAATGAGCTTTTAATAGCATCATTATGGGATGGTACAAATATCCTGGACACGGGGAGATCTCACACATCAGAAGGGGCTGTCGATGGACAAGTGTGTATTTAGCAGCTCCTGAGCTCATCCCGTTGCCATCACAGCAGAAACTGAGTTTGGGGAAAGATTTCTCTTCGTTGCAGAAGAGTTTTTTCATGAAAAGAAAGGATGGACAAAGCATCAGGTTCTTTCTTCCCGTGCTGGATCTTTGATTCTTCTCATTCTCCGATCTAATTCGAAAAAAGAGCGAGGAAGGGGAAATATCAGAGCTGAAATTTGGTCTGGCACTTCACAGAACCAACCAAACCTCCACAGCCCTGGGGAAAGTGTATTCAGCTTCCCCCGAGCTGCTTATTAACTCGCTTTTAACGTCAGAGCCCCACCATGTGGAACCTGCAAAAAGAAACCCGCCTAGGCAGAACCCTTCCTATGTGCACAAATGTCACGGCAGCGGCTAATTAGAGTGAAAAAAGGGGGGAAAAGGGAAAAAAAAAGAAGCAGCAGCTCGTTAGAAAAATGAACAGCAGTGAAATAAGTACCAGGGGACACAAATGAACACATCTTGTCTCCGAAGCAGAGACGGTGCAGGCTGGAAGCTGAGGAAGGGTGTGCTCTGCCATGGGTCGGAATTAAGAGCTTCAATATGCAGCAGGAAGGGGAGATGTGTTTTTCAGAGGGACCATGTGATGTTTCCCCAGCACTGCACAAGCCTACACTGTGTCTTTGGCAAGTTGGTCGCCATGGCAACCTGAAATTTTTTTTCCTGTAAGGCAATTTGGTGGGTGAAATTGGAAGGAGAGATTCGGGCCAGGAAGGAGCATCCTGGCTGAAGGGACCAAAAAGAGTGACCCTCTGAGAGCAGCTTGGGCAGGTCCTGCCCAGCCCTGAGGACCAGGACCAGCCCCTGCACTCATCACTGGGCACCAAGTGATGGAGAAGCAATGGGAACCAGCGGGAACATGGGAAATTCCAGCTTAGTTTAAGGAAAAAAAACATCTTCCCCCCCCACCTTTAGAGCCCAAAGAGGATGAGGGAGCTGCATCCCAGGCTACCCAAACCTCAGCTACAGTCTCAGGAGCCTGGCCTTGCTCTGGGGGCTCTTCCCAACCCTCCTGATCCTTTGACCAAGCTCATTTCTAGTGCTTTCAAAATCCAGCCTCGAGCAGGCAGGTGAGGGCCCTTTCTGCTCCTCCAGTGAAGGAATCCCTGTTGGTTCTCTCCAGGAATTTGATTTAGGTGGAATTGGGAGGTCTAAGGGATCACCCAAGCCATGCATCCTCCAGAAGCAGGGACAATTCCCTCCATGCCCCTGTGGGGTCTGATCTTTCCAAAGAGACTGAGGAGAGGTGGCCAGAGGGCAAGCCAGAGATTGCTGCTTGCTCAGAGCAGCCCCAGGAGATGGTCCCAGCCATTCCCCTCTCTGCTGGAAAGGCTCTGCCTCATCCCAGTGCCGCTTTCTGACCTCCCCATCAGCAAAGGTCCTGCCTGGCTCTGCTTCACCCTCCCTCCTTCACCTCTGAGAGATGAAAGCCTCTGTCCCCTCTGCCATGGCGGCGTGTCACAGCTGCCAGGTGCCACCAAGGGCTCAGCTGTCACACAGGGACTCCAGTGGCAGGAGGGATTAAAGAGCAGCCTGTCATTCCCCAAGCCACAGATCACTCCGGCTCTCACTCCCAAAGCGGATCCGACACGGAGCTTGAGCTCGCTCTGCCACAGATCCCACTCTCCAGGGATTTTCCTCCCCTCTGCTGCTTCTTCTATTTTTTTTTCCCCCCAGAAAGCAATAAGCTGCTTTCTGAGAACTGAAGAAAGTGGGTGGGTGAATGGGAGAAGGGAAAAAAAAAAACCCCAAAGACGTGAGGCTATAAAACTGTAACTAAAATCGAGGAGCTCCTTAATGAGGACATTGGGGATTAAAGCTCATTTCTCCATGCCCCAGGAGGGCTTTTCACCCTGCTCTGGTGTTATATTTATAGAAGACAGATAGGCAAGTCTCCAATTCACTCTGAAGGTTGGATCCTGGATTTCTTGGTAGGAAAAGAAGCCCAACACTGCCAAATACTCTTCCATTGAAGAAAAAAACCCAGCTAATATTCGAGGATGCCAATCTATTCCCTTCTGCACCTCCAAAGCTGCTGAGAACCACCACCACCATACCCCTGCCAGCAGCAAGGGGTGCCAGGTGAGAGACACCACAGCCACAGAGCAATTGTAAGGAAAAGAGAGAAAACTCCAGGGGGAAATCACAGGCTCGATGCTGAAGGGATTTGATTTTCTGTTTAAAAAAAACAAACAACCCACAAGCGCTTTCCTTGTGTGATAAGTCAGGGAAAATCAGCATTCCCCATCTACACGTGTCTTGCAAAGGCAGGAAGTGGCTTCTGTGTTTTCCTGGACAAAAGAACTTCCCTAGGCAGGTGGTTTTGGAACAGCAGAGCATTGGGGCCCCTTTGCTTTCTGGGCTTTTTGAGGTGTCTGATGAGTTTGAGCCATTTTTAGGCTGCTCTTTGCACTTCAGAGCCAAGAGGACCATTGTGCAGATTCCCCCTTAATAGAAGAAATCCCTTGTCCTGTGCACACTCAAAAAGCCTCTCCTGCCATGTCATGTGTGTGTTAAACAGCACCTTTTCAGAGCATATTCCCCAGCACTAACATGCCTTTTGGTGCTCCCACAAGCTCTGAACATCCCTGGCCAAGCTCACTAAGGACTTTCATACAGCAGCTTTCTCTCCTTCTCCTGTCACTCCCTCACGTGCCTTTTGTTGGAAAGACTGGTGTGCAGTGAGACTTTGAGATCTCCCCAGCTCTGGAGATGCCCTAGGGAATCAATCCAGCAAATCTGATTAGGGCTTGTCACTGCAATAAGCTCATTAATCATGGCTGGGGTTGTTCCCATGCAGTTTCTGACTCCTGCAGGCACCAGCAGATCGGTGGGTCTGAGAACTACAGACACCAAAAAGTTCTTTATATAACAATGGCACTGATTTTTCCCCCCCCTCTTGAATATTCAGCACACCCTCATGAGTAAAAAGAGCCACAAAGCACCACTGAGATCATTTAGGCCAGCTCCTTGAACGGAGCCAGGCACAGAATTCCCCTGAAATAATTCCTGTGGCCAAAAAGATGAGAAGAGCTGGTTCAGAAAATGTAAAATCCAGCATGAAAAACTCTGCCAGCCACTTGCCTGAGTAATTTTTGCAGCAGCCAGTGGCCCATCCTGTTGTGTAAAATAAAGAATCACATTTCATTTCTTACCTGAACTTGTCTAGCTTTGCCTGGCAGCACCAGGCTCTTCAAGGAAGAGATGAAAGTCTTCTATTACTAAATTGCTATTTCTCCAGCCTCCCCCAAAATCTTCTCAGCTAAGCTAAGCCAGCTGAGCTGCTGCCATCTCAGAACACTCATTTCCCATGCTCCACCAAACACTGCCATCACAGTAGGGCTTGTAATAATTCCAGCCAGGATCACATCAGTGCCAAAACCCAGGGAAAAGAGCTGGCAATAACATTCCCTGGCCTCAAACACGTGCAATGATTTGGGGGGATGTGGCTCCAAATTAAACTCAGGGATAAACCCCTCATTCTGGAAACAACTGAAATCAAGGAGAGCTTTCTCCACTCTTTACAGCTTTATTGCAGCAAATGGATAAAACCAAGAGGGGTTTTGATATTCCCTCCCAATCTCACGGTGTATCTGCCTCTGAGATGCCCAAAATCCAGGACACTGGGATGAAACACAGCTCCAGCAGTGACAGAAAGTATTCAATTTCGAGCTGCTCAGCATTTCAAGCACCATAAATTTCCCCCCATTGATTTCCCCTCCTCTTTCAAGAGGATTTTACAGCTCGCTTGTGGCTTGGAGATTTGTTAGACCTTCGATAGAAGAACACAAAGCATTTGTGTCACTGCTTAACTGGAATAGCTCCTCTTGAGAGCCACAGAATGAAAGATACCTGGCACTTCCCAAGTGCAAAAGAAAACTAGGATTCCTCTAAGAAGACAGGCAATGATGAAAACAGCCTGTTGGCTTCAGTGGCTGGACTAAAATAGCAGAGGGATTTAATGAAATCATTTTTACAAACAGAGCTCAGTGGCTGGGTTTTCCTTCCCTATCCTGTTTCTAGGAGAGCAGGGGGTTCGTCTCCTTCAGCACACGGATATGCTTATGAGTGACATGTGTTAGTTTTTGGTGAGTCATGGGTGTTAAATTCCATCTCCAACTGGCTCCAGAGCAGGAGGCTTGGGCTGAGCTCCACACACATGGAGCACTCAGTCCTGGCACTCTCCAGGGACAGAGACCTGCTGATGGTTTGTACCCGAGCAAGGCTTGAATTCTTTTGGATCACAAAGACGTAGCACTGACTTCCTTTCCCAGCTGCTTTCCAACCTGTTTAGCACGCCAAAGAACAGCCCTGTTCTGCATTGCCAAACCTCTTTCAAAGCCCTCCCCTTCAGATTCACTGCCTGAAATGGCAGGTAGAACATCAGCAGCAATTGGGGCTGCTCCCACACGGGGGTCAGCGAGGGTGGGCTGTGCAGGATAGGCCTTGCCAGCTCCAATAAATCGTGGGTGTCTTTCATGATCCTTCCCACTAATTGGGCTCCAAACATCTCCTTCACAGACTGTCTGCAACAAAGGCACTGTGGTTCTCCCAGACAGCTCACACCACCTTCAGTTTCTGCTCCATGAAGCTGCGTGGCCCCAGGTCCAGGTATTTTGGGATAAGGTCCAAAGGCTCCATGAAGCATCAGGAGGAACGTGCCTCTGCCAACCCATGGAGGCAGAATCAGAAGAATCACTCAGGTTGGAAAAGCTCATCGTGGCCCAGCACCACTGCCTTGTTGACCACTAAACCACATCCTCAGGTGCCACATCCTTTTGAACCCTTCCAGGATGGTGACCCCACCACTGCCCTGGGCAGTTTGTTCTGAAGGTTTACAACCCTTTCATTGTGGTTTTTTCCCCCTGATATCCAATCCAACCTCCCCTGGCACAGCCTGGGGCCGTTCCCTCTCCTCCTGTCCCTGTTCCCTGGGAGCAGAGCCCGACCCATCCCTGGCTCCCCCCTCCTGGCAGGGACTTGCAGAGCCAGAAGGTCCCCCCTGAGCCTCCTTTTCCCCCCAAGCTCCCTCAGCTGCTCCTGCTGCTCCAGCCCCTTCCCCAGCTCCCTTCCCTTTCCTGGAGACATTCCAGCCCCTCCATGTCCTTTTTGGAGTGAGGTACATGAAGGCAAAAAGGCTTGAAGCCTGTGCTAGACTCAGATCTCAGCACGCTGATTTTCCTGCCCACTGTTCACAACTCCTGTCCCCCAGGACACTTGTGGGAGTGTATGGGATGGCCAACCCAAAAGTGAGAGGTGGCTGTGAGCCCTGCAGCTCTCCTGAGCAGTGAAGGAACAAGAGGTCTTTCATACTGAGCAGTCACTTCCCCTGCCCTGCCCCAAAACCTGCAGGCTCAAGGGGTACAAATGCTCCACGTGGGATTGTACTCACCCAACCCAGGCTATTCCATCTTGTCAGAGCTGGGTTTGTGCCAGTCCCCATGGCTGCCACCTCTTCCCCCTGAAGGGAAGGCTTCAGGAGTAAAGACATCTTCTGAGAAAGAACATGGACACACACAGGAGAATGAGATGCTTTCACACGTGTCTTCATTGCTGCCCAGAGAAGCTGTGGCTGCCCCATCCCTGGAAGTGTCCACGGCCAGGTTGGAGCAGCCTGGGCTAGTGGAAGGTGTCCCTGCCCATGGCAGGGAGTGGAATGAGTCTTTAAGATCCCTTCCAACCCCACCCACTCTGTGATTCTATAATAGATAATATCCAGCATTCAGCACAACATCCAGGCACCCCCAAGGGCTGCACACAAGTCCTGGTTCTGAGAGCAAAAATCTGGCAACCCAGAAAAGGTATGAACCTCAGCATGGCCCTGCCTGGCAGCAAAGTGCCCTCCTGGTACCCTCAGCAAAGGGAACACCAGCTGCCCACAGCCTGGGCAAACTGCTGACCTTCCACATTGTTTTGTCCCTCAGACAGGTGACCTTGAGATGTTCCAAAAGGCAAACCCAGGCCATCGTGGCAGGACTGTCTTACCTTCCCTGCGACCGCTGCCTCGCCTCGTTATCGGCACGTGCATCACCTATAAAATAAAGGTGTTTCTTTGATAAGCTCAGCTGGCAATAAGTCCACCTCTCCCTTTCCTCAGGCCCCGGGGGATCACTGAAGTCATTGCAAACCTCCCCAAAAACATTGCTGAAAACGAGTATTGCTGATGGTCCCACAAAGCAGTGGTGCTGCTAAGGAAATCCGTGGTTGTGGGGAGGCTCTCGGGGCAAAAATCCTTCATGCCTCACATCTCACCTCAGCATCCTCCAGTGCAGGTACAGCCAGGAGAGCAGAGCCTGCAGGGCTCTCAGGCTGTTACAGCCACAGAGGGGACCTCCTGGACTTCTTCAGGCAAAAATGTGGTTTTCAAAGCTCTCTATACCCTCGTTTTATTGGTCTCTAACCAAGTAACGAGACCCCCATCGGTCATGATCACTTGACTTGTTCATCCTGGAGGACACTGAGCTCAGAGCTCATGGGGGTCTGCAGACTCCTCTGCTCTCTGTGAGCAGTGACAGGACCCGAGGGAATGGCTGGAGCTGTGCCAGGGCAGTTCTTCCCTGACAAGGGACAAGGTTCTTCCCCCAGAGGGTGGTGGGCACTGCCCAGGCTGCCCAGGGCAGTGGGCACAGCCCCGAGGCTGCCAGAGCTCCAGGAGGGTTGGGACAATGGGACAGAGACAGGGTGGGATTGTTGGGGTGTCTGTGCAGGGCCAGGAGTGGGACTTGATGATCCCTGTTCAGGAGATTCTGTGATCCAGCCTGTGTCAGGGACCAAAGTCATGTTTGGGGCTCTGTCATGTGTGCTTTATGGTTGTGCTCGTTGATGGGGTGTGAGAAAACACTGCCCAGCTCCAGTGTGGAGAACTCAGCCTTGGAGAAAGAAACACCAGTGTGCCATTGAACTTGGCCTTTGCCAAGGGAACAGTGAAGAACAGAGTATTGTCAGCCCAGAATCAGCACCCTGAGCTGTTGCAGCCTGGGCTGGCGCTGCTGGCCAAGTTCCACTCCAGAGACAGGAGGCCCGAGGTGTGGTCCTGGGCTGGAGGGGAGAGGAGGTGCTGATGTGCATGGTTTTGGGCCAGGGGATGCCCTGAAGGTGCCCTGCCTGCCTGACCCTCCTGCCAAGCACCTGCCCCATCTCCTTCTCCCACCCAGTGATTCAAGATTCCAGTAACAGAATACATTTGCTTTGCTATTGTGTTATAGGAAGAAATTGGCTTTGCTCACTCATCAATTTGCTTTGTTACCTCAGTCGTGTTTTCTTGGGAAATCCTCCTGAATGGGAATCCTCGTGCGTGGGAATCCTCCTGAACCCCTAACACAGCCTCGGTCAGGCAGAATTCCTTCTCCCCAAATGCCACGGGAGCTGCCCCAGGCTGAGGTCCCTTGAACCGAGTCACATCTCTCAAGCGAGTGCTGTGGTGCTCTCTCTGCAGCCCTCTGCTGGGGGAAACACTCTCCTTTTCGAGTGCAATAATTCCCTTTGGCATTTATTCCTTATTAACATCGCGGGAAATCTATTCCCCAGCAGGACCATTGGCAGCAGCGCTGAATTTTAAGCGCTGGTTAAGGAAGACTTGCAGGAAGATGTGTCTGCTTGTAAGAGCAAGTGTTTGTGCTGAGTGCCCTATTAAACAACGCTTATGTCAACCCACAGAGGGCTCACTGAGCATCCAACACTGTGCTCCACGTTTTAGGGTTTCTCATGCAGGCTTTCTGCTCTGCAAATCAAGATTTCCTGTGGGGCACCCACTAGCTAGCTCTGAATAGAGATTTTGAGGGGAAAAAGAAAAAAGAATAAATGACAAGCTAACTTGGCAATTCAAGCCAAGAGAATGTGACACAGAGTGCAGTTTGTTTACAAGGCAGCTGGGTATGACCTTAAGCTGAAGGGCAGGGTTAGATGGGATATTGGGAAGAAATTCCTCCCTGTGAGGTGGGGGAGGCCCTGGCAGAGTTTTCCCAGAGAAGCTGTGGCTGCCCCTGGATCCCTGGAAGTGTCCAAGGCCAGGTTGGATGGGGCTTGGAGCAACCTGGGCTGGTGGGAGGTGTCCCTACCCATGGCAGGGGGTGGGTCTGGATGAGGTTTCACATCCCTTCCAACCCAAACCATTCTGTGAGTCTGCAATTCAACTTATTCATTTAGTCCCTTACACTTTCCAGGATTAAAGGCTGTCCATATGCTTGCTAGTGAAACTTTGCTCCCTCAAGCACATCTCCCAAGTGCAGGCACCCAGGTTCAGGTGTCACCTCATGGCTAAAGTGGACACTGGCCTGACTTTTCAATCAGCCTGCAGGAATTCCCAGATTTGGTGAGCATTTCGTCACACCCCAAAAACCAAACAAGAGCTCCAAGAGGGAACACTTTGATCTCAGCAGAGCAAAGCTGTGCTGGGAGGACATGCTCAGCTGAGAGCTGGGTTTGGCAGTGGAGCCAGAGCCATCAGGACTCCTCTCTTTCCAAGACATGCCAATCACTGCTCTCCAGGCACTCAAGGCATGAAGTGTTGGGGTTGGAGTGCCAGACTGCTGTAGGAATTCACACATGGAGCAAGGTCAAACCCCTGAGCTGATGGAAAGGGAAATGTAACAGGAGACAGCTGGACTTCAAACCACAGTCACTTTTCCTCTCAGGACCTCCAGTTTTGAAGCTGCAGTTCACACACAGACACCTGACTTGTCTTTAAAAGAGAAGAGAGCTCCCCTCTTTGCTCCCCCAGGCAGCAAAAAGCAGTTTTCCCTTTCCTTACCTCCTCGCTGCTCATGGACTCGGAGCTGAATGTGCCACGATGGCACCGCACGATGACACCGGTCACCTGCTCTTCAGAGACATCCACAACACTCCTGCAGGAGGCAGCTGGCTGTGACAGAACGAAACAGAGCAAACCTCAGAGGGCAAACCTCCAGCACAAACCCCCTCGTGGCAGTTTCCTCGGGGGTGGGAACCTGCAGAAGGATTTTAAAGGAAATTCCACGAGAGAGAAGCTCGAGGAAGATTCTATGCGACCACACACGGGTTATTGCTGGACAAAGCCTTGAGGGAGGAGAAAACCTCTGCATGCTTTACACAGCTCTGGCATCACCAAGCACCAAAAAAATATAAAAATAAAGGTCAGTGCAGGGCTATGCCAATGGCAGCTCCAGCTGTGGAAGTTAAATTACCTTCTTTAAAGAAGTTGTGTCTGCAGTTTGAGAGAAGCTCCAGCAAAACCTGCACTCAGGTTTGAAAAACACATTGTTACACTATTTTCCATAGTGTACTGCCCCAAGAAGAAAGAGGGATGGTGCCTGTTGAGGAGCCAGGGCTAACACTGGAGCAGCCAACCAAGTAAAAACCATCAGTTCTGTGTGGTGCCACCTGCACACACAAGAGCTGCTTAGCTCACAAGTAGGGATGCTCAAAGAGGTTCTCCTCCCCTCTTCATGGGGTAAACTGCCCCTTCAGGGAGCTAACACAACTCATAAGCTGTTGTCCAAGTTACAGTGGCCAGGACCAGTTTGTCACTCTGTGGGTGTAACCAAAGCTGTGTATTCTGCACTCTCTGTGTCACTTCTGATGGACTGTTAATAATGGATCATTTGCAGCAGCTGCCCAGGGCACCCCTGGCACCTCAGGGTACAGGCTGGGTGTTAAAGAACCCTGTGAGGTAGGGAAGTGTTCCTGTCTTCACACCCATGACTCAGGTGTGATATCTCCCCTCTGGGGAGGCATCAGCACCTTCACGCCCACCTGAGGGGTCGTGTCTGCTGATGGGCCATCAAGGAGTGTCCCATGACTCAGAGAGTGAATCACCCATTGTGGAACTCCTCACCCTGGGGAGGTGCTGGGCATTCCCACCTGAACCTGAGCATAGACAATCTTGGGGTTTGGGGACTTCTGGCACCACTCGTGGCATCCAGAGGAGGACCAGAACCTGAACGTCAACAGGACTGCGACTGCCACTCTCAACCAGACTGTGACCATCGTCCTCACCAACAGGTTTTCTCTTTCCTTTCACTTTGTACTCAGGGGACCCACGTGGTGCTCAGCACAGGGGCTGATGATCTCCATTCTGTTCATGCCCCAGAATGCTGGATTGTACCTCTGGGGTTTGTGTGTCAAAACCAATTCTTTTCTCCCTATCTTTGTATTTATTGCGATCTTTCTAGTAAACTGTAACTCTGACTTATGATCTCTTTTGAGTTGGGTTCGTTTCTCGGAGCAAGAGTTGTATCAAGAGATCAGCACTGCCAGCACAGAGAGGGAATGTGCACTACATGGGAAGAGAAACCTTTATGTGGTGCCCAGATGCATGATAGCCTAAAGCTGGTCAAACATCAGGTCTTCTACCCTCTTATCTTAGAGAAGAAGCCATTCCTTCTGGGATTTGGCCCCAAAGCACACAAGACACTGCTCCAAGACACAAATCCTCGTTTCAGTTCACAGCAATGCCCATATTCCCCACGGAGCAGGCAGAAGAGTTTCCCAGCACTGACCCTTCCCACCTGGCACCCACCCCGTGCTGCAGGTTGTATCTGTTTAGGCTTTCAGAAAGCCAATCATTCCTCCTTTTTTGGCACCAGCAGCATTCCCAGCACATCCTGAGAGCATCTCCTGCACAGAGGGGAAGGATTCCCACCCCCACCAGAGGCACTCACCACATAAGGGCCAGTTTTGAAGGCACAGGTGAAGGGGTCTCTCCCCAAAGCCTTCGGGCACACGGTCTCACGGATGCTGAAGTGCAGCTCCAGTCTGTAGGCATCACTGCTCCACATGTCAACCTGGTAGAAGGAAGGCCAACACAACACACAACTAGTGCTCACCACTCTCCTGTGCCCACTGCATGGCAACCTGGCTCATTTGTCAAGCAGGAGGTGACACGAGGGCATTAGGGCTCAGTGCCCAACTTCGAGCAGGTTGCTGCATGAGAAATGCTTTTCTTTTTGGTAACAGCAACACAGGACAGTTTTCCACAGGAATTTCATTTGAAACCTCACTCACTGGTGGAATCTCATCCCACTTGAACCCCCCAGTCGTTGCTGGGTCCTCCTGCTCAGAGCTATGAGGGCCTGAGGTGTCAAAGGCATTAGCCCTGCATGTTACCCCTTCTTTTGTGAGAACCAGAGTGCCAAAAGCCCTGTGTTGGACATCCAGACCTCTAGAATGCCTCTTGCAAACACCCAGCTTGGAAAGCACATCCCAGGAGGGCAAGCAAGCAATTTAATGCAGTTAAACCAAGGGCAACATGCACACAACATTGAAAGATTTAGAGAGCTTGACTGCTTTTTGGTTATTCTTTTCCCCTTCTCACTGTCTAATCAATGTTTTAGCTCAAGATGAGAGACTCAAAAAAAGGCAACACCCCCCAGGAAAAAAAACCCAAACCAACAAACGATGAGTTTGCATTGCTTTCAAATACTTGTCTAGTTTTTTTCTCCAGACTATATAAATTCAAAAGTCATCTTGCCATTCATTCTTGCAGCAGACTCGATACATGCTGCCTACAGAAACAGTTCTGAGGGTGTTCAGGAGCATGGACATGCCAACTTTGACTTAACTCTGGGTATCCAATACAACATTTAGCACCACGAATTAAAACAAATAAGCATTTCCTGCCTGCATTTAGACTGCAGCAGATTTAAACCACATTTAGTGGTTTAGATGGATGACAAATAGAGACTGGGGAAGGAATCCTGAGCGTGTGGTGGCATTTAATCAGCTGAGACCTTCAGATGAACCAAGCTGCTGCTTGATGCCCAAAGCAAAGCACTTTTGAACCAAATCCTACCAGACATCCTTCAAAGGTTTCTCTTCTAAGGGTGAAAGACCTGAACTTCTAGAGTATTTTTAATTACAAGCCAACCTACAAAGGTTTTTTACATTCCTAAAGCTGTAACTCCAGCTAATGCCCCAAACCCACCCTCTTCCAAGCAGCAAACTCCAACTAACCCTGGTTTTCTGAGTGGGAGAAAAGTTGTCCATCCCAGCAAAGCATATTTCAGGCAAAGGATCTCCATTGTCTGTGCACTTACTCGCATGACGTGGCTCCTGACAACCCCATACAGGTTTCTCCCCCACGACTGGGAGTTGATCCGTGCAATGGAAGCATTGAGAGCCTCCTCCACGACAGGGAGTTCATAGTCATAGGCTGGAAACCCTGAGGGGGAAGCACAGTTCCATCAGAGGTTCTTTTAGGACTTGCATTTCCCTCCCCCAAAACCACCGTAAGGAAGAGGACGTGGCTCCGACTTACCCGAACACGAGAAAACGCTCAGTGTGAGGAGAAAAATTGGGATCTTCATGGTGTGTGCCTCCAAATTCTCCAGTCTTTTCCCTTTCTAAACAAGGATTTCCAGTGCATATTCCTGTCTTTATATAAATGCAGCCTTGATCCCACGCCTGACGTCCCCATGTCCAAGCTCTGCTACAAACATTGCACTTTAAACAGAATCGATGCCAGGATAAATATTTGCTGTCAGCTCTTCTCCCTTCAGCAGGAGCTCTCTGATAAGGGTCAGGCTGCAGTGCCTTTTTTCCAGGACTGAATTCCCAACAGGAGAATGGAGGGAGCACTGAATTCCCAGTATCTCCATAGCCAGAGGCAGAATATGGTGATTTTGTTCACTTTTAACCATTAGTTTTCTAGAGGGTGAGTCAACTCTTTCCTTAGCACTGGACCTTCATCACGCTGGACATCAGGAGGATTCTATTCATGGGAAGGGTGCTCAGGCTTTGGAAGGGGCTGCCCAGGGAGGTTTGGAGTGCCCAGCCCTGGAGGTGTCCAAGGAAGGATTGGATGTGGCACTCAGTGCTCTGGGCTGGGGGACAAGGTTGGCATCAGGCACAGGGTGGGCTCCGTGGGCTGGGAGGGCTTTTCCAACCTCAGGGATCCTGGGATTCTAAGCAGTGTCTGATCCCTTTGGCACTGATGGACACAACCTCACCCTCCAGAGCTCCTAGTGGTGCTGCTGGAAGTGGACTTTGAGAGTGAAGCAACGGAAAGCAGAACCTCAGAGGCCTCACTGTGTTACTTTGAGCCTTTGAAACTTTAAATATTTAGATTCCCTGTGCCTGCCAGGTCAGCAGGAACAGCTCTTCCAGGGTCACTGGCAGCACTCTGTAGCTGATGCAAGGCACGCATTTACCTCCAGCCCCAGAGACTGGTACCTGAAAAGCCAAAGAGCTATGTCTATTTTTAAAATTATTTATTTATGTCTTGCTGACCCTACTGACAATTTTCAAGGTTTTCTCCCTACCCCCGGGGCACATTCTCTGTCAGTTGTGCTGTTGCATCCTTTTGCATTTAGTGAAAGTTTCCTGCTATCACCAGGCAAGCCAAGCCCTGGGAAAACTTGAAATCCTGGGTGAATCCAGGCAAAAGATCCACCCTGTGCTTCTGAAGCCAAGTACAGTCACCAGTGCCATACCCTGTCCACTGTGAGCTTCCTGCTGCCTTTTAAAGGGGCTTGCAATGAAAACTGCTTTTAAACGTTTTCCTAATTTCCCCACAGGCATTAAAAAAAAAAATCACAAGTCTAAATTTCAAGGATTCCTAAATACCAAAGCTGTCATTTTCCCCTCTGGATTTCAGAGTCTTTGAGCAGTCACACGAGGTTTTCGACATTAAATAAAAAGTCACTGGTGGTGAGTTCAAGCCTAAAATCACCATATACTTCAGATAATGACTTTAGTCATGAACAGCAAAGCCAAGAAATACCCAAAGAGGATATTCAAGGCACTGCTTTGTCTCATGTCCTGCACAGCAGCAACTGGGAATTCAGTGAGGGATTCAGAAGTCTCAGGCTATGCCTGAAACCACAAAGACTTTTAGTTGCTGAAATGGACCTGCCTGGTGCCTGAGGTTGGGCTTTATAGGGCTATATATATCAAAATATATGATCTTACAAGGGCTGGATGGATGGAGGGATGGATGGATGGAGGGAGGGATGGAGGGATGGGTGGAGGGGTGGGTGGGTGGATGGATGGATACACAACCCAGTGAAAATGCCTGCTCCTAATTCTGTGAGCCTTTAGAAAATTCAACTTTAACTGATATTTTCACATTAGCTTGAAATCCTTGAGGGAAAAGGTAGAGATGGAATAGTCCAGGTCTTCCAATTCTAGTCGAAGGTATCCCTGCAGGGAGGTTGGAAATAGATGATCTTTAAGGTACCTTCCAACACAAACTCTTCTGGAATTCTATGATGCCCCAAGCTGAGAGCAAAACTACAATTTTACTCAAGTTCTCAGCTGCTCTGTAAACATTGCAGCATCAAAGGAGGTTTAAGACTCCAATTTAGCCTTGTATAGACACAATACCAACAGCAACCCCCAAGTTCAGCATCTTTAATGCCACTGTGGAGCCTGGAATTGGTGCAGGCTCCTGGTCCTGACATTAGACAGTCCAAAGGCAGAAGAAAGGGCACTTTTTTACTCTTCACTTGTTAAATTGTCGTTATCTCAACCTGGAATTCCAGGTTTTTTTCCTTGCTCTTGCCTTTTCCACTCTCTCACCCCAGCAGGTGAGGGTTTTGCTGCCAGCTGGAGTCAACCTGCCACTGTCACATTCTGGCAATCCATCACCGATGACAGAGTGATGCTGAGAGCCTGCATTTAGCAGACAATTCTGATTGCAGTGACCAGCTCCAGGGATAAAAACAAGCCCCAGTCACTCCTCCTGATGTACTGAGCATGAGAACAAACATCCTGGGGGCATTCACATGGGCAAAAGGCTGGCAGACAGCACAGAGATATCCATTAAGATGGATAAGCCAGCTCAGAGGCTGACATGAATCGTGCTCCTGAAGCGTTTTCTGCAGCATTAAATACTCCCTGACTCAACAGCCTGGTAGTGTTGGAGTTCCTCTGCCTCCTGAGGGTTCAGGGCCTGGATCAAAGCCATCAGTGACACCAGGGACTCTTGGCATTCGAGGATTTGTGTGTCAAACCGAGAGGGCTGAAGGACTGTAGGAAATTACAGAAAGGCTAAACATTGTTGTCTTTGGATTTGTGGATTTTATAGTTTAAGTTTATGCCTCTCTGACAGCTCCAGCAAAGCCAGGACACTTATGTGTTCAAACTGGCCTGAAGAAAACATTTGTGGGGTTCAGCCAGCATGTGTTCCCAATCTAAGCCCACCATGTATTTGCAGAGATGAATTTTCACAGTTCCCCCTCAGTGGAAGCACTAAGACCCTCAGTCAATCCAGCCATGAGGTTACAAACTCAGCCTGCCTTTCTGCTCCTGCTGAATCCATCTGGAATTGATGGATCTGAGATTTCACGGAAAGCAAAAAGAATTATTGCAATCAAGGTATAATTACAGCCCATTATTAATTCCTAAATTGCATTAATCTCTTTTCAAAATACCTGCATACAAGCTACCAGCCTAGGCAAGCAGAACACTTTCAGCCTTCCCTTACCCATATATCATTCCTTGAGCTCTTATTTTGAACTGTATGTGACTTCAGCATCTGCCAGACCAAACCCATATTGCAGATAAAACAAAAACATTTTCCAGCTATTCACCATGAAAAGCAAAACTACATCTTTTAAGCAAAATAAATGCCTCTTTAAAAAAAAAAAAAAAAGGGGGGGGCATTTGATATAATCTCCTTGACATTCCTTATCACAAGAAAGATTTCCCAATAGCACAAAACTCAACAGAAATTAACAGGGAAATCATTAGATCTACTTGTTTCTTGGATGACAGTTTTACAATGTTGTTATTGGAACCACATTAACATGCTGCACACAAAAAGAAAAATAGGAATGGCATAAAGCAAGAGCTACTACCCACTTACACCGGGGAAGCAGGAAAACACCGACACCAAATTGCCTTGGGACAGTGTCATATCAGTGTCTTAAATCAAATTAATAATGGAAGAGCAGGAGGCAGCCAGGGGCAAAACCATGTAAGGCACCTTCTCTGTGAGGAAATACAGCCTGGCTTATTTCCAACACCCAGGCACTGCATTTCTGCCAAGATTCTTTCTGCAGGCTCTGCAGCACACACATCCCTCCCAGCCAAGGGTATTGCCCCCTCCTGCAGCAGCCTCAGACATCAGCAGTGGGCCACAAAGCATCTTCCCTTCCTTGAGGTTTTCCATCCCATGGCAAGGAGCACACCCCCAGGGATAGGGGACATCCCACAGGAAAGCAGCTTGGGCTACAGGGTGAGGAAGGAATTTGTCAGGGTATGGAAGACCTGTCAGGACAGCTTTATCCTAGAGGATAACTGAAGGAAGGTCCAAGTTTAAAATCTGCAGCCTCAGTTTCCAGGACAGCCCAGGTTTGGCCAGCTTCCACCAAAGAGGAAGCCATGACTAACGCCCCATCCATCTACAACCATCTCCATCTGCAGGGAAGAGGCAGCACAGCCCTGGAGACATTGGATGCTAGAAAATGAGGACACCAAATTTAAGCATCCCCAGTTTAGATCAGCACATAAAGGAAGGAAAAAGAAGGATGAATCCATCACCTCTTGTGGCACAGCAGCAAAAGCCAGGCACACATACATTGCCATGGATTAAAAAAGCAATGCATAAAAATATAGTTAAGATGGGGAGAGCAAATTCATTTAGGAAACCATGGCAAGGCTGGATTCCTTCACTCCTTCCCCAGCAGACACTCCAGCTGCAGCTCCAGTTGCTCCAAGGGTGTTTCCA
>JAWWEW010000002.1:5066937-5087312 GCA_035583185.1 Anabacerthia variegaticeps | reverse complement strand
TCCCATCCCACCTTGGCTCCATCCTTGAGCACCATCTGCTGGCTTTTCCTCCAGTGACTCCTCGGGCAGCCACCAAATCCTAACCCCCCAGGGGGCTGCAGCAGCAGGCAGGGGCATACTCCCAGATTTAGAGTTTATAGAACACAGTTCACAGCTACAGTCACCCCGTTCACAAGAGTACACACCACTGGAGCTATGGGCAAATGCACAGCAGGTTTTATATAAGAACAGAATGAACTAAAAGCACAGTTTACACATCCAAGACATACCAATGACATAGGAAAAATATTCCCTAGAAAGGAAACTTATCTCAAGAATTTGTGACGCAAGCTAACTGCCATGGGAGTCAATGAAAGCCTGGTCCTCTGGAAACTTTTCAGCAGGAAAACACCAATATTATCACATGTAAACAAGTAAGACTGCTATTGGTAGTGCTGTGAGCTGTAGGATCATGTGATGCACAGCACAGAGTACAGCCAGGTCATGAGATGCAGGAGAAAGAGAGCAGTAACATTTCTGGTAATATGATAAAGATATAATAAGGATATAAAGTTACTAGAGAGCATCCAAAGAAGGGCCTTAAAGATGACGAAAGGACAGGAGGGGAAGCTGTACAAGGAAGAGCTGAGGCCACGTGGCTTGTTCAGCCTCGAGAGGAGATTGAGGTCAGACCTCACTGGGGTCTGCAGCTTCCCTGATGGGAAGCAGAGGGACAGCACCGACCTCTGCACCTCTGTTCTCTGTGAGTAGTGACAGAACCCAGGGAACACAGCTAGAGCTGTGCCAGAGCACGGTTAGGTTGGGTCTCAGCAAAAGGCTCTTCCCCAGAGGGTGGTGGACACTGAACAGACTCCCCAGGGCAGTGGGCACAGCCCCAAGGCTGTCAGAACTCCAGGAGTGTTAGGACAATGGGACAGGGTGGGATTTGTTGGGATGCCCTGGGCAGGGTCAGGAGCTGGAGTTGATGATCTTTGTGAATTCCCTCCAATTCTGGATATTCTGTAATTCCTGAACACTGGGAATGAAGATGTATACAAAGCTTTTCCAGGTAAATAAATGCCATTTGAAGTGCCTTTAGTTGGTTGTACACCCAGTTACACCACACAAAATGAGACAAAATTCTACTTTAGACAGAAAACACAAAGAGCCACCTCAGCATATGAAGCACTGCAATATCTAAAGCTGGCCCACAAGCTTTTCTCCATTTCCAAATGCAAACAGCAGCAAACAGATGTTTGAAAAAGTGAAATGAACTGCAATGCTCCCAGGATACAAATTACCACTACAGAAACAAGCAAGGATTGCACACAAGGCCTTTGGAAACACTCTCTAGATGAATTAAAGTCTCTCCCATATAAGGTAAAAGCTGAGCTCCTACACTGCTGCAGTCCCAGGCAGAGCAGGAAGAAGTCCACAGTGTTCATGTACAGTCTAATTTGTGAATGCAGGGTTGGACCAAAGGCTTTCCTCAGGGGGACGATGCTGAAAATCCACTGTATTCTGGCAAATCAGTATTGCAGACCTCAGCAGGTCTCTGACAGACAGGGCATGCAAGGAAAAATCTACATCTGGCTACTACACAAAGGAATGGGAAGGGACATTGATTCATTATGACAAGCAATTAGTGGCTAAAGGAAATCCAAGAACAGGCCCCTCTGAGCAAAATGGAAAAGCAGAGTGATTTTGGCAACAGCAGCAGAACTTGTGGAATTCAGAGTGCTTTGTAACAGCAGCTGACAAGGACTAATTGCTGCCATTGGACTTGAGGGAAGATGATAAAAAGGAGAGTGTGGGTAACATGGGAATCCTGCAAGTAGATAAACAGTCATTCCATGCTTTACCATCACCTTGCAACAAGCAGAAAGAGCTGTTTGGTCAAAGAAAATAGAAATAGCAAAGAAATCAAACAATAGTGACTCCTGCTGAGACATTGCCACTGTGGTGCCATCTGTTTGGTGGTTACCACCAGGTGAGAGGAATCATTCTTCATGAGCTGGTACCTGGGTGAGCAAAAGAAAGAATGTTAGAGCAGAGCCCCTAGCCTACCTCAAAGCTTTGCTTTCATCCTCATGACACCAGCTCTGATAACTGGATGCCTTGTGCGACATCTGGGCTCAAAGAGCTCTTTGCAGTACCCACTCAGCACTTCTTGTCTTGGAGTAGCAGAGATCCTGACCGCCAGAAGCAAAAGCAACACCTGCAGGTTGCCCAGAGAAGCTGTGGCTGCCCCATCCCTGGCAGTGTCCAAGGCTGGGTTGGATGGGGCTTGGAGCAACCTGGGCCAGTGGAAGGCGTCCCTGCCCATGGCAGGGGATGGAACTGGATGAGCTTTAAGGTCCCTTCCATCCCAAACCACTCTGGGATTCTATGATTCTTTTCAAAGTACTTGTCTAAAATGAGAGGTCACTTCCACAAGCTCCATTATAAACAGCTATCCTATTTCCTAGGTTGTCCCACTGTATCTAATTGCAACCTGTTTTGAAGCCAAACTGCAGCTCCACTTGCTCTGAGCCAGTGCTGTTTGAGCAGGGTTGGACTACACAACCTCCAGAGTTCCACTACAGAACAGCTCGGGGTGGCTTGGAGATCACTGTAGCCAAGGAAAAGCCCTGCAACTGGTGACCCCTGTAGATTTTATTAATGCATTGCAAGACATTCATAACTAAATGGAACTTCAGGTCAAGTGACTATAAAGTTATCCCCAGAAAATGGTGAGATGCCTGACAGGGCAATGTTTGGCACAGGTATGAGTTCTCTTGAAGAAAACCCCTCTGTGGAAGGAGACAGACAGTAACGTTCAGGCTGATCAAATTGTCCCAGGTTATCCTTGCCAACAGCTACATTTCTTAACCTGAAGTCTTTAAAGCTGACAGTACTCTTTGCATCCCTCACAATTCTGCCTTTCACACCCCACTGGCTCTTTTGGCTCCAAACCAGTTCTTTCACAAAACATGAGGTAAAAGGACACAAGGCTCTTTAATGAGACACAGCTCTGGAGGCTTTGGGTCAACCCTTCACACCACAGCTCATTGTACTGGACACAGCAAAGCTACAGTGATCCACTGTAATGCCCTACTTGACAATGAGAAAATAAAAAGCTATTCCCACCCTCAATTCTGTCTGTTGTATTTAGTTATTCTGCATTTCAGAGTTAAAATGTACCAACTGTAAAGGATCCAGCACAGCAGCTCCTAATTGTCTAAAGGACCTCCAGCACAAAGATGACTAAAACAACCTTGGGTTATTCAGTTTTTGAAAGGCAAGGAAGCAAAACAAAATACTGAAAACTGTGCAAAAAATTGATAGAAACACCAGATGGCAAATTATATTTTCAGGAGAAAAAACACAAACAAGGAAGAGAATTTGGCTCGTATTCCTTTGCCAATAGTAGACAAGATGAATACAAGCATCCATAATTAATACTAACTCTTCTTCCAGAGACACATCAATTTGACATCACAAATCCTTATATAACTTATTCAAGCCAGAGTATGGATTTCCAGAGGGCTTACCTCGCTCAGGTAGTTGCTCTTGGATTTCAGCTGCATTCACTTGATTTTGCTAGAAATCTCTTTCAGAAGGCCTTTCAAATCAGAGAGCTTCGCAAAAAAAAAAAAAGGTTATTTATGTACAGTCAGTCTAGCTTGAAGAAAACAATGCCAATGAATAATATGAGTAACAAGTTGCCTCTCCAAATACCACATCAAATGCTACAGCACTTGAAAGGACACTTCGTATTAGAGTGTTCATCAGGGCAATTAGTGCAGCAAGCCCTAATGCATGCACATTTCAACTGGTTAACAAGAATAGAGAAGCACAATATGGATATCACTGTTCAGTAGAAAATTAAGGTTATCAGATCTCCTTACAGTTTCAAGAAGAGCATCACTTGCCACAGACTTGCTCACCATTTCCATTTCAGTCTGGAAAGCAAGCTATTATTTTTCAGTCTAAACTATTTGGCATCAATCAAAAGATGCATTTGGAAGTATTATGTGGGTCTTTTCACCCTTGGACTTATAAAAAGTCTGTTCTTCACACCAAAGCAACTTCCCACTTGAGAGGCTAAATACATAATTCAGTCAAGCCTCAGAGAATACCCCTTGTGAAGGTCTTTTCAGTATCACAGCCATAAAACTTACACCTGTATGACAATTCAAATGGTGTGTTCTGTAGTGGACTGGGAGCTTTATGGTGCTTAATTAATTCATGCTTTCAGCACGAGAAGCTAAACTTGACAGCCACGTTTGGGAAGGAGACACACTGCTATTCCATCCAATAAGGAATACTGAGAAACACTTCTCCAATGACAGGAAAGGGTCTACTTCATTTTCAGCATGATATGAAGCTACACAGAATCACAGAACACTTTGGGTTGGGAGGGACCTCAAAGCCCATCCAGTTCCAGCCCCTGTCACAGTCAAGGACACCTTCCACTAGCCCAGGGTGCTCCAAGCCCCATCCAGCCTGGCCTTGGGCACTCCCCGGGATCCAGGGCCTGCCCACCCTCCCAGGGAAGGATTCCTTCCCAATATCCCACCTAACCCTGTCCTCTGGCAGTGGAAAGCCATTCCCTCTCGTCCTGTCACTATGCTCCCTACATTCTAACATATGGAATCAAGGGAGCACGTTAAAAAAGCCCAAATAAAATGAGGCCCTGGTGACAATAATCAATACTGCACATGACTCTCATGCTCATTTTCTTTGTTGTGGCCCATCACTGCTTTAGCAGAGAGAATCACATTCCCCAAAGCAATCTGAAACACAAGTACCTTTGCATCC
The DNA here is from genome assembly GCA_035583185.1 of Anabacerthia variegaticeps. Taxonomy (NCBI): domain Eukaryota; kingdom Metazoa; phylum Chordata; class Aves; order Passeriformes; family Furnariidae; genus Anabacerthia; species Anabacerthia variegaticeps. The sequence continues at coordinate 5,082,530 of JAWWEW010000002.1, read as the reverse complement.
AGTTGTCTAAATCGATGCACCATCCTGAAACCAGAAGGAGCACAGAGGAAAGTGCTGAGTCCAGCTATTCGAGAAACCTTTGCTAGCTCCTACCCTCCAACCCTCCTCCCTCAGTGTTCCATCCTCCCAAGGAGCCAGAGCTGCAGGTGATTGGCATGGTTTGTATTACCAGCAAATGAACAGATGAACTACTATTAGTAGGATGCTATTTCTTCTTTAGACACTTCTGCTTCCAATAAAAAAAGCTATTTTCTTGGTATTTGTTTGGTTTCTTGTCTAATGCTGGGTGCCTCTGGGTAGTCTTAACTCAGTTATCACTCATCTGTCAACAGCAATGGAAGAGTCTGGTCTTTCTTGTCCATTCTTATCAACTCTTCCCTTACATTTGATTTAGGGAAATACTCAAGCTGCTTGAAGTTAGCAACAAAGTCAAACCATCACACCAAGCAGGTTACTGTCCTGTTTTCTAGCTTTATTTCTATTTTTAACATCTGATGCTATTACTCTGAAAACACTGAAACAGATCCCAAAGATAGTGTGTCATGAGCTGGCAGTCAAAGAAGCATAGTCTAAGTCCCCAAACTTCCAAAAGAGTTGTTCCAAGGAGCATCTTCCCCTCCCCAGAGATCTTTCCTACTCATGGTAGCAAGTATAGATCTCCATATATATTAATCCTGGGGGAATGTTTGATATTCCAGGTGTAATACTAAGTATTCTCTGGGAGCTGTATAAGCGTAGAATTATTTAGGTTGGAAAAGGCCATCATGTTCAATCCTTAACTCAGCACTGCCAAGGCTACCACCAAACCATGTCCCCAGGTGCCACATCCACCATCCACATGGCTTTTAAATCCCCCCAGGATGGGGACTCCACCCCTACCCTGGGCAGCTGTGCCAGGGCTGCACAACCCTGTCAGTGAAGAAGTTCTTCCTAGTATCCAGCCTGAACCTCTAATGTTACAGAAACAGTCAGCAATGGTACTGCTTTCCACAATGAGGTCTCAAAACACTGTGGGAAGACATTTTCTTCTCTGCAGCAGATAAGCCACCATTCCATTTTAAAAATTGAAAACAAAAAGCACATTTACATTTAGTTTGTTTACTTACTCATTAGTCTGTAAACATTTAGAGCTGCTGAAAACTTGCCTCCACTAGAATTATTCAACAGAAAACTAAGAGAACGAAGACAAAGAAGGGCAGACGTACTCTTCTGATGAATCATTTGCTTTGGTATTGATTTTGACAAGGTAATTCTCCTTCATGACAGCTTCCCATGCCAGAATTTCATCATCCTCATTTCTTGAGCCTAGGAAATGTATTTGGAAGAAGAAAAACAGTTAAATTTCCCTTTCTGATGCCTAGATGTAAAAATGCTGGGTCAGTGTTTGCGTGCAGAGGTTAAGGCCTCCCTTCCCCACTTCCCACCCACGACACAGCTCTGGCAGGCACAACATTACTGCAATTCACTGGCAACCAGAACTGGTTAAAAAAAGAAAACACAGAGAAAAACCCCCAAAACCCACCACACTTGCAAGCTCCAAGTGTCTTTCTGGATTTGAGTCTTCATTAACACAGGTACAACTGCTATGAACAGGCATAGGACATTCCAGAAAGTTCTACGTAGATTTGAGTTTTCCATTTGTTTCTATATTATGTCATATTGGATCATTAAGAATGAAATACGTTAAGAATCATGACTTATTGAAGTGAAATATTTCAGAAAGATGAAGTATTTTCTTCTCTAAAAAGCATCTCCTGGTTATTCTATAAAATCAAGAGGGACACAGAGCAACCCACTCGAGGCAGCAAAGTCCTCCAAGAAAACAGAACAGCGCTTATTCCTGTTCCAATAGAACAGCACAAACCATGTGGGTTTGAATCAAAAAATAAAATTAACTGAGACAAAAGAAGTCCAGAGCTGGAAAATGGCTAAAGTTTCATTTTCCCCAACCTCACATAGCCCTCAGTTGTTCTCGCAGATACCAACAAGCATTTAAACACCCAAATCCCAACCATTTGCATAAGAGTTAGGTGGGGAAGGCAGGAATTTGCAGCAATCTATACATTAATGTGCTCTCTCCACGCAGGCCTCAGCTCCTGTCAATCAGCAAAAACATGATGGATATTCTGGCTCTAATTAACTCTTTCATTTGCTTTCAGAACAACAACATCAACTGTGCATCCTTTGAGCAGAAATATCTGCCATCAACCTCCCCTGCAAGCAAACCACACAGTGATTTGGGCAGTCAAAATGACTGAGTCAGTACTAAGGAATTTTATACCCCAAAGCAGGCTCTTCCTCAAACTACAGGGAACAGGCAGGCTGCTGATGGATGGGAATAAGCCTGACAATTAATTCAGTTTATTTTCTCCCACCTGCTTCTGAATGGCAGTTATGAAGAAAAAAAAAGAGAAAACACTCCATTTGTGTGTGGGGAAAGTTAGTTAAAACAATTCATATCTGTCCATCTGACAGAAGAAATAAGGGAGAAATAGCTAAAGGACTGACTTGCCACATTTTTGAGGTGCTTTGCCCATTCGGCCACAGCCAGAAGGCCAGGAAACTCTTTATTCTCTTTCAATCACTCTGTAGTAAATAGAACCAATTTAAAAAACCACAAACCACAACCCTGCAAAACTGGGAAGCAGCACACGCAGCCCTAAACTGACAGGACAAGAACCTGAAGTCTTAATTGATTTACACACACAAGGCAATCCTACCTCGAAATGGCTGGCACAAAAAAGCACTGGATAACTCTGACTCGAGAATTTGAATCTGAAGAGATTGACAGCAAGTGGATTTGCATTTGGCAGCCAACGTGAATGAGCTGCTCCTCCTTTCCAGTACAACCACCTCCTCCAAAGACTACACTGCCCTTGGAAATTTCCCAGGAAACCACTGGCTGGATTAGGCAGAGAATGCCAGGGAGGAATTGCAATGCACCTGCCACAGAGGTGAATGCTGGGCAATAAGGAAAATCCAACTCACAACACATGGATGGCTCTTTGCTTTCCTTCTTATAGCAGCACTTGAAACACTTCCTCATCACCATGAATATGTAGGCGAAGATGACGAAAGGGAAGGGGATAGTCAAGCGACTGCAGTATTCTTGGACCAGGAAGTAACGCTGGAACTTCCACACCTGGTCGTTGTTCTCTTGCACTGATCCAACCGTGTAACTAATGGGGGAGGAAAGAAAACACTCCCAGGGTGAGATATTCACCAGAGAGCCCCATCAGAGCCAAGGAACGCAGCACTGCTCTATTGCACTGGGGGATCCTTTTGAACACCAAGAGTCCTCAGCAGCTCCTGTAAATACTCTTGTTGGCAAAGCAAATCCCTGCCAAGGTACCATCAGAACATAAAAACAAACCTAGGGGTCTTCAAGAGTGATGCCATGGAGCTGTGAGCACTTTCGTTATGCTGTAAGGGAGCGTAAAGCACAAAAGCAGCAGGGCTGGGAAGGAGAACAGAGCCACAGCAGCAACCCAACTGCACGTTCAAGTGAGACAGGAGGGCCACACACTCCCCCAGGTCTGATATGAAGGATTTGCCATGATTAACTCAACTCTGCATCAGAGCTTGCAGTGGAAACAAAGATTTCTGAAAGAAGCTGAGGAAAATGTTCCCTGCTCTGGTTGGTCTAGAGATGATGACACTTCAAGACAAAGTCCTCTTGTATGCCCCAAGGGGAGGTAGCCCACAGCCTGTGGGGGAAGTCTGAACAATAAACAGCAGGCCCACCAGAGCAGTAGCAGACCCATCCTCACCACACAGCAGTTCTGGTTAATAAAACCCCCGTGTCCTAAAAAACCAGGAATAACTCCTTTATTCAGTCTAGCAAGGTCAGTTGGGCAGAAACTCACACTTGGTAAGGCAATGACCCATTGTGTGAACCCCAGGGGTTTGTACCAAGCCCACTGTGCACAGGACAGGCAGCAATCCCTCCCCAGGACACTGCACCAGCTTCCATCAGACTCCCAGGAGAAACACAGCCCGAGGGCTGCCTTCCTACTGTTTTCCAGGACTCCATTCCTTTGCCAGAGATACACTGGTCCAGAGATCACACAGAAGCAATCGCTCCTTTACTACGTACCCAAACATGGCCACGAGCAGGTTCACGAGGAGGATGTTAGTTGAGAGCATGTAAATGCAGACAAGGGGAATGGTGATCCACTCGGGAAAGCGGGGCTGGTTGTTGGCATCCAGCTCCACACAGAGGGGCTTGGACTCATTCCCAGAAAAGGTGCAGCGGTCAAAGTTGTATGTGGTACCTCAGAGGGTGAGAAGGGAGAGCAAACTGTGAGGCCTCTCCTCCTCTTTCTCCTGGGTTCTGCTCTGACCACAATCTGTGCAGCCTCCTCCCTGCCTCCCCATCAGACCCACAAGCAAAGGCTCAACACAGGACTGGACAGCCTCTAGAAGGACAGAGCCTTCCACCCACCCAGTGAGATCCCCCCTGGGAGACAAATACCATCGACATCATCAGGGTACTGGCCAAACATGGCCAGGTAGGGCTCATAGATGACTGATCGGAAGATCCACTCCCAGCGGTGCTCGTTCTTCCTCAGGATGCCTTGTCTGGCCACTCCAAAGGCCACCATCCACACCGCAAAGAGGAAGAGGAAGAAGAAAACATCTATCATCTGGAAAAGGACAATGAGCATCAGTTGCACGCCACACATGGCTTTTTGCTTCCAATTTCATCAACACACATATGCAAATAATCAACCATTCCCACTCAGGGAACTTCAAAAACATATAGCCAACCATAAAGGCAAGGCACTGTTTTGAATGCAGGGTATCCCCCAGCATCAGACAGGCTCCACAAACACCAGAATCACACACTAGAACTGTGGTGCAGCCCTTGGAGCCCCATATCAGGTGAAAGCAGCCAAGATATGCTACTCTGGATGGCTTAAAGCAACATTTATAGCCCAGACAGTGTTTCAGGAATTCTGAGCTCTTACGAATGCACAGAGAACTGAAGGCTGGCAATAACCCTGCTGAGCTTCCCCAGTCCTTACAGATCCACCTCCAAGTCTGTCCTTCCACTAGCCCCAAGCATTTCTATTACTAGACTTCTTCAAAAAACCACTGTGAGAGGTCCCTCACCACCCTTTCTCCATGTACTTGTGTGATGGATGCAGTGGAAGACCAAAATCCTCATTCTTTACCATTAAGCATTACTGTCTTGTTTGGGGAACACTCATGTGGGCAACAGGAGTGATGGGAAACACCACTGAAACATTTGAGACATGGAATACGCCAGGAACAAAATCCCTTCTGTTCTCCAGTCTGATCCTTATTCTTTCCCTGGCACAGAAAAAAGCCCTGCTCTTAATCAGGTCCTACTTAAAGCTTAATTCATCCTGTTCAGCAGAGCTAACTTGCTGCCATCATCAGAACATGGATTTCACTCTCGAGGGAGAAAAATAAAAATGGTGTCACATCATTTATTTAGACTCTCTTGAACAGCTGCCAGAATCTTACCATCCTCTGCAGCATAATAATTTTGGGTCCTAGATTCCTGCTAACTGTGAAAATATGGATCAGCTTCAGAGTAAAAACTATGTAGTCCAAACAGAAAATGACTCTGCCGGAATACCAAGAGCCTTCATCAGAGTGAAGCCTGATGGAGACAGTAAAAGAAAATGAAGACAAGTGTTGGGTGAAACATGCAGAGATCAAGTAGAAACACATGGAAACATTGAAATGGAGAGTGAAAAGTGAGTTAACTGGAAAGCAAATCCCTCTCCCAAACGAGGGCAGGTGACAGAAGTGGTTAATGCACACCTGGTTTATGCCCTTTCAGCCTCACCTGCATCTCCTCTCACCTTTAAAACTGCTGCCAGCAATGAAATTGGTACCTTTGGCTACTCCTGCAGCCCTCCAAAACCACCACAGTGCAACAACCTGACACTGCACTGAGGCACAAGGAATGACTTAGAGCTCATGGAACCATTAGCCTGGAAAATGTCTATACATAATTTCTTTGCCATGGCTGCTAACTCACCCTTACCAAGTGAAACAGCTTCTGGGAGGTAGTGACACTGTCAGACTGCTGCAGGGACAATCACAGTCCTTGAAATACACCACACTGAAGCTCAAAGAGCACAGATCACCAGACTAAACAGTCAGTAAGAGAAGCCAAAGAAAAATCCCAAAGATCTCCTGACATGTTTTTTAGACTCAAGACTTGGAAGTATTTGGACCCTTCATCAAGAACATGGAGTTCCACAAACATGCTGTTCCCCAAAATCTTACAGGTGGTAGTCAAAATCCACTAAGGAAGCAAAGCCATAAAACAGCCACAAGAGAAGGTACTACTCACCTGAACACAATCCCTGCTATGAAGTAGAAGATTGCCAGTGTATCCATAACATTCCACAGATCTGAGAAATACTTACTGCCATTCATGTACCACTGGGAAGGAAAAAGAGCAGAAAGTAACCCCGACGCAGCACAATTTGCTCAACTACTTTTCTGTCACACAATAGGTGCACCAGAGTTCAGATTGCTTTTCATTTCCCCAAAAAGAGAGGGTTTAATATAGCCAGCAATTCCAGAAATTACTGGCCACCTGTGTTTCAGAGTCTTGGTGTGATCCAGTAAGAGCAATGAGACACTGGGGGGAAGCAGGGAGCTCATTTTAAGGGTAGCTGATGTATTGTGACTTCTCTTCTTTCACAAAGCTCATGCAGGAACCCGTCCCTGGCCACATGCACATGTTTTGGATCAAAGATGCAGATTCAATTTACTCCTTTAATTACCTGGCTCTCCCTTTCTGAACTGCAAGTGTAGGGAGACACTGTGCCCATTCCCAGACTAACTGGTACTGCAGCCTGGATCCACAGTTTGTGCAAGAACCAACTTCCAGAGTCAGTTCAGAGGTGACTCATGAGGAAAAGAAGCTTAACCAGGAGAAAGCTCTGCCAGGCCTAGAGAAATAAACTGTGTCCCTGATCATAATTCTTTTTAATTTTCATTGAAATAATCAAAGCTTAGGAGAGTACTGGTCAGTGAATCTCTAACTTGCATATCCAAGGAGAGCAATTCTGCTCTCAATACTGTCATGGGACAGAGATCAAGGGGAGTTTTCTCCTAGGTGGAGAAAAAGCTGTAAGTAGAGAGCCCCTCTGTACTAGTCCAGTTGCACAATTGCATTTCCTTCATGTGGTGGGATGCACAGCTAAAATGCACAGTGTGGCAGCTGCCAGGCTCAAGAAATATCTTAGAAATTCATGCCAGGCAGTATTTCAGCACCCTGGGGGACACACACCCCTTTCTTATTACTCAAGGCACCAAAGGCCAAGCACTGAATGGGGACAGCATGTCTGACACCCGTGACATTGGGTTGTCTCTGCCCAGTAACTAATTCCCTAAATCAAACGGAACAGAGACTGCGGTGCAGGTCAGCCCTCAAATTCCAACCAGTTGCCACTGCTGAGAGTTCGTGTGCACGGAGGTTCTGTCCAGACTCCTCCTCTGCCTGAGGAAACAGGGCTTTCCTGCCCACCCCAGCAGTGTGCCCACTCCCCTGGCTGGAGGCAAATCCATGTGGCTACAGAGACAGCAGGGAAAAGGCCCCTCTGATTTCACCAGATGAGAAAGCAGCTCCAGCCAGTTACTGACCTCTGGGACCAGCAGAGCTGACAACAGGGCTGAGCCAGTGGCTCACAGTTCAGACAGAGCTCAGTTCTCCTGCTTCAAGTCTGGAACCATGGCCAGTAGCTGCCACTCCCACAGCCACGCTGCTCTCCAACCAGAGGGCTGATTTCTCCCCAGAACTGCTTACCCAACTGCAGCAGCCCAGCCAACATTACTCTTATTTTCCTTGGACATGAAAACATCTAACACATGACTATCTTTTTTTTTTTAAATATTAAGGACATAGATAATATTTTGATGCAGAGTTAGACCAATCCAGACACAATTTATCTTGAAGGAAGACAGGGAGAAATTTCCCTGAAAAGCTTAGAGGATTGGGATACTTGTGTTCTGTTCCTTAGCAAAACACTTCAAAGTCAGAACACTGGCTTGAGATAACTTTAAATCTTCAATAAAGTTGGCTTTACATGCCTCCCCTCCCACAGCCAAACTGGCACCAGTTACTAATGGGATTACTGGGATCTGTAGCTGTTCTACCTGCTCAGGGTAGCAAGAAAAAGGGACATTGGGAGGAATTTAAGGTTTCTATCTCTAAGGCTTTTCCCCAGAACTTTTGCTGGGTATCCACAGGAAGTGAAAGGACAGGTCCAGAAACACAGAACCTAAATCAGCAGAAACAAACACTCCATTAGTGTTTTCATTGCAAAGGAGTCTTGTGCTTCTCCTCCCTCATTTTCCTTAGCAAGTAAAGCTGACATAAACAAGGCTCCACCTTAACTACTAGGAAGGGAAAAAGACCACAATAACATCAACATCAAATATCATGTGAGCTCTTGTAAAAAAAGTGGGAGGATGCAGCAGATCACCCACAAACACTCATGCCTTATAGGAGAGTCAGAAATACAGTCAGAAAATAGCACTGCACCAAAATCACCCACCCACCACTCTTGTGACTTCCCCTGCATGTTCCCACTGCTCTGAACACTGACAGGCAGAGACCAGCTTGCCCAAAACCCAACAATTTCATGTGTCCCCTTACATACAAAGTGAGAAGATAGAAGTATGTGGCTGGCTGTAAAGGCTGTCCTGCATACTGTTCCCACAGCACAGCTAATCTGGCCCTTGGGACTACATTAATCTAGTAAAATTGCAGAGATAATTAAAAGCTAAACCAAAACACATAATGATATGTGGCTTATTACCAAAAATTAAAGGGGTGGGATGCAGAGAAGAGAAGCAGGAGTCACCTGATCTAGAGGTATGCACCCAGATAAGTGTGCTAAATTTTCTTTGCTTTATTCTTAAGTGCCTTGGCAAACCAAGCATTTCTGAGATGTATTTCCACTGGCATCAGCTTACCCACACACTCCTCTTGGGGCATGGTGCAGCTACTGGGGCACAAGTAGGAATTAAAAATCTGAGGGGAAAAAAACCCCACACATTCCTTGAGCCCTGAGCTGCCTGAACAGCCCTCCCCAGAAGTCTCCCTGTCCCAAGCACCAGCCTGTGCTGCCTTACGCTACAGGGAGGGGAAAAACCACAGGGCCTTGGCTCTAACACTGAACATCTTTGGGTTGCAAGCGCTGCCTACTTGTCTCACTTCATCACAAAGCAGAATGAAGACCAGCACGTAAAGGATGATCTCCAGGGCAGTAGGTTCCTTCTGGAAATCCATAAGCAACACGTAGGCGAAGAGCAACAGGAAAGCGATGTAGAAGATGACATTCCAGGAGAAGACCACAAAGGGGGAGGTGAAGAAAGACACATAATATAAGAGCAGCTTCTTACTCCTCTCCACCGGCTTTTTCCTGAGAGATTAAAAGAGAGAAAAGGTCTCAAAGCACAGCTTTTGTGCCTGGAAACATTTTCAGTACCACAAAATGAAGAAAAAAAAAAGAGTAAGATGCAAAGTCTAGCAGGGAATGTTACTTGAAAGGTGAAGTGATCCTGGATCCACTGACCTCAGGCACTCCAAGGAACTGGTACATCTTCCAGGCCAGGTTGGATGGGGCTTGGAGCAACCTGGTCTACTGGAGGATGCCCCTGCCCAGAGCAGAGGGGGCAACAAGATGAGCTTTAAGGTCCCTTCCAACCCAAACCAGTCTGGGATTTTATGGTCTTAACTCAAGATCAGAGTGAAGACACAAACTGTTAAAAGCTCGTTCCGCCTTTTAATAACTTTGACACTGATTGAACACTAGAACAGGTTCTCCAGGAGGGCTGCGGAGTGTCCATCCCTGGAGATACTTCAAACCCAACTGGACACAGTCCTGGGCAACCTGCTCCAGCTGACCCAGTTTGAGCACAGGGCTGGACTGGATCATCTCCTTCCAGCCTGAACTGTCCTGTGATTCTACAACTGACTTGCTTATTTTCTGCTAATGAGAAGCCAGTGAATTACCTGAATGAGATGAAACCACAGCCTATTAAAGGGAAAAAGAACAGGCACAATATGATCTTCCAGTTCTTAGTATCTCTTGAAATCTCTCCATACCACTGCTTGGAAAGGAAATTCTGCAGGGAGGTAGAAAACACCCTCAATTGGTCTAACAGCAACAACACAACCTAAGAATGCTATTAAGAAATGTGATTTAGTTTAAAAAAAAAAACCAAACTTTGATATTTCAGTTGAAATACTTGAGATTTCTGTGTCAACAAAACAGAAAGCTTTCTGCATCAGTAACTGTGTGCTGGCTCCTTAGTCCACCCATTCTCCAACTATGTGATGAGGAGTAAAAAGTGAGGCTGAGAGCAGGACTTGACCTGATTGATAAAATGCATATAAATCATTGCCTTTTATGTAATGCCCATGCACACTGGGCATTTAATCCACACCATGCACACACAGAGCTGTGCCAAAGCAGAAAGCACTTCAGGCAGTCTCTGCCATCCAGCTCGTTATGATTTACAACTTGAAATCAAGATTTTTCCCTCCTGACTTAGCATTTGTGGGTAAATCAGCCACCTCCTGTTTCCAGAAGAGGAGCCACACGCCCTGTGAGGTCACAGGAGTTAGAGTCGTCCATGCACCTTCTTTTCACTGCCATTACCTGCACACCTGGCTGGGCAATGAACTGCTGGTCCTTGGCTTCCACTGCCAGCTTCAGACAGTTGCTCCCTCCCCAGGCCTCACAGGAGTAGGTCAGCAGCTGCTCAGCCAGGTCTTCGTCATTGCTGTAGCACTCTGTGAACAGCTCTGGAGGGAAGAGGCAGCCCCACACTGAGCTCCAGCTTCCCCTTCCCACCAACTCGGGTGCAACTGTCTTCAGTACAGCATTTGCAGTATCAGAACACGCAGACACAAGGACACTTTTCACATTTGCACCACTGGGGAACAACGTGCACATTGCTTTACAACCCCACTTGCAGCTGTTAGAACTCATGTCTGGATGGAAAACTAATACTAAACCAGCTCCCACAGAGACAGCATTAACTTGAGATGTACACTAAAAAATTTAGTAGAAAATAGAAACGCCTTAAGTGACTCAGTATGTCTACCTATTTCACCCTCTTAAATTCCATTTGACACCGACCTAATGAATTGCAATCACTCCCATATTAAGGGCTGAAAGAGTCAGGATCTGATGCTTTTTCACTGGGAAATGCTTTGTTCACTTCACCAGTTCACTCCTCAGTGTCCTATTCAATCATCAGACCTGAGGAATGGAGATACTTGTAAGAAAGTCTACTTATGCAGTTTTTGGCTTGTGGAATAGGAGATTCTTTCTGGTAATGAGCAAGATATTTTCAGTGTGGCCTTGTGCCACTCCTTATAGAATCACAGAAGCATTTCGGTTGGAAAAGGTCTCAGTTAATTAACTCCAACCATTAGTCCAACACTGCCAAGCCCACCATCAAACCATGCCCCCAAGTGCCCTAAAACAACATCTATCTGTGAAGATTTACAGGACGTGGCTAAACAAGGCCATGACTGAACTGATTTAGCCCTGTGGTAACACCACCTCAATGAGAAGATTGGACTGGAGGCCTCCAGAAGCCCTCTCCAGCAACATTTCTATGGTCATCAATTCCACCTTCCTAATATTTCCACTCAGTAATTTCTATCACTCTTTATCTGTCACCTGCTCTGACTTAGGGAGGTGACACAGCCTTTTCTGCACCAAGCAAGACAACAAGGTCATAACCCCAAATCAAGCTGCAGTGACAACCTTGTCTTATATCACCCCCCAAGTTTAGGAGCCAAGATCCTGCAGCACAGGATCCTGTCATCTTAGACTAAGGAAGGGGGATATGATTCTGCAGTTTAGAACTTAGAAGTTCAATCTACTATTTACCTGCAATTTATTCTCACTCCCTAAAAGGGCTTCTGCAAATTTGAAGGGTGGCTTTTCCCAACCTGAATATGACACCAATGCTCATGTAGAAAGCTTCTCTTTTTCCAGATGGTCCCTCCTGTTTGTGGGTACCCTTCTACAGCCTTGCCATCACAGTAAAGTAGCTTTTATTCCCTATGAAAGAAAGTCTCTACTCCAAAAAAAAACCCACCCCACAACTCTGGAGGCAAGCTGTTCAGACAGGACAGAGTTTCTACTGGGGACAGATAGTGTGGAAGAGATTGCCAAGCAGTAAAAACACATGTTGACGTTAAAGGAAAACATTGTGTTAAATATCTAGTTTTCAATTCCCTGATCTCTGACCTCTCCTACTAAGTTCCTAAAGGACTTGAAGAGAAGGCACTTACCCACTGCTCTGGTCTCATACTCGTTAGCGAGTTCCTCAGACTCACCAGCAGCATTTATATCATTCTTCACCTTGGCCATGCTTTTCAGGAGCTTACTTGCCCCAAGGGCTGCCAAAGTGCAGCCTCTGGTCTGTGGACAGAGAATAAAGTCATGCAAATCCCTCTGTGAAGGGAATATGGTCACAGAATCATAGAACCAGAATGGTTTTGGGTTAGAAAGGACTATAACCATCTTGCCCCAAACCCTGGCCACAGGCAGGGTCACCTTCCACCAGACCACATGGAAGATGACACATTCTTCAAAAGTTACCCCTCTCTTTGCTGTTTATCAGTTTCCAGTCAAGACTGGGAAGTGAAGATCCACCAAAGGAACAGTAACCAGCATTGTGGTGGACTGAGAACAGCTCCATGACCAGTCTGAAAAGGCTTTGGTTTCAACAGTGACATCAGCTTTGCATCTCTGACTGAAGATTCAAAGGAGGGTCTGCTCTGTCATGAGCCACATGCCAACCTCACTGTCCACCACTCTGGACCAGTTGGGTGTACCCAGGACTGCCCAGTTCACTCCCATTTAAAACGTCTACCCATGCAGGGAAGCAGAACTCCATTTCAGACAACAAGACCAATGTGAGCAGGGACATGCATTAGCTTTGCTTGCATCAGGCTCACATTTAGAGCCTGAGAAATATATATTTGATCCTGTGATCATCAGATGTACTGCATAATCCAAATTAGAAAGAGATCTCAATCAAACAGCTGGAATCAGAACCCACTCATGTTGTGGAACAGGTGGGAACTCAGCATCCAAGCTTGAGCACAGATGAGAACATACAACTGGCTTGGTCTGCTGACTCACATGTGACTTCATGAAATGCACATCCAAACACAAAATGGGCAATACTAAACCTACTTAGAGTCATCTAGCAATTATCTCTTGTGGTCTTCTGTTTGAAGATGAACCCGGAGCCTTCAGAGGCCTATAAACCAAAGACACAGAACCCCAACTGTAAGGAATAAAGGAGAATTCACTTACTTGCTCCCAAATGACTTTGGACAACTCTTTCTTGTTCTGAAGAACTGACCAAATAAACAGAGCTTGTAACGGGTGCCTTGTGATAGGACACTCCTCCTGAAAGAGAGCAACAATGCCTCAGGCTTAAGCTCACAAACTTGTCCACTGGAACAAATCCAAGCCTGACACTTTCTTGTTTCCACATTTGCTTCCTCTTGCAGCCAGCCTACAGACCCTCTATCAGCTCCCTGTCACTTGTCACACACTGCTCTGACTTAGGTTTTATTTGGTATTTATACTGAAGCCTTATACTTGATATGGAAGAATCAGTCTCTGTTCTTCCTAAAGTTGGCATTAAAGGACCTTTGGGTGAAAATTGCTTCCTGCTTTCACCAATGCAGTTGAGATAACCTCACCCCACAGTGGGATCCACTACTTACCGAGAGGTGTATCTCCATTTCATCCTTGCTGTTTTTGTAATCCCTCTTGAGCCCTCTTCGGAAGTCCTCAACCATCTTCCACACAAAGGTGAGGAGGGCATCGTTGTAGGAGTTCTTGGCAATCTGCAGGTTCTTGAACACCAGGCTGCTGAAGTTGTTAGTGTACAGCTCTCTCAGGACCTCTGTGGTGAGGAACTTCCTCAGATTCAAGCCATTTTCCAGGAAGAGTCGGACAAATTTGGGCCTGTCTTTCACCAAGGCTGTGAACATCACGTCCTGCAGGTCAGCAGACTGGGAGGCAATGGGAAACCAAACATTGGAGAGCACATCAGACATGCAAAGCTCACCTAAGGCCTCAAATGTGGCTAACTCATATTTCCACCAGAACCAGTGTTTTTCTGCGTGCAATTGCCTTTGTTAGATAGCCCAGAGCACTTCTGGCATGAGCAGATCATGTTTGCAACTGGTGACCAATCATAGGATTCTGAGCTGGAAGGGACCCACAAAGCTCATCCAGTCCATCCCTTAGCCCTGCCCAGGACACCCCAACAATCCCCCCCGCACCCAAAAGCCTTGTTGAAATGCTGCTGGAGCTCCAGCAGCCTTGGGATGCCCCTCTTCCCGCAGGCCCCTGTCCCACACCCCTGTGCTCCCACAGCAGGGGTTCGTACCTCCCAGTTCCGGTCATTGGTGAAGATCTCATCACTGGCCAGGTCCAGCTGGTTCCACTCCAGCAGCAGCTTCAGCTGCCCATTCCAGTTATCCCTGTCATGCTCGTTGGTGCTGAAAGCTGCAGAGGGGGAGCAACCTCGAGGTAAAGACCAGAGAGCCACCTGGCATACTTCTCTCTGCTTCTCCCACTCCTTCCAAGTGTCTTGCCCATCTTCCTGAATGGCTTTTGGAGAAAGCTGAAGGCTCAGATATATATTTATGGTCCGACACAGGCTACAAAGGAGCTGCCAGGAATCAACCTAAGTGTTGTGCAGGACACAAGGAGTCGTCTCCTTCATGCTCCTCAGTGTTCTGCACCCTCTGCACAGAAGGATTCCCAAAGGGGCCTCACCAGCATCCCCAAAACCTTCCTAAGTCCCTTCCCAAGTACCTGGTTTGGATCTCACCCACACTAACAGATCTCATAATGTTTCTGTAGGCTGCCCACACCACCATAGACAAAGACAAGCTCCACCCTGTGGCAGGACTTAAGAGAGATGCCACAGGTCTAAGGAAAGCTATTCTAGAAAATAAACCATCTTTCTCCATTCATTTAAAAAAAACCAAATAAACCCAATCTAGAAAAAGCCACTACTTGCCTTTGTACAGAGCAAAGGAAATGGCATTGCTCACAATTTCATCTCCAGCTTCTTCTATTTTGATCACTGTCAGTAAATGAGGGCTCTCAAGGACTTCTTTGATCTACAAAAAGTTCCATTTCAAAGCAAACAAGGATGTTTAGTAGTTGATCTCCCAAAGCATTTTAAAAAGAAATTTCCCACCACATTGAGCAAAGTTGTTTCTCATCAGTGCCACTTCCACAGATAAAATTTAAATAAGCCCAAATAGATGAGATTTTTTTTAAAGTCGCCAAAGTACAACATTAATTTTCCTCTGAACATGCAGCAAACACCTGTGATTCCCCTATGCAGAACCAAAAAGATCCCAGTAATTAGAAAGTATTTAAGTAAAAAAGAAGGTATTTAAGTAAAAAAGAAGGTATTTAAGTAAAAAAGAAGGTATTTAAGTAAAAAAGAAGATATTTAAGTAAAAAAGAAGATATTTAAGTAAAAAAGAAGATATTTAAGTAAAAAAGAAGATATTTAAGTAAAAAAGA
>JAWWEW010000002.1:5052390-5066671 GCA_035583185.1 Anabacerthia variegaticeps | reverse complement strand
TCAGTAAAAAAGAAGATATTTCAGTAAAAAAGAAGATATTTCAGTAAAAAAGAAGATATTTCAGTAAAAAAGAAGATATTTCAGTAAAAAAGAAGATTGTGACAAACAAGTCTCAACAAATGTCCACAGTTTGTTAGAGAACAGTCTCTATCTCCTTGTGCTTTGTCAGAAACATTTCTCACATAATGAAGCTTCATGGAGTTACTTTCATTTTAGCACACAGAAGACAGAATCTTGGCCATTCCTGACTGAAGGAGGAGGTGCCTTCAGCAGCCCCACACAGCCCAGGACAGAGATCCTTCTGGAAACCAGAGGCTCCCCGCTCTGCTCAGGGGGCAGTTCTTCCTCCTCAGTGGGGATGTCACAGCCCCAGACCCACAGGGCAAGAAGGGCAAGTTCAGAAGTGCCTTAGAATTTCCATGCCCCCTTCTGAACCTCGACTGAGCTTTGAAGCTGCAATCACTCTCCGCTGAATTTAGGCAGGAGATAATTAACCAAGAGAGGAAAGCAGAATCAGACCAAGCACTGGGCAGATAAATGAGAAAGTCAACTAGCTCGAGTTAATGGGCTGTTCACTGAGATGGGGCACCCTTGGAACTAAGTCTTCTGAAAAATAACAGAACACTAAGATGTTTCTGGAGCTGCTTTTTCTTCTGTCCCTATTAAGGAGGGCAGAAGTGTAAGAACAGGTCCACCTGAGCAGCAGGTAACCAGAGGTACAAGAGGCTCCTGAGACTGGGCCAAGCAACCCAAAGCAGCAGGTGCTCTCCTCACTTCTCCAGTCTTCCCAGCCTCTAGAAAACACCTTTAATAATCAGTTACATATGGGAACACAATGGTGATTTAAAAATTTCCTTTTTTAAATCCACATGGATACAACATGGCAAGGAGCCCTGAACATCCCACAAGTACCACCAGAGGGCAGGATCGCCGTTCAACTTCCATCAGGTCCCACACACTCACCCACTTGATCCAGCTTTCAGTCTCCTCTTCTGAGAGCCTGGAAATGGTGCGGGGCAGGAACCTGAGCAGGCTCTCCTTGACACAGGAAGAAGCAGGAGTGCCTTCTGCCTCCACCAAGCTCGCAATGACATCAGCGATCCGGCCAGAGCCTTCCACCACCACACAGGGAATCTTGCTCTTGATGGCCACGTTGATGGACTAGGGAGGAGAGAGCGAGACGGGATCACTAATAACACAACTGTGTTACTAGAGCCTGCTATTGAACAAGAAAGCCTTAAGAACCACAGAAACCCACAGCCCAGAAGAATATTTTTATTACTATCCACTCATACAAGACCAGTGACAAGTCTTTAAAACATCACCCATTTACCTAATGACAGAGGACTTGAAAGAGCCCCACAGAAACCGAGGGACAGGTATCACCATCTACTGCCCTGCAAAATTCAGCCTTTCCCAGCTCTTTCAGCCCAGGCCAAATCAGCTCCTCTTCCTGCTGTTAGACCTTGTGCTTGCTGTTACTGTTCCCTTCCCACACAGCCTGGCTCTACATCCCCTCACTTGGAATTCCCTGGTGTCAGGTGCCTTGGCTCCCTCAGTCACACCACTCACCTTCGTTCTGGCAAAGTGGGTGGGGAAGGAACAATCCTGGTTTTTAACACAAACAGATTCAGAAGTCAGAGGTGTCCCTGCCCACGGCAGGGGGGTGAAATGAGGTGAGCTTTAAAGCCCCTTCCCACCCAAACTATTTTGTGATATGGAAGAATTAAGGCAACTGAACTGCCCCAGCCCAGTTCTCCAAGATGTAACCCCAAAGCAGAAATTTGGTACAGAAAACTTTAGCTGAAACAAACTTCTTAAGTTTAAATTGCAAGCAAAGTCTTTCTATAGCAAGGGCTGGGCAAGCTTCAGTTAATAAGACAGTCCACTTTATCAAGTTGCTTGTGGAATAGTATGTCTTAAGTATTAGAGCAATGTCCCTACTGTCATTCCTGGAAATAAGTAAAGGAAATAGACTTACTTTCAAAGTCTCTTTGCCTCCACCTTGGGCAAAACACACAATTGGAATCTTCCCACCATAATTAGATTCTGTCAAACAGGACAAAAGAAAAAGAAAGTAAAAGGATAAAATGCAGTTGAACTATTGCTTTTTTCTGAGTACAATGAAAAAAATTTCCAAACGGCTCATGCAAAAACTAGTTTGATGTTGATTCTGCCACAGTTAACAGCTCTTCCTGTTCTTAAGGAAAAACAGTTTTCCCTAATATTCTGCATGACTGGCTTCAGACACCCTTCTCCAATTGAAGGTTTTCCCTTTTAGAAATCATAATTTTTCCCAGCCACAAAGCCTCCAAAACATGATTGTATTATTGTATTTACCTACCTTTGACCATTTACAGTCTCAGTGAAAGGTTCCTATCACAAATTCAAGACACATCCTCTGAGCTCACATTCTCAGCTCTAAAGGAAAGCTACGAATCCCATAACTCCAGGAGCCAGTGTTTGAGAGACATGCCAAAAAACCCCCAAACCCAAGCACCACCACACCAAAAAACTCTAAGAATTTGCTGCTAAGGCTTTGATGTTTTTTTTTCCATTTTGGTAAAGAGAGAGATGAAAGAAAAATTATTTAGGAGCAGGTTGCAGATGATTCCATCACGCTCATATACAAGTACATTTGGAAAAGCCTAATTTTGCTCCTGTGCAGTTGTTCTTCAGCTACCTAGAATTCAGTGCCAGGTGGGATGTGTGCCAGCTACCATCAGGAAGTGAGGGAAGGGCTGTATGGCTGGAATGGGGCATTTGCTGTGACATAAAGAAAGGAATATGAGGGGAGGTGTTGCTCTGAAAAGGTCTGGTAACTCCTGAAAGTGCTTAAAATGCAACACAATTCCCACATACACATCTCCTTCCAGCTCAACATCCACAGGATGCTGCCAGCACTTTGTTATTCCCAGGAAATCACTGTGCATCAGCCCCATAGCATGCAAGGGTGAGCAGCAGAAGGTCCTTGCCCTAACTCTCATACCAACCTGGGATAACCCGCTCCGAAATGTACTTCTCCAGCTGGGTTCGTACTTTGGCCTCCACAGTGGGGTGCCCGTGGGTGCCGTTGTCCACCAGCAGGAGATGGGTGTGATTGTTATCCAGGCAGTACAGGGGGTCTCTCTTCAGCTCATCCATGATGTAGTGGGCCAAGTAGTTCCCCTAGGAGCACAACCACAGCATTGAGCAGAGACCCAAGGCCATGGCATGCACAAACCTCCCAGGACAAGGACACACCTCACTGTGAGGGTGGGCAGGCCCTGGCACAGGGTGCCCAGAGAAGCTGTGCCTGCCCCTGGATCCCTGGGAAGTGTCCAAGGCTGGGTTGGATGGGGCTTGGAGCAACCTGGGCTAGTGGAATGTGTCCCTGCCCATGGCAGGGAGCAGGATGAGATGGGCTTTAAGCCCCTTCCAACCCAAACCATTCCATAACTATGGCCCATTCCATAACTATGACAAGCCAGTGACAGCTAAACCCCAAGCCACCAATTACTCCTCATTAGTTCAGAGTCTGAATTTCCTGACTCAGGACACTGCTCACTGGCAATACCAACAGCAGCAGAACACAGTGAGAGAAACTGACACAACGGCGTAAATATCTGCAGAGAAAGTTTCCCTTTAGGAGAGCTGCCTGATTTGTGATGATCCTCAGCCAACAGAACAGTAGGAAGCTACTTACAACAGTTTAGTCCTTTCAGAGATCCAGTTAAATTCATGCTTCCTTCAGCCACCAGAAAGAGATTTGTGGCAAACTTACTTTCACATAAACTCCAAATATACCAAGTAGGAAAGGACCCACAGAGATCACAGAGTTCAACTCCCAGTCCTGCACAGGGCCATCCCCACGAGTCACATCATTTCAGCACCTCACAGGACTTGTTAAGTTGGAAGGGACCCTCCTGGGATGATCCAGTTCAACCCTCAAACCTCCCTAGAGCCCTGAAACTAAACTCCTGTTATTTATCTAGCAGGATGGCTTTTTAGACACATTCTGTAACATCTGGTGGGCAAGAAACGGAGAGCTATGCAAAGTCAGATGACAGTATCAATCAAGATCCTTAACAGCAGCAGCAGGTACAAGGTGTCTTAGCTCATGGGAATCCCCACTGTGGGTGAGTGCACAGAGATTTTCTTGGAGCTGGAGGTTATTCCCTAATGCAACACCAGACACAGAGTTAGAGCAGCTGAATTTCCACACAGACATGCTAAAATCTAGCACAGTTGAAATCCTCCCCAGCAGGCCTGATGTGTGTGACTATTTTGGATACTTTAGTTCCCTCCTGTTCTGGGAAGAGCACCTGATATTGAGGCCAAGCCTCCTCTTTCTTCTCCCACCAACCCATCTGCGTGGCACGGTGGTGCTGCTGCTGGGTTGGTGGTTGGACTCTATAATCTTAATTGCCTTTCCCAACCTTAACAACCCCGTGATTCCCCGTTCCTTACATCGCTGTCAGGAGCACGGATGAGGGTCTCCCGGTTGGAAATCATGCCCCAGGCTGCTATGCCAATGGCCACCACGTTCTCCTCAGAGCTGCGGCTGATGGTGTTGTCTCTGACCACCTCCCCAATGTACTTCATCAGCCCGTAGTGAGTGCCGCCCGTGAAAATCCAGGCCCCTGCAACAACACCCAGTGACCTGGGGAACACAGCAACACGCCCCTCCTCACAATGGCTCAAGATACAACAACCCAACCCCTTCTGTGCCCTCAGAGGTGTTCATTTCCCGATTAAACACAGAAGATATGCTACATGACTCACCTTATTCTACCACAGCACCCCATGAGTAACTCTCAACCCTGGTGTTTCCAAACCATGAGGTCACACATGTCCCAAATGCGACAGCCAAGCAGAAGCAAACGGGATGCTCTGCTTTCCCTCTCCCCCTTGGGGCTGCTGCCTCTCCAACATAACCCAACAGCAACCTCTGCAGCAATCCCACAACACAGGTCCCAAAGCAGGTCCTTACCCTTAGACTGGGCAATGTAGATCAACCTGCTGAATATCTTGCGCATCCGGGGCTTGAGTGCAAAGTTCTTGGCTCCCCCAGTGACAGAGATGACAAGGTTTGGGGTTTTCAGGTGCCAGTGCTGGGTCATGAGGTCGTACAGTGTTTCAGAGTCTGTGTCACATGACAGGCGGATGTACTTGGGTGAGAGGAAAACAGGAGAACAAATACAGCAGGATAAATAAGTAGTGATGGCTGTGGACAGACCAGGGACAGTCTCATTCCAACAACCAGCAGGTAAGAGGTAAAGTGAGGATGAAATCCTTGTTTCCTCCTCTAAAGCACCTTTATCATTCCCCCACAACCAGAAACACAATCCACCTTCCTCTAGAGAAGACAAAAGCACTGACCTCAGGGTTCAGGGGAACATGCAAGGATGAATCACCAGGACAACAATTTCACTGTAACAGTGCTGTTTATACCTTACAGTATGAACCAGCACCAGCATCATTGCGGTGAACTAATAATAATGACAGTTGTATTTGGATTACACTATCAAAGTTTTAATTTAATGGACTACAAATGTGCACCATGTCCCTGTCAGAACACACACCCATAGCCGCATTTCAAGTGTAACACAAAAACTATATCAAACACATCATAAAGCCTGAACACTGTATGAGAATGCCAAAAAGCACACAGAGGTAATCTGGCTTTAAAAAAAAGACACAGTGTCTGCCCTTCTGTAAAGGCCTCTTACATCCCTTCAGAATTGATGGTTACTGTTACTATTTCAGTTACTATTGAAACTGAAATACTCAGTTTTCAACTGGTTATAGGCCTGAGCAAGCTGCCCATGCGATTGTAAAACAATACTTGAGAGTATCACCCTCATTCACCCATTCTCCTGCCATACTTAGAAACAGACAACATCTTTTCACTCCCATCACCAGCCTAGGCAACACGTGGCACAGAAATTATTCTTGATTACCTTTCTTTCAGGCCTTGAGAATCCAGCTGGTCTCCTTTGTAACCTAACTCATTCCACTAGAGTAAAACCCACTTCAACTTCACCTTCCTTGTTTTTCTGGAGCCTCCACTGGCACCCAGTGGGAGCCCCATGAACACCCTTAATTCTCACACTTACCTTGCCTCTTTTTCCCAAGTTTTCAAACTGAATGTCCCCAAAGGCATCTGTAGGAAGTTCCCTCGTGTGCTTCTTGTAGTTCCATTTTTCACTGGTGTTAACCTGAGTGCCCTCCATGTGTTGATTTTCAGGGTACCCACACTTACACAAGTTTCCCCTGAAAGAAGAGTGAAGAGACACAAAGCCACAGTTACCCTGAGCATAGAAGTGAGCTCCGGCAGCAAGGGAAGCAGCAGGTGGAGCTACACGACCAGTTGCAGCTACTGGCATTTGTGGCCTGACAAAGTAGAGCAGCACCTAATCCTGCTTTCTCCCCCACAAGGTGCTTCTGCCCAGCACTGAGAAGCGGAATACAGCTCTGAACCAGCCTGTGCTGAGGGATGAGCTGGCACCTGCAGATGGGCCTTACCTATGTGAGAAACCAAGTCACATCACCCGCAGCTGAACTCTACAACTGTGCAGTGAAATGAAGAAAGTGAAGCAGAATTTAGCATCAGTGATCTCACCTGCTACAAACCTGAGGTGCACAAGTGGTTTCTTTCCCTTTTTGTGCTCTTAACCAGACAGGAAGAGCTCACTGAGTCTCTTCTCCCAGGTAGCAATGGACAGGACATAAGGAAATTGCCTCAGTTGCACCATGGAGGGTTAGATTGGATCTTAGGAATAATTTCTCCACTGAAAGAGAGGTCAGGCACTGATTTCTGGAAGTGTTGAAAAATCATGTGAATGTGGCACCTGATGACATGTGTTAGTGGTGAACAAGGAGATGATAGTTCAACTTGACCTTAAACGTCCTCTGACTTAAAAAAATCCTGTGATTCTCTGATTATTAAGTGCAATTGTTTCCCATGCAAACCCAGGGCTTGACTCCTGTCTAAGCACACCCAAGACACACACATAAAGAGGGAAGGGATGTCTGGTCTCTGAGCAGGTTTTCCAGGCAATTTGCTCTGTTCCTTAGCACTCTTCCCAGGCCAGCACCCCTTCCTTGGGCACAGCCAGGGTGTGCAGGCACTGACAGTTCCCTCCTCTTCAACACCAGCTGCAACAGGGGAGGAAGAATCTGCACATCCATTGTGCAGGACTAGTTGGAAAGCTATGAGAACTTGTCCTGGGAAAAGCTGCAGCACCATCCATGAGATGTTCTGCATAGCCTGCATTCCTGCTTGCTCAGAGGGCACAGAAAAGGAATCACTGCATCTCTCCTTCAGGGAGGTTTCCTCTACTGCAACTAGCAAATCAAACCAGCTTACCTTAAAAATACCTAGACAAAAATAACTCAGCAAGTTCTGCAATCCTTCCCCCATGGGCTTGGAGGAAGAGAAGCTGAGAGCAACCAGCTCCTACATCCTTCGCTGGTCCTTTGCCAGACATCCCATTTCAGGTGGCAGAGGAGGACCCAAATAAGACTTTCTGAAATGAGACTAATTCCCCACCCGCTCTAAGGCATTTTTCCTCCCAGCTTCAGAGAAAGGGGTTAGAGAGCCCTCAGAGCTCTATATTGGGACTTCTGCAGATGGATTAGTTTGATCATTTTTCACTTGAGACAAAAAAAGAAACTCCAAAAAACTAAAAGCAACATTATGGTCCCCAAACTTACACTGCACAGGTACCTGTGGCTGAAAATGAAGCCAGCATAATAACCTGTTAAGAGAACATCAGGCTGAGCAAAACCTAGTGAGTGTCTGTCTCTGCTGCAAAGGCTTATGCATTAAATTTGTGATTGGCTTTAAAAGGAAAAATTAAATTATTCAAAAAAATACATGCATTGTTACACAGCAATAGTATTACTGCATCTTTAAAAAGACCTGTGTATTGCCACAGTTATACTTCAAAGAGGGAATTTGATATTAAACCCTGTGACAGAGCTGTTGGAAAGTCAGATCCCGAGTTTTGCATTAAGTTTTTTGCGGAGCAACTCAGACAGGCCAGACCCAGGTGTGGTTGCACTGCTAAATTCATTTCTTAAAAAACAAACCCCCAAAACCACCCCAACTTTTTGCTCCCTGCCTTAAAGGACACAAACACCTTCAGGTCCTAGACCCCCACCATCGCAAACCAAGATAAAAAAAATCACCTCCTTACATTGACTTGGTGTCTTTTGTAAAAAAGACACATTCTCTCTTCTTAAAGTTCTCTTGGATGAAGTTGGCCAAATCCTAGAAAATAATTCTTAAGTTTATTTCTGATAACTCACGAAACAGAAGAAGCCTCAGTAGCAGCACAGTCAGCTTAAACAAAGATACTGCTTAAAACACTCTGGCAAACACTGGTTCTTCCCAAAAGTAAAAAAATAAAAGCAAAAAGACATTACATTTTCCAGGGTAGGGGCTATTTTAATGCAACACACAAAGATCCCCCCCGAAGGAGACTTGAACAACTTCGAGTCATGCTTTAGGGTAGCTCAGTGGCAAACAAAGCCTTTCCAGCTCGTTTAACCATTCACTCTCCCATTAACCTGGAAACTCCAGGAGCTCAGGGGAAGCTGTCACACTGGGGAATGCAAATTCATCCTTAAACTGCCTCTGCAAGCCACCAAAGCAAAAAGTTCGCACTTGCAGATAAAGGGTTGGGGGTTTTGTTTTTTTTTTCAAGAAAAACTTGGATTTGCAAGACAAAATTTAGTTCCGGGCAGAGAAAAGACACAGTTTAGTTGACCGATTTGACAACAGTTACAGGAAGTTACTCCAAGTGGAAAAACATTAGAAGTATAACATCCAAAACAAATAAAACAGAAAGGAACATATTTTAACCAGGAGAAGTCACAATGGTGCAAGACCAAACAAACGAAAGGGTGGGGGAGACACTTGCCAAAGCCCTGAGAACCAGCCATTACAGTTCTTGCGAGCCCATCAGGGGTACGGAACCTGCCGGGCAATGGTGCCATTAGCACATCCTTCAGGCACCAAGGGATGCTGAACATCATTATATGTTGTCTGCCCTTGCCTTTGAGTCAAGAGGTTGGCCCGGTTCTTTGTACAGAAAAAATTCTCTCTCTGAAACGTGACAAAAGTTTTAAAACTAGAAGGGACTAAGGATGTACAATAAAGAATTCAATACAAGGGATCAAAAGGAATGCAATACATCCTTAAGAGTTTGACCGTGTTAGCAAATCACTGCTACTGCTTGAAGGGCATTGGCTGGGAAAGCTTCTCCCTAAAGGGAAAAGTGCCAAACCCACGGTCCTCCTGCTGCCCTGCCCCAACTCACACCCCCAAAACAACAGAGGTCCGGGTACTCACGGCATCGCTGCACGCCACGTCTATGCTGCGGGACATGCTGGAGTACAGGAGCCTGGAACTCTCGAAATTGCCGTTCCGCCGGTGCCTCATGGTGCCCATGGAAACCTGGAGGAGCACATTTCGGTCACTAGACATCAGCAAGGACACTTCGCACCCCAGCAAGACAAGGCAGAGGTTATCTGAGTCCAGCATACAGAATTAAAATGCATCCTTAAAATGCAAAACATTAAGGAAAAGAAATCTTTTGTTATTTCATACCACAAAGAGATCATCTTGTTCCTTTCCCCACTCCAAAAGAACTCCAAAGCAACATCCTTTGAGAGAGGAACACACCCTATATGCCACTCCATTCAACCCACTGCCCATCGTCTCTGATGGGCAGATCGGGACCCGGCTATTCATTAGCACCTCACCCTGGGTATTTACAAATAAAAGGGGAAAGAAACATTACAAGCACAAAGGAAACGGAAACAAAATGCAGCATTGAAGCACCTGGCTCGGCAGTGTCCCAGGAGTTGAACCCGCAGGTCTGTCCACGCCTGGAACAACCACAGTCGACACGAAGAGTCAGTGGATTCAAAGGGTATTGGATCACCCTTAGGAGCAAACTGGCTTGAGCTGCCCTCTAAAGCACATGCCTGTATTAAAGTCAGTCTCTGAAGGACCATCACTGCACTTGCAGCATAGCACAGAACGAGACTACTTATCCTACTGCAAATGCTTCAATTCCCTTCATGTTGCTTTCTCAATAATACTGGGAAAGGCCTTTTCCTGAAAGGAAAGCTGTCAGCCAGCTACCATGGTGAGCTCAAAGTCAACCAGTCCTTCCAACACCGTTCTCTCTCCTGCCTTTTCCTCTGGCTGTGTGCCCTGGGGTGGTCCTGCTGCTGCACCGCACAAAGCATTCCTCCCGGACACAGGAATACCCATCCTCCAGCCAAGAGCTGGCCAGTGTGGGGAGACCCTGACACAGCAGCAATGGCACAGGCTGTGGGAAGCTGCAGTCATAAGCAAAGTGACTGGAGTGCAATGTGAGCAACCTCCAAAAGGCAAGTTAGCACAAAACTACATGTATTTATATTTTATAGTTATTTTTAAAATCCTTTGAAAAACATTTTATGTTGAGGAGGAGCATGACTGATTTGTTGTTCACTGCGCATGACAGAAGCCCTCACTACTTCCCCCAAATTCTGCAGCATGCCCGGGATCTCCATACCTGCTAAGTGATGGAAAAGCACAGAAAAAAACCCTCTTCATCCTTTCCAGCTTCTGCACAGAATAGGCATGATTTAAGCCCAATAAAAGGCAAAAGGCTGGAAAGTGAATGGGTGGACAGGCCCAGAGTGGTGGGAATGGGGTTAAACGTGGCTGGGGCCAGACACCAGTGGAGACAGAGACATGAAAAAGCACCTTGGCAGTCACAGTTTGGGAGAAAGCTCAGGAGACAGGCTTGGCAGCTGACAGGGATGGAAAGCTGAGGTTGGAGGGCACTGGCAACTGTGCACTGGGAGATGTATTTCTTAATAACCCAGACAGCAATTCTTATCATTCCATGTGATTAATGCTCAGCATAAAGATGTTTTCAAAGCTGTAATTCCGGATAAAAGCTCCATGGAGGGAAATCACGTTTCGGTCTGGATCTATTCAACTTATTTATGGACACTTTTACTCGCGTTGTTTGTTTAATACGTTTAACACCAGGAAACTGACTGTGGACATAACTGTAGAGAGAAGATTAAAAGCAAACAAAGGCATTAAATTATTAATTCCAAACACTACAGGATTTCAAGTTTGCCTCGCTGCTTTTGTAAATAATTGATAAGAATGAACGTGCTGCAAATAAACATAAAAGTTTGAGAGCACGGAGGAGCCCCGAAGTGACGTGGGATTTAATTTTAAATTTAAGTTCCGAAGAGCATCACTGAGAGCAGTGTTTAGCTGATACCAGTGAGCGACGCTCATTAACTCCACAAGTGTTAGAGATAACGCGGCAATTACACGTACTTTAGGAGATGTGACACAGCTGCAGTCCACAGAACAGCCAAACAGTTCATTTTCTATCACATGGCCAACCCATTAAATATATACTTAACGCATCAAAGCGTAACTGTATTTTAATAACACATATTGGGAGTAATAACCATTAGATAATCACCATAATAATCCCCTAAAACATAAGACTAATACTATGACTTTCACAGCACTGGAAGGAACGTGTTAAAAGGAAATCTTCAGGTTGGAGGTGACTAGAAAAAGAGACGTGCCACAAAATAGCTAGTTCTAAAGAGACTCATAAATAGGCTTATAAAAACTTGCCCGCGACTGAAAAAGCAAGACCAGCTTCCAATCCCAGGAAGCTTCCAGATAAAGGTAGCCACAAGGTAGCCACTGTTTGCTCTAGCACAATCCCAGCACCCGGCTCTGTGCGAAATCTCTCAGAAGGCAGAGGAGGCTGCCCAACTCCAGCTGCACTGCTACCCCCCTGCCAGTACATTCAAAGTATATATTCTTAAGGAGAGAGGAAAAAAAAAATAAAAAAAATAAAAATCAACGTTTAATCACGTAGCACAGACTTACCAAAGTCTCCAGGACGTGCCCCAGCAATCCTACTGAAATCATGGCTCCAAGAGGAAGGTTTTGATATACTTCAGCTT
Source organism: Anabacerthia variegaticeps (assembly GCA_035583185.1). Taxonomy (NCBI): domain Eukaryota; kingdom Metazoa; phylum Chordata; class Aves; order Passeriformes; family Furnariidae; genus Anabacerthia; species Anabacerthia variegaticeps. Next base: position 5,054,677 of record JAWWEW010000002.1, on the reverse strand, counting down.
GCAAAGCCCCACCTTTATCTATGTCACGCCTCCCTCTGGATGGAGGGAGGGGTCAGGAGCGAGGCACAGCAGGATTGCTCACCAATTAGTCCCGCAGGCAGCGGGATGCGGGTTACCTGGCAGAGCATCACCGCTGCTGTCTCACTCCTTGGTCACCCACAGCGCCGCCGAAAATCCAGAGCGGGAAGAAAACGCTTGTGGGGATAAATTAGTACGCTTAAATGTAGCAAAAGGCAACGAAGCAGTTGTAAAATCGACACCTATTAATCTAATTTTCTACAGTGTTGTTGAAGCACTGGTGAGTGCAGCAGAGGATTTTACAGCAAGTGATGTTTTTACTCAACAAAAATGTAGTCAGTGCCTTAGTTTTCTGTCTGACACTAAGCAAGAAGGCATCTGGTTTTCTCCAGCGTTTAAAGTTTTCACCTTGGTAAGAGCAATTTCTATTGCTGTGATATTCAGTGACTCCTTGGAGAGACACATTATCCCCAGCCCACTCCCCTTGCAGAAAGCAGAGTTATACCACGTGCTGCTAAAAAACCTTCTACAGCCTTTTAATCACCCAGTTTGAACCCACTTTAGGCCAAGCTGGACAGGGTTTGGAGCAACCTGGTCTAGTGGACAGTGTCCCTGCCCATGGCACAGGGTGCAACTGGATGAGATGCAAGATGCCTTCTAGCCAAAACCATTGCTGGATTCTAAGTCTCAGAATGATCTTCCCTTCTGCGATGGAGTGTAGGTTTATAACCCTAAATCCCCTATTACCTTGGCACGTACACATCCCTATTTGCATCAATTGTCAACAAGAGGCTTCACTTCACACAGCAGCATCCAACACTCCCTCCTCCCACGTGTATTCAGCCCAAAGTTCAGGTCCACTGCCCTGGAGGCACATGCAGAACACACAGGTACCAGAGGCTGGCAGCTACACCTGAGAGGGAGCTCCTGTGCCTCCTCTGCCACCCTGCTTCCCAAGAGCAGGGTTGGCATGGACAGCAGCACCATGGTCATGCATGGACATTCCTCAACTGCTGAACATGAATCCTGGGCGTGGGTTACACCTGCAGCAACTCCCTCAGCAGCTGCCCTGTAAAACCAGCCTGGCTAGTACATCTCACAAAAAGAAGCTACTGAGGACACAAATAGGGAGCTCAGTTATCCCTCTAAAAAAGTAGCAGCAAAGCAGGGGAACAAACCCTTCTGCCTGGACCTCTTAGGCAGAGCAGGCCTGGAGAACAGACACTTCTGGTGACACTTCATTGTTTTCAAGTATAGCAAATCCCCACGTACCTCAAGTCGGAAATTGGGCAAACCAAGCATGAATCAGAAATGCTCTCTAAATATGTGAGGAAGTTTTTAGGGCCAAGATAACCAGCATTTTCCAAAGACAAGAACTCCTCCATGGGCAGTAATCGACTCTTACCAGCATTCCTGCATTCTTGGTCTGAGAACACATACACAGATATTCCAATTAGTACAGTAATATGCTAATATTTACTGTATTCCAGCAAATCAGGTCTGACCCCAGCAGAGATATTTCAGTGAGAATTTGCCAAACTGCACAGCATTTCCTGTCTTTTCCTGTTCACAGAAGTTATATCACTCTGGTTTTGGACTACATAGAAGTATTTGTGAACAACCAAATGGAGTTGTTATGGACCCTGGCCAAAGAGCTGTTTCTATGATAAATGAAGTAAAAGCCGTCATTCTCAGAATCAGCCTTGTTCTTCTCAATGCAGGAATCAAAATGCAGCAAGCACTTCTATTACAAAGAAATGGAAAGTCGTGTAGATAAAAGCATTTTCCACTGTACTGAGAGCAGACAAGAAACAGTAAGGAAGAAAGATGCTTCTGCATGTGAGTAAACCTCACGATCATTTTTTAAAAAGCACAAAGCCAGAAAACAGATTTAAGGAAAATGGTGCCTGTAGAGCTACAGGGATTTGAGCCCCCACTGTGCAGAGAAATAGGTACAATGGGATTTAATTCCATGGCTGGCAGAAAATCACCTTCTATCCCAGGACCTGTGAGCGCTTAAGAGGACCTTTTTGTGGGTGAAGGCAGAATTGATGGTGCCTCTGTGAAGTTAAATAATATCACAGAATGCCAGGATAGTTTGGGTTGGAAGGGACCTTAAAATTTACCCAGTCCCACCCCCTGCCATGGACAGGGACACCTTCCACCAGCCCGGATTGCTCCAACCCCTCCAGCCTGGCCTTGGATACTCCCAGGGATCCAGGGGCAGCCACAGCTTCTCTGGGCACCCTGTGCCAGGGCCTGCCCACCC
>JAWWEW010000002.1:4972835-5051791 GCA_035583185.1 Anabacerthia variegaticeps | reverse complement strand
AGCTTCTCTGCCCAACCTGTGCCAGGGCCTGCCCACCCTCACAGGGAAGAGTTTTCTCCCCCAATAGCTAATCTAAATCTCTCCTCTTTTAGCTTAAAACCATAGTCCCTTGTCTTACCACTATCACTATCTGTCTCTGTAAGACATATTAATTCTCCTGTTAAGCCCCTTTTGTGTTTGTTTGGTTTTTTTTTAACTAAGTTAGCCTCAGTTCACCACACCAAGGAAAATTTTTAATGCCAAGGAGACTGTTGTGGGCTGACAGCATTAATATCACTATTACTGGCTATGAAATCCTTTTTTAGGAACAAGGCTCTTTTGGCTAAGCTTTGAGCCACACATTTTATAACAACCTGGTCTAGTGGAAAGTGTCCCTGCCCATGACAGGGGCTGGAATGAGATGAGTTTTTGGTCCCTTCCAACCCAAACCATCCTGGTATTCTGTGATTATTAGCCCCCTGTTTCAAGACATCTTACTGGAGATTTGTATATGGGATTTCAAAGCTTAGGCTCCACAGAAGCCATTGGTTAATCCTGTAATGGATCAAATGGACAAGAAAGTGAAATACTTCCTCTGCTGAGTGCTAATCACCACCATGCCCTCATCTAAATTCTCCCCATGGATCACCAGAGAGAACAAAGCATCAAACACTGTCCTAGAAGAGCCAGGGTACTGACTAAGCACAGAAGTTCAAACTTCGTATGGCAGAGAGATCCACAAGAACCATTCCCATCCTAGAAATCCCCCTGGATTTCTTTTGCCCTGTCTGCAAGCTGTTCCCACTGCTCCTGGTTCTAAGCAGGGAACAGGCACTGATGCAGCTGCAAACAGGAATCCATTTGCTGTACAAGACCTGCCTTCTGTACCCCTTTTATTGCTCATGTACCATTCCCCTTCTCCTTTTACCCAAACTGCAGAAGCTCACCGTGAACAGGGGAACAACTTGTGTGTGGCTCCTCACCCTTTTCCTGTTGTGATTCTGGATTCATAACCCCTGGGGAGAACTGCTCTGTCACATTTCCAGTTGAGACACTCCATTTTCCAACAGCATTAGAAGCAGGGGAGAAGGCAATGAAAATTATTAAATGGGAAGTACAAGGTAGTACTTTTTTGAGCACTTCCTATCCTCAAAAGCACCTTTAACATAATGAGCACAACAAACAGGGAGAAATAAAGAGAATTATCTGCCATTTCAACTCCATGCCTTTGTGTTGCTACCTCACCTGGTTCCCTAAATGCTCACCTTGGCTGAGACCAGCTGGGAAGTTCCCTTTTTGTACCTCTTACCCTTTCCCAGCTCTGCATAAGAACAGATGAAGCTGCTACACAGGTGGCATGTGGCAGGTCAATATTCTAGCCACAGGCACCCCCCAAAAGCACTGAGAGAAAGCAGGGGAAACTTCAAGCAACAAGACAAGGATAAACTTCACCAGCTTTTTTTGGCAATGCAATACCTGACTTCTGTTTCTGTATGTGTGGACCACTGGGACACACATACCAGCCACCAAAATAAGTCTCAGCTAACACAGGCAGTTTGTTGCCTTAATTTTAGATCATTTCAAAGCTCAGTTAAATGAGGAGGAACAGAAGGTATTCCTCGCAAGAAATGTCAATAAAGTAATCAAACTCCAGCAGGGTCCTATCCAAAGCACAGGTGTGTGCTAAGTCCCTTTGCAACACAACTCTGGCAATAAAAGCAGCACAACTTTCTGAAAACCCAAATCATCTTCAAAAAAAGCACTTTTCTGTGGACATGACTGCCCAGGAGACACAGTTCTGTGAACAGGCAACACTGGGACTCCTCATTTTTTCCTGTATTCAGGAAGGCAGGTGCACTGCTGGGAATAAACCAAGTTTCACAAAAGATCCCAGCACCAGCGATTCCTACTCATTGTGAATTGGAAACCCTTTTAAAATGGCATATTTCTACCTGGCTGCTCAAGTCACAGGGATTTCAGATTCATTACTGAAAGCAATTTTGTCATTTTTAGCCATTTGCCTAAGAATGAAACAGAATATTCCATCAGCCTACAGTGACGCACTAAGGGGCACACAAAGGGAACGCAAAATCGCAATATTTTGGTAATTTCTGATATTTGAACTGATCAAAGAAAGATTATTGATGGAATTGAACTCTATTAGAAGCGCTTGTTACTAGTCTGACTGCAGAGCTGCTCTCACTGAAAGAGGACAGTCTCCTGGACAAATACAAGTTTGACCTTGCAGAGATAAAGTCCTAACATTATGGGACCTTGAAAGCTGGGTTACAACAGAGCAGCAGAAAGCTCTGGTTCAGCCCTCTCTCATCACCCATCCTGCTGTTCACAAGCATTTAAAACCCTTTTTAACAATTTACATTCCTAAATGCAGGCACTTGGATTTCCTCTAAGTGTGAGAGTGCATCGCATTTGAAGAACAATGAAATCATTCCCATGTGCATGTCAGCCCAGAAAGCTTTAAAAGTGCATTTTGGTGTGAAATATTAATAGGTATGAACAGAACACTGGCAGATTCTTTCTGTAAAAGCCCTAAAAATAATTTTTAAAAAAGAAATCCACCAAAAATAATTATGTAATTTTCAGCTTATCAATGTTGAGTGACTAGAAATTGGGCACCTCAGGCTTTTATGCACTTAATTTGATGGAAATGTTCTGAGAAAGTTTCATTAAGCTTTAAAAATGAGGGGAGAGGAGAGGAAAAGCTTTGGATGCTTGACATCAGATTAAAAAAGAAAAAAAAATAAAAAACCAAAACCCAAACAAAAAGGAACAAGAAGCCTCTAGTCAACACAGTAAAACTGGAGACTCACTCCCACCAGTTTCAATGCACAGCTTTGCTCCAGCTCAATGGATTTCTTGGAATTGAGCTAGAATTAAAATAAAAAAGTACACTAACCCAGAGGAATCCAATGGATGGTGATCACAGGGAAGTGACAGAACTAACACAGCACTCCTTGGAGATATGGACTCAGCAATGACAACTGGCAAAACTAAAAAACACTGCATTTTCAAGTAGTAATAAATTCTTGTCACATTAACTTCAAAACTAAGCTTCATCAAACCCACCTTCTTCAAAAGGAAGGACACATACTTCAATGATCAAGTATATTGGAATACACCCAGAACATTTAAGAAAAATATCAAGTTCATTAATTAAGACTCATGGTAATACCACTGCAGATTCAGACTATTACCCTTAGTAATCACTGGTATCACTCACTGTTGTGAAGGCCATAATGGAGCCATGCTAAACGATGTATTGTTCTAGTTTTGGAGTTTATGCATAATATTCATATGCCTGTTTTGCACGCCTGAGCTCACATACAGAAACCAGTGTGGCACAAAGACAAGTGGTAACACCAAAGGAAGTGCTCTCCAATTGTAATCTAATCCAAAGAAACCACGCCAGTGAAGAAGTACATCTGTTTTCCCAGAGCCCTAGTACTGAAACACACTGTCAGACTCATCCAATATTCAGTGAAAATTAACATATGCTTGGGCCTACTCAACCCCGTTCTTTGGGAACTGAGTGTACCACACCGAGCTTTTCACCTTCACTCCAATTGCACACCACTGCCCGGGCTACCTGTGTGGGTCACCTTCCCCCCACAGAAGGGGGCACTTCACCAGGTATCCAAATAGATCTTGGGTAAAAACCACGGGAATCAGTAACTGGGAAGGTACCTCCAGAGGTGGAAGTTAGTCAGAACTGAACTGGACATGGCTCAATAGCTCTGAGGACAGAAATCCCACCACCTCACCAGACCCTCGTCTTGTGGTTGAACATCCTCAGGCTGATGGCTTTTTCCTGCCGTCAGAGAAGCCCAGAGCAGTTTGGTTGGACGGTGAGGGACAGCCCTTCGGGGATGAAGGAAGGATGGCTCCCTCCAAGTGGGGCTTGAGGTGGAATGGCATCCATCAAGCACACTCATACAGGGGTTGGCAAAGAACACTCTAGAGGAGGGCAGGATTTGGGGAGGAGCAAATCCTGGTGCATAAAAGGAGAGGAGTGGGAAGGCCTGAGCCATCTGTAGCCATCAGGGGACAGGGATAACCACATAGGGTTTCACCGCAGCAAAATCAAGCCAATCAGCACACCGGAATTTTTATGAGGGACAAGAAAGGCGCCATTTTAACACAGGGATTTTCAATACATTAAACAGGGAATGTGGAACTCACGTATTAAAACATCAGTCAGGGAACCTGTAACAGCCAAATGCTGTCTTAGAATATCCAAACATGAACACACAGTCCCACTCCAGCTCCCCTTCTTCATCACTCAGCTCCACTAATCCATTTTTGTTCCCTTTCCACACGGTGTAGCTGCATACCTGTTGCATACCCCAACAGGGAAGGACTTCAAATCCCAGAGTGGGGGGATTCTCTCCAGCACAGCCCAAGACATCATTGCCCTCTTGCTGCCAGGGAACTGTGTGGCACATTCAGCTTCACCCCACAGCTCCAATTTAGGACACTTTTATTAACCTGGGACACACTCTACCGGGGGGGGAGGGGGGCGCCAAAAACATGCAATCAGACAATTCCAAACCTGTAGCTGAGCTAGGAGCACACCTGGCAGCTCTTAGGAGTATGCTGCCTACTCCAAATGCCTGACCAGAGGCAACTTGTCCAAGCCCTGTTGCTCTGTTTCTGTTCCCTGCTGCCACAGGAGAAACAGGGGCAGCAATGATCAATCCCTTGGAATAACATTGGGAGAGTGCCAGGAGAAACTGGAAAGTGAGGGTGGAAATCAAATCAGCTCTGACACTCAGCCCTGATCACTCTGAACAACTTGTTTTTAGAAAACAGAACTATGAGAGGCCAAGGACACTTTCATGCTTTGAAATAAAAAAAGCTGGATTCATTAAAACTTGCTGAAATAGGAAGCAATGAAAAAGTAGCGTCAGGGAATGCAGGGACAGCAAACAACACAAGAACTGCTGCCAAATTCACAGGGAAAAGGTAAAATGGCCCCACTCCAGGCTTGAGGTGGGAAAACATGAGTGAATTATCAGTTTGAGTGGTCTTCACACAGAAGACCCAGCTCCTCAAGGCCTCTAAAATGTTTTGTATTTCTGAATACTTGGTTGTCAGCACAGCTGCTGCTGGAAAGTCAGCTTGAGAAGAGGAGGAGGGGGGAAACTGCTTCCAGGAAATTTAGCTCAGGTCAGTCAGCAAGAACTGCCCTCACCAAGATGGAACACTCAGAAAAAGTTTTGAGCTAAAGCGAGTCTTTAAAAAAGAAACACTAAAGGCAACATTAATAGAGCAAGGTAGCAGCTCTGACAAGAATTTCAGCACACAGGGAGAGGCGAGGAGGTAGAGATGGAGCCAGTGGAAAAAAGTCCCCTGGAGGCTGAGGCCAGACTGATTAAGACACTGTTTCAGTCAATATCCGCTGAAAACCAGAGCTGAAAGCAAACAAACACTGACTACACTGTTTCAGTTTCTTACAAGGAAGAGACTCATGGAAAACGTATGAAGAAGCTTCCAAATAATTATAGATTAGCAAAGGTATATTTCTTTCATTGACCATTATTTTAATAATTCATCAGCTGCTGCTGTCAAGTCTATGTGCTTAAAAACACTAAGCAGTGTGTTCTTTATAAGGGGTGTTTATCAATTTGATTTTATGTCCATCATGCAACATTAAAATGAAAGATAAGTGATTTAGAGTAAACCATGAATTTGATCCACTCACTTAGACATTTCATTGCTGTCTCAAGCCCACGAAAAGTTGGTGTCTGGGGAGGTGGGTGGGTTGGATGAACTTTAAGGGGAAGAACAGCACAAGCCCAAGGTCAGGCACAAAAAGGGGGTTTGTTTACAGGTTACCTGGAGTTACTTCTAGAGAGCTTCTGTAGGCACTGCTGCTTCTGAGACATCTCCCAAATTTCACAGTCAGGAGGGGAGGACAAGGAGAAGCACTTGCACCAAAACTGGATTCTCTACCTGCGAACACAACCAGCAGCAAAAAGGGGACCAGACACACCCCTCTCACTCTCCCTACCTGAATAGAGACCATTGATTGGGGCAGTAAATTGCTCTAGAACCCATTAGTATTGCATACAAAATACACATTTCTGGTAAGGTTGCTACTTTCTCCATGCCTGGTCCTACTTGCCTTTCCTCCAGTACATCCTCAGCACATCAGCAGCACAAAACACCCACTCTTTTCTCCAAGACACTCCATTCACAGGGCTGAAGACAAAGTCCCAGGGCCAGAAGTGCAGGTGAGAGTGTCAGAATGTTTAATCCAGTGAGGTTATCTGGCTGGGGACCCTGTCATTTGGCAATCCAAGGGGAAAAGGGGACACCAGAAACAGTCACGGATCTGACAAAAACCATCCTGGAGACACTGACAAGGGACAAACCTCACCAGTCCCGCTAACTGATGGGACTCTGGTGGCCTGCTCAGAGACCACAGGCACCACTTCCAGCAAGATCAGCATGAGACAAATGCTGTGTGTCCCAAAAAAGCAGCTACTGGGGGAGACCTGGGCAAAGGAGGAACATCAAAAAGTGGTAGAAAAACAGGCTATAAAATAAAAAGATGATAATAAAAAAAAAATTGAAAAATGGGGGCAAAAACTTTGCTGGGATTAACCTCTCTCCTTGTAATACCAAGCATTAAGGCCTTTAGGCTTGGCCTTGGTCTGCCTGAGGGCAGACTTGGCCTTTTGGTAAATACCTAATCTAAACCTTCTCCAGGGCAACCTCAGGGCATTTCCTCTGGTCCTGTCACTTGTTACATGAGAGAGAAGTTAAAGCTCTGGACTAATTTTAGACATATTTCTGAGTAAGGGTAAAGGTCCTTCTTTACAACTGCAAATCTTTCAAAGATGGTCCAATTTTGCAAGGCTCAGTGGACTCCTGCCACTACCCCAAAGTGTCTCACAAACAAGAGCCTCCAGGGGAGAGAAGAACCACTCAGCTGCAGCAACGAAAGTGTGTCATCCTTCCATCCTCCCCTTATGTCCCTGCTTGCCACTGGTGCTGTGGGCTCTGCAGGGAGCAGAGTCATTGTGCCAGTTCCTGGTTCCTCCCTGTTTGCACAGTGCAAGCTGCAGCAGGGCTTAGGATGGAGAAAAGTCAGACATAGCCCCAAACCAAACCCTTGCACTTCTCTGAGCAGTGCTAACTCTTGGAGAGAGCAGCAGCAATTCTTCAAAGACTTTTAAGACTTCAAGTTATTGGAACTGGTAACATTTTTTGGTCTCAGACTCTCACCAGAACACACATCCTAAAGATATGGCCCTGAATTTGAGAAATTACTGCAATTAGTGCTAATTAACAGGTCTTTAAGAATCAGAACAAGAAAGGCTGTGAGTACACAGGGAGAGCACCAGAGACATTCTACACAGAGCTGTGGAAGGAAATGAGAAGGGTAAGCAATATTGTTAAAATATAAGAAGGATATTAAAGCCAGCTTCAAATACTGAGAATATGAATGCATATCCCATCTGCTAGCAATTTTTTGCGTCTCAAAAGGAGTCTTAAGCAAGTCAGCACCATTCAGCTTTTCACACTGCAAGTAACAGTATTAGAAAGATCTGTTCCAAAGTTGCCCATCATCCCCAGCTCTCCAGCTTCTCCCTCCTACCAGATGGCTGAAACCACAAAAGTAAAGCATGTGTTTGAAACTGCTGCTCCCTAATTTAGAGGAGAACACATTCTTGATCAATTGAAAAAAATAATGAAAACATTTGTGACTTCCAGCTTCTTGGAAGCTGCAGAGAAAGGTTTTCACTCTGACAGCTTGGCCTGGAATCTGCAGGCAGCAACATTTAAGAAGTAATTTGAAACTGAAAGAGTACTTTTGGGGAAAGTGTCTCAAATGTCAGACAGATCTATTAAAACAGCTCTTGACAGACTAATCTATAAGCCTTTCTTTTCTAGTGTGAGACTTGTATCGATTTTTAAAATAGCAATCCCATTACTACACATTAACAGCATGGATAAACATCTCTGGGTATTTAGGATTGCAACAGGACAGAGAGAGAATGTGGGGGCAGTAATTTTCCATCACATAGAAGGTGAGGTTAAATGGAGAAAGGACCAGCTTAACACTTGGTGTCTGAAAATAAAGTCCATCTCTAAAGCAAGTTTTCAGCACAGCAAGAGCTCTGCTGACCTTTTTAGTTGCCCAAGTCCACTCCAGATGTCCTACTCTGATCCATTACCAGCAATCAGCTCCAAATCCCTCTTGCTCACTACACTGCCTCTCCCACTGTCCATCATGGAAAATCCCCTTATCAGGTGCCCAGGTATCACAGTTTTAGGGGTAATTGAGGAGAATCAGGAGCAAGTGTACATGCACCTGTGGCTCAGTGTGAATGCAGAAAAGGGACTCAATCTCAGATGTCTCCTCCAACCTAAACAATTCTGTGAAAAGAAACATTGGCAGAAGAGAAATAGGAGAAGCAGCATTTCTCTTAAGTTTGGATTTCCAGGGCCAGAACAACCAGCTCTTCCCTCACCGAGCCCATAAGCTGCTCTACAGACCTGTCCCTTCATCAGAACCTGTAAGGCTGAGCAGATTCCCAAGAGCACCACTGTCACAGCCAAAATAAACCAAAGCTATTGCACTAAATCCTGCTCTTCTCTAGCCCAGGGATTCCTTGAGCTCAGCAGGCTCATTTGTGCATTACTCTGACCATAGATCATGGCATCACAGGATGGTTTGGGATGGAAAGGATCCTAAAAGGTCATCCAGTGCCACCCCCTGCCATGGGCAGGGACACCTTCCACCAGCCCAGGGTGCTCCAAGCCCCATCCAGCCTGGCCTTGGACACTGCCAGGGATCCAGGAGCAGCCACAGCTTCTCTGGGCACCCTGTGCCAGGGCCTGCCCACCCTCACAGGGAAGGATTTCTTCCTAGCATCCCATCCAACCCTGCCCTCTGGCAGTGGGAAGCCATTCTCCCTTGTCCTGGCATTCCAGGCCCGTGTACACAGTCTCTCTTCATCTTTCTTTCAGGCTCCCTTCAGGTCCTGAGAGGGCCAATTAGGTCACACCAAAGCTTCTCTTCCCCAGGCTCAACAATGCCAGTTCCCTCAGCCTTTCCTCTCGTCTCCACCATTCGTGTAACAACCAGTTACTTATATCCTTACTTATAACCTTACTTAAATCCTGGATTCCAGGTATGGAATAAGCTACCAGAATGTCAAGGTTGCCCTCTCACAATGCAGTGTTTGTGGCACTCATACAGACTGGCCTCAGCATACACACATTTAGGAGCTCATTTTCAAATGAAGCTTCACAACCACACTTGGTCTTGTCTTCAAGCACAGCTTGGTTATCAGCACATTGGACAGCAGGAGGATGCTCAGAGGGGCACACCACCTCTTAAAAATCATTCAAGTCTTTAGTCTTTCAATTACCATAAGTGATCCATACAAAAACAACGTGTGGAACCTGAGCCTGCCACCATTCCCTGTGCACCACCCCAGAGGGGAGGCACAGCCACGGGCTTCAGGGAGGAGAAGGCTGGTTTTTAACTAGTTTAGGGTGCACCACAGTAGCTTGGAGTTCACATCTCAACCTCCCAAGGCTTGGAGCAGAACAGTTGTGCTGCACCAGGTCTGGGTTATCCAGGGATAAAAGTGTCATACACCCCTTTCCACCACCACCAACTACACTGACTCAAGCCAACATTTTCCCACCAGGATGTAAAACAGCTGCTATTCCTGATGCACTTTCCCAGCTGAGCATGGAGCAAAGTCTGCAAGCACAAGGAAGACCAAGGAGGAGGTGTCACCCACTGAGCCCCAGCCGATCCTGCCTCCTACAAGCCTGCTGCCCCCAGGCACATCCCTTTGCCATGTGCTGTTCCCTCTCTTCCACCTCAGACAACCTCTGCTCACGTCCTGCAATTGCTTTTTCCAAGTCCCCTCTTACAGAAGTGGAAATAGTCACAAGAATTGTTGCTCCAGCTTCTCTTAGGTGGCAAATAGCCTTGAATTAGGCTGGGGACAGCTTCACACATAGGCATCCTGCCTGGCACAGCTCCAGAACCTCCCACCTTGCTCCTGCACAGTTTTGCATCCAGTGACAGTAGTGAACCTCGGACCACATCCACCTGGAGTGGCTGGTCACCTCAGAAGCAGTACACCTGACCAGAGGGATAGTCCACACGATTCAGCACCATGCTCAGCCAAGAAAAACAAAAGGAATCTTTGGGTCTTTTCCGTTTTGTTCCCCATTCTGCTGGGGGACAGAGGGAGTCAGGGGCAGTGCCACGAGAGAGCACTCCTGGGCTCCCAGGTCTTCCATGCTCTCTGAAGATGCCACCCAGCATCCAGGAGCCCAGGTGTTACCAGGCTGGTTGCAAAGGGCAGAGCCATGACCTTCTTCAGACTCTGAAGTGCAGAAAGCTACTGACAGTGCTCAGACACTGCAGCTAATCTTTCCATTAAGGCCCTGCTACACAACCCCCCAAAACTTAGGGTCAGAGGAATATCAATTTGCTTTTTAAATGGATTCTGTACCCTTAAGGCTACAGCACATAATGGAAACAAAAAGAGAAAAGCCCTCCAACAGGTCAGGTACTAGAAAGGTGATAAAACCCACACCATTAAAGCAGAGATTGAAAGGCAGGTGCATTTTCTCTACAGATCTAATTCTGCTATGAAATATCCAAGGCTGTTACAGAAGTTCACATTAGCTCTTCAACTCCATCAAAGAAGGTTTGCACGGGCTTTGCCAAGAAGAGGGGAAAGTTTAAAGGCAAAAAAAGAAACAAGAACCAAAGAACATTCTATTCCCACAGTTATTTTTAAAGAGCCAGTAGAAGGGGACATCAGAAATTTGCCCAGAGACGTTCTTGCTGTGCAAATTCACTGCCCCAGAGTCCAGAGCTGCTGTCCTTCAGGAAACACCTCCTGTGTCTATTATTTGGACTGTGTTGCACTTCCCCTGGCCTGGAAAGAGGAAAACACAAGGGAAAAGGGAGCCATCCCATCCAATTCATACCTGTGAAAAGCCTGAGCTTCTTTCTGCAATCCCAGCAGATACACCAAATGTCCTGCAGGTGTAGCAAGACCAAAGCACAAAGCATGGCTTCCTGCTCCCTACTTCCCTAGTCACCTATATTCCCACATATTAGGAATTCCTGGCTGACAGCCAGGCTGAGGAGCCCCAACACCTGCCCTGAGGAACTCCAGGACAACAGCAGGATACACTGGGCAGACAAACACCACTAAGAGCAACTAAAAGATGTAAGCAGCTGCTGGAAGGAGCAGTTGGGTGTCAAAGAAGAGACCCAGGTCAGCTGAAACAGAACAGTCTTACCCAGGTAAAACTTCTCTTGAAGCTGTTCCTCAGCAGAGCAGCACCACCCAAAGCAAGCTGCAGTTTGTCCCTGCTGCTTCCACACAACCTGCACTGGTGGTGGCTAAGAGCCCAAAACTGGTTTTAAGTGTCAGTGTTCAAAAAAACCCCAATATGTTTTTCAGCCTCAAACGAATACGAAGAGAAAAAAAGTTTGAGTGGGTTTTTTTAAGGGAGTTTTTAGTGGTTTTTTTTATGTTTTTTTTTTTTAAAGAAAAAATCACCAAGAACCATACTTTAAAACTACTTTGTATTCCAAGACCCAGACTCCTTTCCACCACTAGATGTCCCACAAGTAAGAGGAGAATCCAGAAGAGAGAGCTGTGAGCTAATTTGGATGCTCATTTGAGCTGCTTTGAACTCTTAAATTATTATTCAACTCAGTAAAAGTTTTCTCAAATTTTGAAAAAATAAAACAAAAGATTCTTGCTGTATTCCTATATTCATTTCACTGTCATTTTTGTGGTGTTTTAGAGGTTAATCCCATATTTAAGTTGTTTCTATGCTTTAGTTCTGTAAATTTTAACTATAATACAAGTCCAGCAGGGAAGCACATAGGGAAGGTATTTCCCCCATCAGGACACTTCTGTTGGTGTTTACTTCAACATTAAAATAAACTGTCAGGTATCACTTAAAAACTACTTATTTCACCTAATATTCTGAGGAGAAAATAGTATAGATAATTTTATGTCTCTTTAGATACTGGGAACTGCAGGTGGTGGAGCATCAAACAGGGCACCAAGCCACATGCTGAATGCTGAGCTGCCCCATGCATATAAGGTATGGTCCCATTTCAGTCATTCGAGGTAAAATAAGATTTCCCTACAAGAAAAGAACTGTTGTTCCTGCAGTTAGCCAGAGGTGGGAGCTGCATGGGAACTTCCTGATGCACTATGAAAAGGGAAAGAGAAACCCCAAACTGCTGCTTACCCTGCACGTCATTCCCTGCAAGGTGCCTGCCCCTTTCCACCTTCCTCAAAACCCTGGGGAGAAGGAAGAGGCATTTTGAAGGCATTATCTTTGAAAATATTGCCTGTGTCAGGGCTGCTTCTGACTGCAGGAGATGCAGCTGAGATGGCTGTATGCCTGACTTCATCACTGACATGCCTCCTTCCTGATGTGCTGAACTTCAGATGTCACACTAATCAAAGACCTGAAGGAGCAAAGAGAACAAGAAAAGCAAGATTGCAGCATGGGGAATCCATCCTGGATGGTGAGCAGAAGGTTTGTGGAGAGACACAAATGGTCCAGAGTCACAGAATCCCTGAGGCTAAAAAAGCCCTGCCAGCCCACGGAGCCCACCCTGTGCCTGCTGCCCACCCTGTCTCCCAGCCCAGAGCACTGAGTGCCACAGCCAGTCCTGCCTTGGGCACCTCCCAAGACCTGACCACCCTTTCCAGGCAGAATTTCCTCCTGATGTCCCACCTGCCCCTGCCCCAGCCTGAGGCCATTCCCTCTCCTCCTGTCCCTGTTCCCTGGGAGCAGAGCCTGACACTCCCCAGCTCCCCTCTCCTGTCAGGGAGTTGCAGAGCCAGAAGGTGCCCCCTGAGCCTCCTTTTCTCCAGGCTGAGCCCCCCCAGCTGCTCCTCATAGGACTGACTCTAGACCTTCCACCAGTCCTTCACCTTCCTTTTGTTGCCCCTCCAAGTCCCTGCTCTAAGATAAGCCTTAACCACAGTGACCAGTCCCTTTCCCATGGTCTTCCCTTATCCACCATGACGACTTCCCTTACTCCCATGAGACTGGAAACCTCTGAAGCCTGACTTGAACTGCTCAGCCTGTCAAAAGGTAACAGGATTACATCCATTCCTGGCACAGCCCCAAGTGCAACATATTTTCTGCTACAAGGAGGACAAGATTTCAGCCCAGTGTGGACACCAACCATTTGACAGCCACATAAATAAGCCCTATTTTTATTTCTCAGAACAGTTTCCTGATTTTCTGTCACCACTCATGTCTCAAGATACAAGCCCCATAAATAAACCAAGGAAGGGGATATTTTATTTATGAGCACAAAGCCTATCTGAGTTCTGAGAATGCTTATTGTTGCTCTCAAGGTGTCTCCTCTCCAGGCACAGAGCTGTGCAGTGCAGCACATGGAAAGCACCACAACAGCCCAGCTAACAAGCCTGGCAGAAGATACACAGCCAGTGTGTGAGAACAGGCTGCTGTGATCCCTTGTCAGGCTGGAAGTCGGTCTCAGCTCTGATTTGTGCATTCTGCTTGATCTAATTATAAGAAGTGACCAGCTAAGGATAAAGATGACAGAGACCAAGGAAGTGACTTTGGCCCAGGACTCAGCTGACAGATGCCAAATGACACAGTACAATTCCCTTGGTAAACCTGGATTTATTTCTGCAACAATTCTCTTCAGCCACAGCAGATCAGCTCAGCAGCACCTTCACTTCAGGAGCTTTGCCCTCAGGACTGTCAAAACACAGCTAAGCTCAGAGAAATTCTCCAGCTTCACTCAGCTGGGGTGCTGATCTATGTAAGCCACAGAAAAGGCTGCCTGTTTGCCTGTTGTGTTTGTCCTTGATTTTCCAAGTGACACTGGGAACACTGCTCAGATGTGGAAAGTCAGAAGCTGGGATTCATCACCTGATCAATATTTGTCTGTGAAAACATTTCCTGTTCTTACAAGCTCAGGGAGCAAACATTCCAGGTGGCATCAGCACACGGGAAAATCAGTGAACACAGAGCTGGAAGGGAGAGGCTAGTGGAGTGCAGAGCCACAAAACCCCACTCACTGCACACCAGGAGGACCCCCATGGCACCAACAGCCCCTGAGCAGCCTCCTCAAGGGGCACTATCTGTAGTCCTGCCCAGAGGGTCCCTTCCAGCTCCTGGCTGGGCACCCAGTCCTGGGCTGAGATAGAAGGTAAAGAGGGCTGGAGTCAGGCCTGACTCTCAGGTGGCCCCTCATCTTTTCTGCAACCTTCCTACAGCCCCAACTCCTGCTGGACCCCTGGCTGGATCCTGGGCCAGCCCCTCACTGGGTGTGGGGCTTCCCATCAACACTGCTGCCTGCACCCAGCTCTGCTGCTGCATCCTCACAGGCCAAAGGAAAAGAGGAAGGGACCTCAAATGCCACAACCACGGTCCTGCCGGTGTTGAAGGCATTTAGTGGCTGTCCCAGTGGATGGATAGCACAGGACACTGGCTGCAGTATTTAACAGCTTTAAGTGCCTTGGCTGCTCAGAAGTTTCCAAGATGTAGTTCACAGGAAGGAGCCCTCAGAGAAGTCAGGCTCCAAAAGGACAGGGAAGAGGTCTCACTTTGCTACCAGCACTAGGAAGCCCCTGTTAAGCACTTCTTTTAAGTCCCTCAAGCTTTAATTTATTGTACAATCCCACTATAGCAGCTTGTGGTATCCCACTGCCTCCTCTTCCTGCTACTTCTGCTCTATGGAGAGCCACAGTAATCGTCCCAGTGGGACTCAGCTGAAGGCAGGATTTGGCCCCCTTTCCCCCCTCAGGGGCCACCCAGGTGACTGCAGCAGCTCCCTGTGACAATGCAAGCCTGTTCACTCCCCACACCCCCCTGTGCAGGGTGTGCACGGGTGTCACTGACCACTGCCCTTGGAGACACCTCATGTATTTGCTGTTCCAAAGCCAATGGAACTGGGACAGCCAGACAAACCCAGCCCTGGGAACAGCCTGTCCATCCAAATTCTCCCTGGGACTCTGTAAGAGCAAGTGACAGGGGACTGGCCAACATGGGGAGCTCCAACACCAGGGTGCAGGACAGCTCCTTGAGAACCAGCTGGGTTTGCTTCAACCGCACATGGAACCATCTGTAAGTACCACATCAACACCTTGCAGACAGAATAAATCCACTGCATTTGGTATTAAGAGGAGACAATATATTTCAATTCTGTCTCCTCTGCAAGCTGGCAATGAATATTTTCATACATATTCTTGTACCAACACAACCTGATGGAACAAATAGGAAAAACCACATTTTGCATTATTACTTCCTCAAGAATTAGTACAAGAGGCCCACAGATTGCTATTTGACCTCTTGGGAATAGTGTTATTTAAATAAGTGCTCCAGCTCCCCAAGTGTTTTACATACATTTAACTGTCCCCCCACAAGCATACACTCAGTATTTTAGCAAATAACCAATTTCTTCAGTAGCTTATTCTCTCTTTTAAGACAGCACTGTCGGGGAAGGTCACTGGTTTGGCAGTCCTTAAGCTCGATTCCGTGTAAGCCACCAGTCCCCAGCCTTACTTTTCCTGCCTGGCTGAAGGTGGAGCTGTCTGGGTGCATGTGCTGCCTCGCCTGTGAAAGCAAACAGCACATTCCTCCCCAGCCGAGATAAAGGCATTCCCAGAGCAACGCAAACCCTTTCACACTGCCATCCTCTGGCAAAACATGCATTTGCAATATTAATGACATTTTCGGCCTGTGGCGCATTCAGTCTTAGACGAACAGGGGAAATCTTTCCCTAGTTATTGAAAAATCTTTGTGGGAAAAGATCCAGTAAGTCTGATTAAAATGGACACGGGGTGTTCCCCCATCCAGGGTGCATCTTTTTGTGCTATTTCTAGAAAGATATGAACATGCAGTTATCTGTTCAGATACTTATATCAGGATATCTAAGGCAAACACTATTAGAACATATGTTTTCCAAGCTCAGAAATTACAGGAGAGAAGAAAAAAAGTCAAAGCAGACTTAACACTAAGAAGTTGGCTTTTGGGATGTCTGACCACAGCCAGACACTGATCGCGTCTGGGGGTCTGTCCTGCACAAGAATGAGAAGCATCTCAGGACCTGCTTGGATTTGCCAGATATTTTAGCCCTTTCACGTTTACCTAAAGCACCTGGACTCAAATGAGATCCTGGCATTGCTGGCTGAAGTTCCAGCTCTAACCCAGGTTACCAGCAGGAACACTGCAGGTCTCATCTGTGGTAAAGAAGGAAGGGGATTCCTCTATCAGAAACAAAAAGCCAGCTACAGCAAACACACACTCCCAGTATCCCTTCTTGCTACTCTCCAATGTAAATGCGATGTAAATGCCACTGCAGAGCCCTCATGTTCAGAAATCCCAGCAGGCACTGCCATAGTGAAGATGACATTACCCCAAGACTGTGTCAAGGCAGTTCTCTCTGCTGTGGGTCCCAGCCACAAAACAAACAGAGCAAGGAAACAACTGCCCAGAGTGCCAGGACTGTGCAGTGGGGACTGTACAGGTGGCTCTCTCAGTGCCATCAGCCAAATAATCCTCGACAGAAACCAACTAGCACACACAGACCTCACCTAGAATTAAAAACCAGGCTTTAAGTAACACATAGAAGGTGATAACCCAGGTGTCACGGCGCAACAGTGCAAATACAGCTTGAATCCTAAAATGCACATAGCAGATAAAGCCTGGGGACTGCTCAGGGAAGCCTGGACCCCCACACAGTGTCCAGCTGCATTCTGGAGCTGAGGCCTTAATTTGTCTGTTCAATTCTGCTGCCTTTGCTTTGGTACTTTTCCTGTTACTGCTGTGAATGACATCTGGGCCCCTACATGATTAACAGCAGCATAACGCCTACTGACTGCTTTAATTTGCTGGGCTGCCTTCTCAGGCAGGGGAAAAAAATGTAAGCAGATATAAGCAAGGGAGAGGCACAACCCCACACACTGCTGGGGGAGCAATCTTGATTTGCTGCTTTGAGCAGAGACCCGCAAGGATGAGACTCTCCACCAAAACAGTATAGAAAGCAAGAGGCAGCTGGTATAAGGGGACTTCTTTGCTCCCAAAGGCAAGTCCATCCTCCCATGGTAAGAGACCACGAGTACGGTCCAGCCTCCAGTTTTGAGACTGAGACAGAGAGGTACCATTTACAACAGACTGAGCTACAGACACACGTTCCACAAGTGCCACATGTCCTGTCTGTCATCTGCCGCCCCACAACGGCTTCCCCAACACTGTCCAGTGTCTAACACTGGTCCAGCCACTGTAGCAACTCCTATTTCCACAAATGAAAAAACCACACCCAACAGATTCAACCTCCCAGCCCTGGGGTTATTCTCTCCCCTAAGTAGTCCATACAAATTCTCCCATGAAATAATTTCTTCTTACTCTTCCTCCTGAGCCTCTTTAATGAACCATTCACTTTTATGACAATCCTTTTCAACTTTGCTTTTTTGTCCACTTTTTCTCTTCCCTTTTTTAATTTACTGTCAGAAGAAGTTGTTCTCACACACAGTTAAGGGTTCAGCAGTGCAGCTGCATTTCAAGGATTTGGAATTCTGCAGATGCCCTGGGTAGCTGTGGACAGCATACCAACCAAGCCTCCAAACAGCCGGAGGAAGAGCCACACACAGCCCCTGCACGTCACTACCTCAAGTCATTCCCACGTACCAGCAGATGTCCTGGTGCAGCAGTGCTTCTCCCTCTGCCTAGGAAGGGAAGCAGCTACTGCTGTGTGTTTATCTTTTGGCAAATGCTCGTTCCCTTCAGTCTCTAACATGACTCCTTTTAACTTCCCTGATAACAAGTACATTGTTTACAGCAAACATTCACACAGCAATGTAAGCTGTACCCGAGTTCAGGCTCCGGGAGATGTTCATTAGGACAACTGAAAGCAGCTGAAGGGACCTACAGCAGGTAATTCCACCTCTATTTTTCTCTGGTATCAAAGAAGTACCATGGAACTGTACAGGGTTTTAGATGCAAGGTTTCACACTGTTCCCTGTGAAAGTGAATTTTACATGAACATCCCATCCTTCCTCCTGCCTTCCATAAGCACAGTATCACAGAACCCCAAGAGTTGTTTGGGTTGGAAGAGAACTCAAAGCTCATCCCATCCCACCCCCTGCCATGGGCAGGGGCACCTTCCACTAGCCCAGGTTGCTCCAAGCCCAGTCCAGTCTGGCCTTGGACACTTCCAGGGATGGGGCAGCCACAGCTTCTCTGCCCAACCTGATATACCCCTCATCCAGCACGGAATATGCCTCAGGTTGGTTCGGGTCAGGTGTCCTGGCTGTGCCTTGTCCCTGTTCCTTACCCAGCACAGCTCAGCAATAGCCAAAGCTCCCCTGTCTTATCAACACTGCATCAGTCACAAATTCCAAACACAGCACCATACAGGCTGACCTGAAGAAAATTAACTCCATCCTATCCAAACTAATACAGTAAAGCAGGCATCATTAGCTTCCTTTTATATTCTTTAAAAAAGCCACTCTAGTCCCATCATAAATTTTATATTTAATTCCTAAGCTTTCCAAATGATTATTGGGACAACAGCACTTAAAAAAAATTCACTTCAAAAAAACAATTATTTTTTAGAAAAAAAAATCACTAGTCTTTAGCACTGATTTCTCAAGCTCACTACAGCAGGGATTCCCCTGCATGGCAGTGCTTCTCTACTGCCCCCTTGCGAATCAGACTGTCCCTAAAGAATTGACACAGCAGCAGGGACCAGCAGCAGCCACCTTTCTCACCCTGGGGGAGGTTCAGCAACCAGAAAAGGCTGAGCATTTAGCACAGTGTCAGCCCTCTTTGGCCTGAGCAGCCCCACCTGGGACATCCACCCACAGACCAGGATCTCCACTCACACCAGGACACATCCCTGGAGAGAGCAAAGGAGTACCTGTCTCCAGCACATCTCCTGGATGAGCCTTTTGGACCCACATTGTCTCTTTACCTCCAGCCCCGTGTGACTCCATCTGCAGGCCGCCCCTAAATGAAAGCCTTCCATTTGCCAAAGGCTGGAACCATCATTTCCATCTGATAAACACAGATCCTGGCTGCTCCCCTCTCCACAGGTGCTGTTGAGGGGCTGATGGGGCCAAGAGCTCAGGATTGCTTCTTAAGGAAAGGGTTGTAAAGCACTGGAATGTGCTGCCCAGGGCAGTGGCATTGCCATCCCTGGAAGTGTTCAAAACACATGTGGACATGGCACTTGATAACATGATCACTGGCCAACATGGTAATGGTGCCAGGTTGATGGTCACACTGAAAGGTTTCTTCCAGCCTTAATGGCTGATTCCAAAGCATAGTTCCTGGGAAGTGCTGTAGCTCCTGAAGGGAGCAGAGTGAGGCTGCATTCACATGCCTTTGTGGGACCTTCCTACTGCTGAACTCTCCAGCTCAGTGACGAATCTCCCCTGACAGACGCTCTGGTGCACCAGCCAGCTAAATCCCTGGAGCAGCACTCCTCCTGGCTTGGGTCAGCTGGCAGGCAGCCTGCCAGCCCAGCAGGGATTTGCCTTCGTGTCTTCCCTTCCCACTAGTGGAAGGGTTGTGGAGTGAGAGGGGACATGCCAGGAATGGCTCTAACAGGTTCAGTTCAAGGCTTGTCCAAGGCTATCTGGCAGCAGGCAACAGAGGAAGGGCTTTCAAGGACTACAGTGAAGCAGAGCCCACTCCAGTGGGACTCTTTCACCCCCCCAAATTTTATCATGAGCTCTTGAACCATATCCCTCCCTTCCCAGCAGGCTGAACATACCTCTGCACTACAGATCAAACCTAAGCCAAATTAACCTGTAGCCACATAGCTATCCCCCTTCCAACAGCATCACTAATCATTGTGTTCATCCCTGTTCCTCAGCAGCTTTCTCCCAGTGAACCTCCTCATCTGTGGTCCTCCTGGCTTTAACACAGTTAAATGTGTACATGTAAAGCAAGGCCACAGTGCAGCACTCACCCCTGGGAAGAGGACAGAAGGACAAACAGCATGTGACATATTCCTCAGTCATATCACACCTTGCTAGGAGGGCACTGGGATTACTGCAGCAGCCACACAGCCCAGCAATGTGAGAAACAAGCAGCTTTGCTCTTCATTTCCCTCCCAAGCTGCAGGGGAAACACTAGGACCTCCAGGACCAGAATGTGCCTCTGCAGTAAAACCTGACAAGATCAGGAACATCCCTGGCCAAGCAATGACAACAACCCCCAAAGTGAAAATGTATGTGCAGCCTCTGCATTCACAGGACACCAAGTGTTCAACCAGGTAATTAGGGCTCAATCTTGGATGTGGTAGGGAACACAATCCCCCTCCCCTGCCAAACTGACAGGCTTCCTCAGGCAAACATGCCTGAAACTCTTAATTATGGTTTCAAAGTGCTGAGGGCACAGGTTTAGCTGCTCCCTCCAGGCTGGGAAGTGCTGGCATACCTTTTTTCACCATTAAGTGTCTACATTTACAAACAAATCCAGGGCAGAGCTCCAGCACCTGCTGTTTGATGCCTCTCACTGGAGTCAGAGATGAACCAAGGGGTATTAAAGCCTGGGTTTATAACAAAGCCCAGCTACAAACCAGCTGACACACTGCTGCCAGCACACTTGTCATACTTCAGAGGGAGGAAGCACAGTTCTTTCTGTAGAATACAAAGCAGACAACATGCTATGGAGAGACTTGAGTGAGGACCAACAGTAAAAAGAGGATTACAGCTTAAGGGAAACTGGCACCCAGCTAAGGAGCAGCCTGGGCTGTCCTGCCGTACTCCACCTCAACAACACAGCTCAGCATCCCAGAGGGGTTAGATCTGGGTCTATGGAATCACAGAGCCACAGACTAGTTTGGGTTGGAAGGGACCTCAAAGCTCATCCAGTGCCACCCCCTGCCATGGGCAGGGACACCTTCCACCAGCCCAGGTTGCTCCAAGCCCCATCCATCCTGGCCTTGGACACTCCCAGGGATCCAGGGCCAGCCACAGCTTCCCTGGGCACCCTGTGCCAGGGCCTGCCCACCCTCACAGGGAAGGATTCGTTCCCAGTATCCCATCTAACCCTGCCCTCTTGCAATTTAAAAACATCACACTATGTTACTATCTGCCCATTTGCTTTGGAAACATTACAAGTTGAAATCTGCTGGTTACATTCCAGGCTTGCAAAAATGATGATGCTTTAAAGCCCAATTGTGTGCCATTGTGCAAGTGTAGAAATGGGAATTTAAAAATCCGTCCTGTTCTGCCATCCTTCCAGAGACCTTCCTCCCCAGGGCAAGGCACAGCACACTGCCAGGGCACCTCAGAAGCCCAGGTGCATCAGATCTGCTCTTGGATATCTCCCTTCACTTCTTACTACCTGGCAAGTCACTGGCATCCTCCGCCTAGGAGGACCTACACCCATCAAGTACTTGCACTTTCCTGCAATCATGAAGCTTCCAGTGGCACTTATCCCACCAAGGTTTAGAGGCAGAGGACATTCCCAGCCACAGATGGTGTCTCAGTCTGGAAATGAGGGCTTTTAGGCTTGGAGCTGTTGAACATGACCATCTGTCAGTGGGTCAGGCCTTCAGAGTCTCTCTGAGGCTGTAACAGAGCCCAGCACATTCTGGACAGTTGTTTGCTCACACACCATCACACCCCAGTGCCAGGCAGGCACAAACTCCTCACACAGATCAGCCTGTGCTGGTTCTCATCCTGTTTGCCCCACAGCTGGCATTACCTTCGTCCTCCTTCACCAAGTCCCTGCCTCAGTCAGTCTTTACCCAGCTTTAGCTAAACAGTGTCACACAGAGCCATCAAATCACTAAGGCAGGGAAAGAGCTCCAAGGTAAGCCCATGCCTTGAGGAGGAGCAAGTCATCACCTGTGGCAGAGTGCCTACTGCTCGAATTCAGAACCTGCCAATGAATCCTCATCAGAAGCCACTGCATAAGAGTTTTTTTAATGTAGAAAGAGATGTTCTTCTCCACTGAGATCAGCCTAAGCTTTCTGGTCCAGAACATTAATTTCCACCTAGAAAGAGACTTCCTTTCCAGGTCTCCAACACCAAGTCAGGGCTGTTCAAAAGAGAATCAACTCCTTTGTGTCTCCACCTGTACTGCCTTCAGCACCTCCTTGTGATGTAACACCACAGCAGATTCTCCCAGACAGCTTCCTTTGCTTTCCTTATCCCCTGCCTTCCTTGGAAATCCAATTAACCTTTTCTTTGTGCATCCCAGGAACACCAAATGAAAGTCTCAACCAATCTGCTTGAGGAACCACTTGGATTTCCTTCTAATATTTTGTTTTATTCTTAGCCTTTTGGAGGACACGTGTCACCAGATGGACACCACTGCCCAAACAGCTTACCCAGCTGGCAGCAGGACCTCCCTCCTCACAGCACCCCAGGAGAAGTGTAGAAGGGAAGAGTAAAATCACCTCAAATCCCTTCACTTCAGCATGTTGGAGCTTTCTGCTCTAACTGCTAAGCACTTACACCTGGTAAGAGACAGGAATCAAAGTGGCAATCCTGCACCAATGTAGGACAGAAGTCCCCCAGCACTTCAGCTGTGAGCCCAAGCAGCAGCACACGAGGAGGAGCAAGAGGCAGAGCCTGGATCCAAACTAAGTTGTCATATTTTGTCACTGTTGTAGCCACTAAAAACAAAACCTGATGCAAGCCAGCACGGCAGTGGCCCAGCTCCTCCAGAATGCCACTGGCTCCAGTCATTCCACCAAGAGCAGTTTTGTTATTGCTGCTAGAGAGGGCCAAAACAGACTAGAAAGCTGAGTGTAGTTGTCATATCATGTGCTCTGGCTCAAGTGAGGAGCTAAACTCAGTCTCCCCTCCCATGGAAAAATGCACTGAGACTGACAGTTCATTCCTATTCACAGAAAGGGACCCACTGAAATCCTAGGAACAGAGTTGGACAGAAGCTACAACAGGTCCAGCAATTGCCTGTGCTGAAGTTCACTGGGTATGATCCGTGCTGAGCACAGGATGGGCAGAACAGAGCTTGGTTTTCCCCTTTTTCCTTCCCCTTTTCCTTCCTGTAGCCACATATCAGAGTCCCACTGAACACTCCATTCCCTCTCTGCAGGCTAAGGGATTGTGTCCAATGTATAACAGGGAAAGGCTTTCATGTCTAAAAGCAGATTAAAAGTCTCTCCTCTCAGGCTTGGGCACAGCACTACTCAGAGCTCACTGTCCCTGCCTCCTTTAATAACCATTAGTGCATGTGGGGCAAAAAAAAAAGCCCAGCTTGGCCACCATTATTTATAACAATTCAGGCCCATAAAAGTTAAAAATGAGGGTTTATGCTTGTCTGGGTGCAGAGGTTAAGTAGTACAGTACTGAGCCCTGCTCAAAACACATCTGACACAGAGCTTAAAGTATTTCAGTACTGAACTCCAAATCTGAGCTGTGCCAGTGCTGGCCAAATCCTCCTAAGCCAGCTGGAAGTCAGTCTCTAGGTTTAGCAAAGGGCTAGTGAGGGTTCACAGTATAACAGCCATAAGTTTAACTGAGCAAAACATACAGACTTAGAAAACCAGCACAAAATAATCCAATAATTACATCCCAACAGGGAAAGGCGTACTTGAATTCAGTGTTGAAAAATGAAAGCCTCAGCCTTTCTTGTTGACCTGACAATTCTGATTTAAAATCCACTTAGTGGATACAATTAATGAGACTACTGGGCACACTGGATGAGGTTTGGTCAATATCTGCAACTTGTATTTAAATCAAGTGCTTGTACCCTTTATACAAACAGCTTGTTGGGGCCAATTCAATGATGTGCCTGTTACCACACTGTCAGCTAAGGTAGATTATTTGGGATTAAACCAAAAAAAAAACAAACAAATCTAGGAGCTGGCAGTGATTTGGGGTGTAGTGCAATGGGACAGCTACTCTTGTTGGGTTCACGGTGCTCATAGAGGTACAGACATCTCACTTCAGAGCCTAAAGGGGCTCCCAGAATGCTGGAGAGGGACTTGGGACAAGGCATGGAGGGACAAAGGGAAAGTGTAGCTACTTTTGCTGACAAATCCTGTCCATCAGCTCATAAATTCTGTGTACACCTTATTGTATAAATCTGTTGTCTAGATACATAGCTTAAGGATAATGCTTTTTGTTGAAGGATTCATTGTGAGCTCATCTTTCCCATTCTCAGTTAAAGAAAAAAATATTCCCACAACTCTAATTGAGCTGCATTAACCTGAAATTTTAAACTGCTTCAGATCACTGTTCTTCCACAGGCATGTCATTAAGACAGTTATCATCAGACCTCTCCATGGGATCACAGAATGGCTTGGTTTAGAAGGGACCTCAAAGACCATCTCAATCTACCCCATAGGCACCTTCCACTTCTGTTTTTTGTCAGCCTGAGAAGAACCCCACTCTGTTAAATTATATTGTCAGTTGAAACCTTTTGGGGAAACACTAATTATTTTTGAGAGGAAGCAAAAAACAAGCCTACCCTATTTTAATGTCAAATACACACTTATCCTGCTTCAAAACCAACTCACCTCCAGGGAGCAAATCCCTGGGAATGGAACAAGACCTAGTTTTCAAATTCATTCCATCAGCAGCTTCTGTTCCGAGCTCATAAAACAGAAACAGTTCTGGGGCAAAACAGAAACCCAAGCTCTCTTTTAGTATTCCAATGATTTCTGAGTAACACTTGCAGACTCATCAGCAGGGTGCCATAGGAATTGCAAACAACTGGAGGAAAGTGAGAGGGGAGGAACAGAAATATGTTTCAAAGGTGCTCAGCTTCAATCCCAATTGAAGGCTTACACAAATTGATTGATTCAGCTGCACATGACCTATTTAATATTTTAATATTTAGGACCAGAATGGAGGTGATATTACAGCTGATAGACACCCCTTTATCCCAGACATGGAAGGGGCTCTCCAGATGCTCAAAACACAACTGATTTTTGACATCTTAGATCAGGCAAAAGCAGGGATTAAAAAAGTAGTGAGGCCAGTTTGTTTTCTCTGGCTGAATCTCTCACAACATGGCAAAGATACTGCATGCCAAAGGAGCTCTGGGCCAAGTCAGTGCCTGGCACTTCCTGGAAAAACAGCCACACAGAGCATTTCATGGCACACATTCCCAGGAAAGTTAAGCTTTGAAGTGCAGCCTCATTGCTGCAGAGATGCTGAAAGATAAATACATTGGTGAGGAGCACAGAGCACACACCAGCAGACACAAGAAGACATGGGCCTGACTCAAAGGGGCTGCTCACCCTACAGATAAGGAGCTACACGCAGACACAGATGTGGAAGTCATCCCAGACCACAGTGAGACATCTGTGCAGGAACAGCTGGGGAGGACTTGTAGAACCACCATCTCCAACACCAGCACAGCAGACAGACAGGCATAGGGCACCCATAAAGATCAGACCACTCAGGTTCTCTCCCTGATGATAAAAGTCCATATGGAACCTTATCTTACCAATGATTGTATTGCAAACCACCACACTCTGTTTCCACAGGTGAGGTATTTGCCATGCCAACACAGATTATGTTGGAGCACCAGCACCTTCCTGAAAGAAGCCTGTTGGGTGTTTTAGATACTAACAAAACAGTCAAGCCAAACATCGCAATTGTGGAGATAGAACTGCATCACTCCCATAGGGAAGGCCTCCAGGGATTATTTCCCGAGGTCAGAAAGGTGCAATCCTAGAGCTGCATAGTATTACAGTGATATAAACTACTGCAACATGCAATTAAGAGGAGTAGAGGTAAAAAAAAAAAGCTCTTGCTTAATAGGTTCACACCAATATTATTTACAAATTACGTGGAAAGTTTACACAAACAACCTGCATAAGTGAAATCGGGAAAGCTTGATCTGTGTATTGGAGGCAGGAGTTGGAATGCTAACAAACAGCAGGATGCAAGGAACAAAATGAGCCGAAGCACAAAGCCAACAGCTGTTTGTTTCTTGCTCCTCTCCTCTTTATTTCTCCTCCCAGGACGGCGAGCTCGTACTGTAAAGAGAAGATGCTGAATGACAGAAAGGAGCACCACAGGCTGGAGCCCTGTCCAAGGACAGCTGCCCAGAACAGCCCAGCCCCTGCCATCCCTGCAGCATTCCCAACCCTCTCTGAAGGCATTGCTGCTCACAGCATTGCAGTTACTACAGCAAATATGCTGTGGGAGGGCTGCTGTTGAAAGCGAGCCTTCAGTTTCTAGAGGGAACAGACAAGTGATTGTTAGGGAAATGCTATCTACCCCCTCTTCCCACCAGTTTCATCCCTGGGTGAAAACTCCCTTTCTCCATCAGCCTGAGCGCACCACTGAGTGGATGGTCCGTGTTAAATCACTGCTGCTCTCTGCCACTCCCACACAGCCTGACATAATCACAGCACAGAGAAGGCATTGGAGAACCTGCCACTGTCCCACCACTGCCACAACGCCCACTCCACAGAGACCGATGGGGAGAGGTGATCCCTCCTCAGATAAAAGGAAATGAAGCCACAGGCACAAGGTGCTTCCACAGGCTCAAAGTGCTCTTCACCAGAAAGACGCTGTTTTTTAAAAGTCACTTCTGGTAACCAGCTGTAATTAATTGTGGCCATTACAGACCCCAGCTAGTGTCAATGAGCCCTCCTAGCAGCATTTCACAGTTCAGGCTGGTAGCTTAGCAACAGGAGTAGGAGAGGAGTTAAAAAAAAAAAAAAATGGAGATTATTGGTTTATTCAGGTATTGGGAAAGAGCCTCATATGTTCTGGTTGTTTGCTGGAGGGGAAAAAAAAAAAAGGACAAACTTTTTCCTCAATTTCTAAATGGGAAGTGGGGGCAAAAATTGAGTTGGTTACTATGCTACTCTATTTTTAACAGGTAACAAATTCATCTCCCCCAAGCCAGATCTCTTTTGCCCATGACTGATTGATGAGGGATCTCCCTTGCCCTTATCTGAACCCACAGATTTTCCCCTTGATTTCTCCCATGTCCTGCTGAGGAGGGGGAGTGAATGGCTTGGTGGGCATCTCGTGTCCAGCCAAGGTTCATCCAGGCCAGGTGAAGAGGAGGCTGTAGTAGATCAGAAATCAGATATTTTGCACAATGCTCAGCTTGGAGGAAGCTGGCTGGTCCACTGGCCTGTCAGTGAATTGGGCACTGCTCCCACATCTGTAAGGGATTACCCACTCCTGCTCAAAGGGCAGCTCCCTGCACAAGAGAAGAGTTTGGCTAAACATAAAGCAACTGCTTTCGCAGCCTTGGGGGAAGTCCCTGGCTGTGCTGGCAGCTCAGCAACCTACAGGGCTCATCTCTCCTGCAAGACTTGCACAAAGTGCAGAGCTGAGCTGTGCCAACAGCCACAGACCAGCTACGTGCATATCCTGGGGCACAATCCCACACCAGGAAACACAAGGCTCAAAAAAAAAACCCAAAAACCAAAAGATTAAAAGAAAATGATAAAGTTACTAAGCCTTGCTGTCTCATTTCTAACAGACAAAAATCAGGGTACAGGGAAAACGGGAAACAGTGAGTAGCTGGCCTGACAAGGGTAAAACTCAGGAAAATAGTGCCCAAGGACCCCTGGCTATCACCTGCCCTGCTCCAAACAGCCTCCAGGACACTGAGCAGGGGACATGCATGGCATTATCTGCCTGGTGCCCGGGCTGTGAATAGAAACGGACCGAGAATGCTCTCAGTGGCAGCCAAGTCTGAGCAGAGCCACGGCCCTGGCAGTGCAGTGTCAGAGCAATTCCCTGCGTCTGTGATGAGCTCTTTGTCCTCCTCACAGCCAGTTTCACTCTTTGTGCAGAGCAGTGAACCAAAGTCCACAGACAAATTTAATTCAGAATAAAAGTGTGTTTGCCTGCATGGTTTAGTCAGACTCCATTGCATGATGTTTGGTTCCTTTGGAGACAGACAGATGCACTCAAGTTCTGTCCTGTCACCTCAATTTCACTGAATTTGGGAATTTATGGCAAGAATACCATTTGTGCATCAGCACGAGCACAAAAGCAGAGATTTATTTTTCTGGATACAGCTCCCATTTGTACAACATGTGCCATAGGAATCCAGAAGGATCAAAACAATCCTAATTCCAAGAACTGTACTACTCCAAAAACCTTTCTCAGGCAACGTACGACCACTGATCATGGAGGACTTGCTGCACAAGGTCTTGCCAAGTGGGTGCATCTCCTCTTTGAGCTTATTTTCTCAGCCAGGGACCTCTGGGATTGATTTCCTCTGCCATTACCGGGGCAGCAAGGGCAAGCCCTGCTGTTTCAGTGGTGAGCACTTAGACACAGCCTTCAGTTTTTGGTTGTCCCTACGATGCAGCCCAACACTCTGAAAACACCTTAAAGAGAAATGCACACCCCGGGACAACCCAGAGGTTCTGTCACAAAACATGTCACAGCAGGAGAGTCAGTCACATTCTAAGTTATGAATAAACATCCTGGAGCAAAAAAAATCCAACACCTTTGAATTGTGAATGAAGGTTCATGATACAAGTTATGAGCTTCCAAACTTCTATCTGCAAGCAACTGGATGCTAACAGTGCTCAGCACACTCAGCCATCAGTAGCTCTTCATCCACATCATCTCTGTGCTCAGTTTCCAGTGCTACAAACTCAGTAGCACTGAAAGCTCAGGAATCTTTTACAGTAAAGGATTCAAAACCTTTTGTTTCCCCTCCGGGGTCATGACCTGTTTATGAAAGTAATTAATACAAATGTAATCTCCAGAGATACTTTGTCCTTTTAGGGTGAATTTGATTTTCCTAAGTGCCCTGGCAAAGCTGTTGGAGGGGGAAGGATTACAAAGTCACAGCTCCTGCATGCACAACGAGGTGCCAACACTGAACCTTCAGCCTCTCAGTCCTGACCAGCCCTTTCTTTAACCAGGGCACACTGAGCATCTTGAAGCTCCTGCAAGTCCTTCAACCTGTTTGTCAGTATCAGAGAATCCCAGAACTGGGTTGGAAAGGACTAGAAAGCTCATCCCATTCCATCCCCTGCCATGGGCAGGGACATCTTCCACTAGCCCAGGTTGCTCCAAGCCCCGTCCAGCCTGACCTTGGACACTGCCAGGGATCCAGGGGCAGCTACAGCTTCTCTGGGCACCCTGTGCCAGGGCCTGCCCACCCTCACAACCAGGAAATCCTTCCCAATATCCCATCTAAATCTACCCTTCTTCATCTTCAAGTCATTCCCCTTTGTCCTGCCACTATGCCCAATTAATTTCCACACTAGCACATTCTGCAATTCTGATAAGGATCATTAAATACCTCACCACAAGCAACCAGAGTAATTCCCAGAATATTGACTGGGTGATGAAGCAGCATTTTT
Organism: Anabacerthia variegaticeps; assembly: GCA_035583185.1. Lineage (NCBI taxonomy): Eukaryota > Metazoa > Chordata > Aves > Passeriformes > Furnariidae > Anabacerthia > Anabacerthia variegaticeps. The sequence continues at coordinate 5,022,495 of JAWWEW010000002.1, read as the reverse complement.
ACAGGAGACCTTAAACAGAGGGAAGTTAAAACACTGGATAGCTGTGAGAGAATCCTGTCATTAAAGGGCTTCATAGTCCTGTGTGAAGAACATCTATAGCACTTCTAAAATATGCTTACATGCCATAAATCACTGCCCCCCAATAATACATGCACATTATATTCATAACAGCATAATTACAAGGCAATTACCATACAGCAGTAATTAAGGGGAAACCCTGTGTGCCATCCAAGGCAGCTTCTTTGAAAAGGACTAAATATACAAGGAAAATATAATTAAGCAACAGAAGGTGAGTTGTTTCCTGATGATAATTACATTACTGGCTGTATTTTCAAGTAGGTCACTTCTAAAACATCAGACTAGTTCAGGGGAAGCTGAACTCAGGCAGGATTTTGACAGCCACATGAATCCTGGGGCCCAGGTGGTCACAGACTTACCTACCAATCTCATTCGTTAAAAGCTTTAATGGCAAGTAGGTTTTGCCCCTTGGCAGACTTTTGGGCAGCTGCCTAATTTCTATAATGGTCTAACACAGACCTCAGCCAAAAGCAGGAGTCATTCCACATTGCTGAAGGAAACATTCAGCCCAGCAGAGCTGAACAGTAAATGTAATTCTTTCAGCTGAAGCAAAAGCTAGCAGAGGTGAGAGGTGGCTCCCTTTCTAGACATGACACATAAAATGGCCTGAGGAGAAACCCCCCAGCAGTTAGAGGAGAGGGGGTGTGGGAAAGTGGGTGCAGGGCTCAGGGGGGTTCACACAGCTCAGGCTGTGAGGATTGGCTCGCTGGGAACACAAAGCCTGCATGGGAAGCACAGCCAAGATCTCCCACACTGGCATCAGAGGCACTGGAGGAGTTAAGGACTCCATTTGGGACAACTCATTTAAATGCCTAGGACTTCACTGAGCCTAGAGGTGGGGGAATGCAGCAAGGAGCCTGATTTCTGAGGTCACTCCTATTACAGAAGCATTTTAACCTCTCTGGAGAAGCTGCAGCAACTGGTGAACTTCAAAGCTGAGCCTTCAGCCATATGCTCCATGGCTAAAGGGGACTGACTGCTATTTTTACATGTGTTTTCCTGGGAAAAGCCATCACTTCACAAACAAGTTCAGCTAGAGCAGTCATTATATATTCATTCCTTGCTCCCTCAAAGGACACAGCTTCCAGGATCCTTCCCAAGGGCAGCTCCAGCAAAGCACAGATGGATGGCTCTGCATTTACTCTTCCCCAGGCTGTCTGAGGCAGTGAGTTACCAAACATTAGTTGTTCTCATCACTATTATCACCTAATGGGTCACAGATGGCACAAACCATCATGGCATCCTGAATTCTGTGCCCCTTCACACCACTGTTTGTTCAAAAAAATTCATCTCAAAGGCTGCCAACCCTGTCATGCTCAGAATCACCTTTTCACCTTCTCACCATCTGCTCTCAGACCTCCAGGGCAAGTCAATGCGAGTCCCAGTCTCAGCTGCAACTCACTGGGTTGCAGCAAATTTGAAATCCTCCAGCACAAAATGTACCTCCTTGCTACTGATACCTCCAGGAGAGGCAGCACTTCACTGTTCTGGCCATTGCTTCCAGGAACACTGCAAAGAGAACATGTTTCAGAACTCTGTATCCTTGGTCAGTCCACCTGCCATGAAGACCAATCCATCAAAAAATTTAAATGGCACTGGATAATGTCCATTATGACCTGCATATTCCACCCAGCCTACCCATTGTTTGCTTTCCATGGCATCACATGGATACAAAGCCACAAGAAATAGCCCAAACATCCAATCCAGACTCACCTGACCCATCATTCCTGAAACCTCAGTTAATCCCCATTTCACATTTAGTACCTCTTCGCAAGCACAGAAAACCTCTCTTATTTTGGGCCTTTGCAACTTGAAGAGCCACTTCAAATTCTCCTCCAGCCTCCAATACTTTCTCCATGCCAGTTAGACCAAAAGAGAAACAATTGTTACATGCTAAATAAGTAGAAAAAGGGGTGAAAGAGGAGGTCACAGCCCAGATTTCAGCACTGAATATGTCTTACATGGCCTTTTCTGTACAAAAAGCCCAGATAAAGCCAAAAATCTGATTACATAGATTATTCTCTCACGTCACACTTTGATACTCTTATCCATTTTAAGGCTTCCAACAAGGCTTTCAGAGAGCAGTGCTCGCACAAGTCCCTCAAGTGAGAGCTAGGAAGGAGGGGGGGAATGCACTTATGCCATCATTCAGCAACCACCACAAGCCCAGCAGGGGGCTGGGGGAGCCTGGCATTCTGCCACAAGACACAGCCCAAGGAAAGCTGCCAGCCACGTGGAAATTAAGCCTGAAAGTGCAGGATGGTGAGAGCTGCTCTTACAGCCCCTTTGCTCTACTCAGAGTGGACCTGCTACAGAGAGGCTCCAAGAGGCAAGGAGAGAGTGCTGTGTGTGAGCTCCCTGTGCCTACAGAGGGATCATGATGAATAACAAGTCTTCCTGAAAATACAACTGACCATCCAAAAGGGAAAAACATGAAGCTGCAGCCAGACTACTCAACAGGATCATCTCATCAGGACCATGGAGATGACATCAAGCTGAGGGTGCAGGTGACACCTGAAGGACAGGGCCATCCAGAGACACCTGGACAAGCTCCAGCAGTGAGTCTGTGGGATCCTCAGGAAGTTTAACAAGGCCAAGTGCTAGTGCTGAACCTGCACCAGGGCAGCCCCTGTGATTAATCCAGGCTGGGGATGAACAGATAGAGAACAGCCCCAAGAAGAACTTGGGGATGCTGGTGAGTGAGAAGACAAGGACAGCTTCACAGAGAGCAGGCTTAGACAGGATATCGGGAAGGAATTCCTGGCTGTGAGGGCATCCAGAGAAGCTGTGGCTGCTCCATCCCTGAAAATGTCTAAGGCCAGCCTGGACAGGGCTTAGAGCAACCTGGGCTAGGGGAAGGTGTCCCTGCCCATAGCAGAGCATGAAATGAGCTGAGCTTTGAGGTCTCTCCAACCCAAACCCTCCTGGGATTCCATGGATGCTCCTCTTTTCTCCAGCTGGCAGCTTCACTGGTCTGCATTCAAGCTCCCAGGACAAGCTCTTAGTCCCTTCTCAGATCTTACCAACCAGTTATTTGTACACTTGGGGACAACTAAAAAGCCAGGACCCTTCTCCCAACAAGATACAGCACTCCACAGCTACACTAACACCAACATCCCCATACCTTGGATTTCTAAACACCAGCCTTGCCTTTCTCCAGCCCACATTGGAAAAAAAACACCAGAAAACTGCCACAGAGAAAGAGATTCAGTCCTTTCCTAGTAACAACTTAGCAGTTCTTAGCTGGCAGAAGGAAATCCAGAGGCACATTAAATTCTGAAGACCCTTGGAAGAAAGTTTTGTCTTCTCTATGAGTCACTGGTCTGTTACCATGGCCAAAGGAAAGAACAGGTGAGCAAAGTGCTGCTGGTCCCCAGCACTCCCTAAACAAGAGTGGGTTTAGTAACCAAGGGGAGATGGGGCTGCACTGCAGCATAGCACAAAACCAGCCACAAAACTGGCCCCCCCTGTCTGACCAGCCACTCAATCCCAGCCCAGACCTCACTAAAAGCCATGTCTGTGGTAAGGTGCTGCTGGACCACAGGACCCGCTTCTGGTGCCACAGAAGAGCTGAGCCAGGCAATTCTGTGCTCCATCTTCTTGTGGTTCAGAGGGAGGGAGAAATAGTCCCTTGCACAAAGGTAAGAGCCATCAGCAACTGCATCAGCACCCACAGCAGTCTGACAGGTGGTGGGACTGCCCAGTAGCTACTGCACTGCCCTAAGAGACATGAACGAAGCTTTCCCCCCCATGATCTTCATTTCGAAGTCCCAGTCAAGTCACTCGCAGCAGTTCAAAGTGACCCGAGCCTGAATACTTTTGCTCAGAGCCTTTACGACTCTGATTTACCTCAAGCTGCCTAAAATATGCGGAGTCCAACTTGATTGTTAGACTTGGCTAAAAGCCACCCTGTTCACTATTGAAGGCAGAAGAGCTATGGAAAGTAAATGCCATCCTATCGTCTCCAGGTTTCTGCTAATCTCTTTAAAAAAAGCTAAACAAGGAAAGAAATTGTATTGGCCAGTTAGAGTATTTCACTGCATGAAATTAACACTCGAGTTGCACTAAGGATTAAAACAGGAATTGCCAGGGACAGCTCAGAACAGAGTTACACAACCAAAATGAGAATACAGTGAAATAAGATCATCATGCCTACAGGATTCTCACACACCTCTTTATTATTATTTCCTGCAAAGAGAAGAAACCTCAGGGCATCCTTCAGGTTTCGCAGCCCCTTGTTTATTGAAGGCTCATATTTTAAGCGGCATCTGGCACCGATTTCGCTCGCTTCGTCCTTGTCCCCCATGCCTTTTCCCTTTGTTACTCCAGAAGGGGAGAGCAGTGCAATCCCTGCGTTCCTCCCCTCCACTCAGCCCTTGCTCCGCGGTCTCCCCCGCACCGCGATCCAAGCGCCAGGCTCTTTGCTGCTGCTTTCTCATCTTCCCACGCCGCGGGCTGCTATTGCGTCTCCGCGGCTGGCCCCTCCTCTCCTCTCTTCCCTCTTTAGATTCACTTCAAGGCCGGCTCGCCTTCCTTGCTGCTGGGCTCACACAGCTGGGAGTGCAGTAAAGCAGGGGGAGGGGAGCGGGGCAGGGAGCTTTTATTCAGCGATGCTTCCTTAACCAAGCAGCTGCTTTGAAGCCCCAAGGTCCAATTTCAGCTGCTGAAGTTGCCGGTAATAAAAAACAGCTAAATATAACACTGCTTTCAGATGGTGGGTTTGAGATAGGGGACTCCTCAGTTAAAGCTCCTTGGCTGAAACACGGTCGGAATCAGTAAATATGTGCCTTGGATGGAATAGTCAATAAGCACGCGCTGGGCTGAGCAAAAGCAATTGGAGAGCAGAAGGAGCCAGCCCAGCTGCCCCTGCTGCACTGCCAGCCCTGTGCAAGGTCCATGGGGTGAGCAGCAGCAGAAGGACACAGCACAGAGCACCCACAGCTCTGCTCCCACACGTGTGCTGGGTGTTCTGCAGAGCTCATGCTCTCTCATCAAGGCCACCACATCGCATTCCAGAGACTCAGAATAGTTTGGGTTGGAAGGAACCTTAAAGCCCATCCAGTCCCACCCCCCTGCCATGGGCAGGGACACCTTCCACTAGCCCAGGTTGCTCCAAGCCCTGTCCAGCCTGGCCTTGGACACTTCCAGGGATCCAGGGGCAGCCACAGCTTCTCTGCCCAACCCTTGCCAACCACCCCCCACCCCCAATTTCTGATGGGGAAAAACACAGCAGTGCTGACACTCCCAGGGCTTTTTAAAAACCTCCTCTCCATTTCCCCCAGGTCTGTGAGCTCTCAGATGCTCTACACTGGAGTTTGGTCACAGGTCTGAACTGAGGTATAGGGCAAAGACTTTACCTGACCCTTAAGACCTGGCTGCTGGTCTCCAAGTGCAGCTCCACAATAAAGTTTGACTGCCACATCTTAGACAGCTACAAAATTCACACCTCCAGACCACTACAGTCAAAATAACCCCTCAAAAAAACCCAAATGGGAATAATGACTCTAAAAATAGCAATACTTGAGTTCAGAGTTCTGGACAACAGTATTTTCCAGCCACTTATTTAGCCAGAACAAATTCCCACCTCTCCAGTGTCTGACTTGACCATTCCTGGTTTCCATTGATTGATCCAGCACTCCTCTTCCCTGCTGCCTTTCCCGGGCTATTTCCTCAGAATACAAATGCCTTCTGCCCCCCAACAACCAACCACTGGACCACACACCACTCACAAACCCCACACTCTGTAGTTTGCTCTCTCTACATGTACTGTTCCAATACAAGAAGGCTGTTTTGATGCATGAAAACACTCTTAACCCAAGATGCTTTGCAAGGAATGCTTTTTACATGGCTGGAGTTTTTTTTCCCCCCCTTATCATCCCTAAGGATTGCCATGGCTTTAAATGAAAGGTACAATTTCATTCCTTTTCTGAAGAAACTGAAGGAGGCAGAGGGAGCTGATCTTTCCTCTCTATTCAGTACCAGTGAGGCTACACCCGCAGAACTGTTTGTTGTGGGCTCCCCTATACAAGATAGAGGTATATGGGAGTAAATCCAGTGCAGGATCAAAGAAATGAGGAAGGAACTGGAATATGTTTCATATGAAAAGAGGCAGAGAACACTGGGACAGCAGGGAACAGCTGGCAAATCTCACCCAGACCTCTCTGGCGCTGGAAATACCAGTAACATGGAGTTTATCTTCTCCTCCTCCTCACTGAACCAGAATGTTGATTGTCTGCAGCTTGTGATGTGCATTTCTCAGAGCTCTAGCACATCCCTCCCCGAAGAGCTGGGGGAAAGGCATAAGTCAGCTTGCCTTGAGCAACATCTGGATCAGCTCTGGACATGTGTGCATGGGCAACAGAGACAATGCTGCACAGTGGCTCAATCAATAAAAAGATCTGATTAAATGGCCAGAACAGACTCTGGCCATGAACATGTCCTTGTCTGAAGAAGGGAGATTTGATGTACCTGAAAGAAAAACCCTTTCTCACTCCTATTTCTTTCCAAATGCTGCCCGTGGCTGGCTCAGTTCTTCAGCTCAGCAATGCTGGGTCCAGGCCAGGTGCCACAGCAAGTGAGCTCAGCACCTGACGTAACTGCAGCTTCCTTAATTGCTTGGTGCAGGGGACACCATCTGATACCTCCACAGGGGCTGGCTTTGTTTCACCAGTCTCATCTCACAAGTTCTGACCAGTAGCTTTGACCATTCAAGTGCTGCATTCTCACACCAGTCACTGCACACCTTGAGTCAGTGAAGCTCACTGAGCTCCTCTTTTTAAGTTGAATAGAAGCAGCACAGAAAACATCCCCATTTACTGGGAGTTGAAATTAAAGGTGCTCATCACGTAGTCCCAAAATGCAGTCAGCTAGCTGACAGTTGAGTAAAAAAATAAAATCAATTTGATTTTATTTAAATCACACTTTAAACCCACTTTGTCCCCAGGGAAGATGTAAGAACACAAAAATTGAGCTAGTATTACATCAGGAAACTCAAGTTAAACAAAAGCTTAATTATCAAGAGCAGAAAAAGTGACTCTTGCTATTGCCAGATGCCTCCCTTCCTACTGTGTGACCAAGCCAAAGGCCTGACAGCACCAACCTGCCATCAGAGATGATCCCTCTTCACAACTTCTACATAAGCATCATAAATCCAAATTTTTAATGGCATCCAGGACATAACACTGAGGGTTGTAGAGCATTGGAACAGATTACCCTCAACAGCAAGATGGGTTCAGTGTCAAGTGAATGCCCCAGCAAGGATGGATTATTCAGCAAGGACCAAGTTAAACCTTTAATCAGGCTCCCAAACTCACACCAGTTGAGCTCAAATACATAAGAGCTACAGCTGCCCCTCTAGGACATGACAAAACACCTTGCTGGGAAAGGATGGAAGGCCGAAAGAAGGAGGTTTGCTATGCATGACTTGACTAAGCTGAAGGGAAGTGTCCCCTAACCTGTAAACATCCCTGCAGTTCAGAGCTCAATGCTCACAGCCCCTGAACAACAAAGTCTTGGCACCCCCAAGAAAGGGCTCTGTAAAAGCCATGTCATAACAGATTTCCAAACAGATTATTTGACAACTTCCCAACCTGGCTCTCCAGCTGAGCCCTGCAATTTCCTGCCCAGTAGTAACAGCATGACAATACCACAGTCTCTAAACCCACCGGACATTCTTGCCTTCAAGACACCCACTTCTGATCACAGAAATCCAAATCCAACACAAGTTTTTTTGGGCTCAGGATGATCCTGGAATTCTTCATTAGACTCACTTAAACCTATTCCCTAAGGCCAGTTCTACTGGGACATTCCAGGCACCCAAAAGCCAAGCAGTGCCAGCTGGCACCTGGCTCTTCTCCACATCAAAGACACCAGCAAAGTGAAAAATCAATGGCCAATGCAAAGACATGTTATTAAAATTTGTTAGATTATCGCACTGCCAATGCCCTGAGTTCCCATGTGATTATTTTACAAGCTGAAACACCCAGGCAGCAGTAACTCTCCAAAAACAAATAGAGAGGTCTAGACTCAGCATGAGAAAATTGCTAAGTTTTCTTAAGCAGTTTTTAAAGGTACAGCCCACTTCTTGCAAGGGTCTTTTCCCCTCCCTGTAGCTCAGAAACTAAAGCTGCATTTGAATATATCTCTACTCAAGAGTTTTCAGGCTACTTTACACAGGGCAAGATTTTGCTCCTGCCATAAACAAGGAAACAAAGCTTTGAAGTTACAGGTGAAAGGCACACCTGAAACTGAGCAAAGAAACTTCCAACAAGGAAAGGATTAACCATAACACTAGTCAGTGATTAACTGATTCAAAAGACAAAGGAACTTTGTTTGCCTGTGCAGTATGTTCCATAGCAAGAAATGTAAGGAGCTTACATCAGTCCATTCTCACTGTGGAACAACCCTCACAAAAGGGCCCTCTCACCATCATTTCCAAATTATACACATGGTAAAGCAACAGGTAATTATTTAACTTCATTTCAGAAACAGAAAGCCCATCATGGTATCTACATCCAACTCTTTCCCCCAGTGGACTGATTAAAGAGCTGTTTCCACCAGGTGTTCTCATTCCAGCAATGCCATACTCACAGTGGACAGGGGTGGAAAAGCTGTTGGATCACAGAAGAAAATACCAGTTCCCGGTGCTGTGGCCAATTCCTACAGGTTCCAACGCTGCAGGTGGTGCAGGGACTCTTCCAGGAGGGCATTCCTGACCAAAGCAGGCAAAACCAACCAGACTTCAATAAAACAGACCAAGCCCCTTCAGGGCATTCTGCAGTCCTGCAACAGTGAGGCTCCCAGCAAGCCACGTACCTGCCTTCCTGTCTGCACACTCAGGGCTCAAAGAGGAGTACTACAGCAACTTCCAGGAGGGTCAGTGGATCATCACAAAAGCCTGGAGCCCTTCAGCTCTCCCAACAGCACAGAGACCAAGGGAGCCCGGAATCCAGAGATGCCCCCGGCAGCACCTTGCAACAGCAGGCAAAGGAAACCCATCTTCAGACTCCTGGGCAGCACAGGAAGAAAACAAAGGCATAAAAAGTTCACCTCCAGGTTTCAGAACAAGCAGCTTTCCTCCCTTCCCTCCATATCCCTACCCCAAGCACAGCCCCGTGCCCCCTTTCAGCCTCGTTTTATAGCTCTGTGGGGAATGAGACACAGCTGGGGCAGAGCCTATGTCCTCACAGCTGCCTTCCCCCAAATAGCTGCACCTGGGGGATCTCTCCAGTAGCACAAGGAGCCATGATGTTCACTAGGGCTCGAACAGGGAAGAGCCCAGAGATAATGGGAGCTGGACAAGCATAGCACCCACCGCAGCCATGGCACAGGGACCTGGGGCAACCTTGAGTGGGTTGTTTCATTGGAGCCTCTAGTCCCCATCTCTGGAATAGTCTAACAGCAGTCAGGGGCCTGAGGGAATGGCTGGGGCTGTGCCAGGGCAGGATTGGGCTGGATCTCAGGAAAAGGTCCTTCCCCAGAGGGTGGTGGGCACTGACCAGGCTCCCCAGGGCAGTGGGCACGGCCCCGAGGCTGCCAGAGCTCCAGGAGTGTTTGGACAATGGGACAGGGACAGGCACAGGGTGGGATTGCTGGGATGTCTGTGCAGGGCCAGGAGCTGGACTGGATGGTGCTTGTGGGTCCCTTCCCACTCAGGACATCCCATGATTCCATGATTCGCTGATATATGAGCTTTGTGAGCAAAAACCAAATCAGTGCTCAGACCCCAAATTCCATTATTTCAAAAAAAAAAAAAAAGACAATTCTGCCTTTCAGATCCAATCTATTTTTAACACAACAACTTCCTAACATGATTTCTGTTAGCTTGTGTTCCAAGAAGAGGACATTAAGAGATATCCTTGGGATTACACTGAGCTGCGGTAATAACTTTTATTTAATTAATTCCCAATGAGCAGCCCTATTGCAAATTTCTTTTTATAGCTGTTGGAATTAAACATGTGTGACCTGTCACCTCTGTAGTCAGTCTCAGTGTTATCTCTGTGCAGAGAAACACAATGGAGAACAACAACATTCTCTCTTCCGCAGCCAAATAATTTTTAATCACCTTATCCACAGGCCCCCTGTTGGTAATCTGTCCTCTGGGCCCTCCTGGTTCTTAAAGCAGAGGCTGATAGAGAATTCAATTAAAGTGCCCCCTAAGGATAACACATTCAATCACACTAAGTGAGGACAAGCCCGCTCAGATGAAAAAGAAATTCCAGCCCCAGATTTCCAGTGGAAAGCCTTTGTCCCGGTGAGCAGAATACCATCAGTCTCATGAAGGAAGGAAAGGCTCTGGCTCTGGCTCTGGCCCTGGCATCAGAAAGCTGGGTTTGCAGGGCTTTCTTGATACTGAGTTTTCGCCCTTTTGGGATGACCTGCCATCTTAATCCCGGGAAGCCCAAAGAAGTCCTTGGGGTCAAACCTTTGGAAGATCAGTGTTGGGTCTGTTGCACCAATTTGGTTTTCAGCATCTGCTGAAGAATATGTAAATCCCGTATTCCACCACTTCCACTGCTCAGGTGCAACATTATCCAATTAGTGCACAAAAAAACTGTGGATTACATTCCCACCCCTTTTGAAGGGCAAAATTCTCGAAAGAAAACTACATTCAGACTAAGGCTAGCTGGAATTTTCTACTGTAGTAAGACATTTATCAGAGTCATAGAATACCCTGAGCAGGAAGGGACCCACAAGGAGCACCCAGTCCAGCTCCTGGCCCTGCACAGACACTCCAACAATCCCACCCTGTCCCTGTCCTGCTGTCCAAACACTCCTGGAGCTCTGGCAGCCTTGGGGCCGTGATCCTGTCCTGGGGAGCCTGGTCAGTGCCCACTACTCTCTGAGGGAAGGACCTTTTCCTGAGATCCAGCCCAATCCTGCCCTGACACAGCTCCAACCATTTAGCTCAGCTTTACCACATCATCTTCAAACATGTATTTCAAATAGGTTTTATCCTGTCATACCAACCTAAAGTATGCAGGTGCTGGGTTAGAAACACAGCTTCCCAAACCATCCTGCTCTCAGCAGCTTCCCTGCTGCATAAACATACCCAGGGACAACTGCTGAGTCACAGCAGCAGCACGAGATTATCCAAGGCCTGAGAAATGTGGATTTCAGAGCAGAAACCACTGCCTTGCTGTCACTTATCGGGGAAACAAAACAGAGCATTGAGGGGGGAAAAAAACAGAAAACAAAGCTAAACTGTTGGCTATGTTGGGTAACTTTTCCAGTCTTCCCAGCTTGTGATAGTGGCAGATGGCCCAGTCTGTAAATTAGCAGCTACCAGATGGGCCCCTTAAGTAGCTTTACTGCAGTAAATTGATTTGTTCGTGCATTTGGTATTAAAATGTCCTTCACTGCCTGAGCCCTGTTTGGCCACAGAGCTGCAAATTCCACTTGACTGCAGAGAAGCCCAAAACCCCCAACACTTCTACTGGGCAGCAGCTTCTGCTACATGTGGTGGCTGCTGGTGAGTCCCAGTCACCAGTCAGGTAAACATACTGGAGGCACTCGGCTGTGCCAGCAAGAGGCCAGAGAAGACTCAGGAGCTGGACTTGAGGATCCCTGTGGGTCCCTTCCAGCTCAGGATATTCGATGATTCTGCCACTCAAGTCTGGCCATGGATGACAAATACAGACAACTTTGCAGTGAGGAGCTGGGGAAGGACACCCTGACCTAGAGAAATACCTCTTGGGTAGACACAACTATTTCAGGAAAAAGTACTCAGCACTGTGGCTGAAAATGGGGGAGGAATTCAGCTTGCCAGACACTTCAGTGCTATCCTTCTGTCTCTCTCCTTCTTCCCTCTATTCCCTTCGCCTCTTCTCCAACTATTTTCACAGAATCCCAGAATAGCTGGGGTTGGAAGAGACCTCTGGAGATCATCCAGTCTAACCAGGATTTCTACTCCTGTGTCAATATGTCAAAGATGATGGAATTGGTGGAAAGAAAAGGTCAATATGTTATTTTCCTCCATCTCATGACAGAGGCTGATAGCCAACATTTTCTAGGTTGGTTGTTATCCTTCCAGACCTCAGCTCAAGTAAGAGGAAATTGTCTCAGCAGTAGTGGGCCAGAAGCTAGAGATTGACATTTATTGAAGTGAAATATTCCACATTCCTTACATTTCTTAATAAAACCACAAGTGTTTCCATCTTCCTAGAGCTTCTTTGGCATGCCTGGCATGATATCCTGTAAGACTCAGTCCCAAAAGCCTTTGCATACATTTTAGTTTGTGTCAAAGACTGGCAAACCATGACTTAATCCTCCCATGGCCCTCTGCAGCTGCAAGGGCTATAAAGTCACTAGGGAGGAGTGACAAGCAAAAAGAAATTACATTTCTGCAAGAGTACTGTCACTTCATGGTTTATAGTTCTAATATCTAGATATTAGATGTATAGCTGGCAAAAGAAACCAAACAGTTTTCCTTCTCAAGCTGGGATAGTTAAATCATCAGCCTGAATGCTCAGTTTCCCCCAAGTGGCACTGCTGACAACAACCAAATGGGCAATGGAGGATTCTTCCATCTCCCTTTTCCCTCCATTTCCACGTCTCCTATTGTTTCAAAAGAACTGCAAGTCAGATCTCCTGCCAAAGGTGTAAGTCCTTATTATTGTTCTTAATTATTATTAAATTCACTCAAACATCTTCACATGCCATCCATGGTCCTTAATCCAACACCTGTTGATCAAGCCCTAATCCTGAAAACACATGGAAAGAGCATCACTGTTGGACATCAGTGTCCGTGAGGTATTTTTTGGTTTAGTACCTGTGAATACATTTATTACTGAGGCAGGGCAGCATCCAAACCCACTGCTGTGCTACAAACCATTACTGCTGCATTTGTGGTTTTCTGCTGCAAGTGAGGCAAAAGGATCATTCCTGAACAAAGTTTTTGCAGGGGGATGTGCAGTTTAAAGGCCTTTGTGCCCCAGCTGACGAGACCATTCAAATTCAGTGAGCCATGGCTGTTACACACAGGCTAACACACAACTAGTGCTCTCCAAAAAAGCCTGTTTTACAACGAGATCAGTCCAAGGAAACCATGGGATGCAAAGCCTGCTACATCAAGAGATGGAGGAAGTAAACCTTGGGCTCCAGGGAGTGCTGGGAATAACAAACTCTCCCTCTTCTTCTTCAGCACTTCTCCCAGTGTCTGCATATCTGGCACGTCACATTTTCCCCAGAGAACCAGCTGTTTTCTTTACTATCCCACCAAAAGGAGTTCTACCCTGAGAACCAAGACAGATATTCCTCCTGGAATGCAAAACAATCTGGCATTTTTCAGGATAAGGTTTATTGTTGGAGCTTCATTTCCTGTTGGTTATTCTTCCTTCTCCTGCTCTCCTCCACTGAATCTCAGCTTGCCTTCAGCTTTTACCCATGACCTGGGCTGACCTGCCTTCTAACCCCTGTCTCTCAAACTGCTTGATAGTCTTATCCTCCTGCTCACAAAACTCAGGTCTCTTGGCAGTGGAGCACACCAATTTGCATTTAACAACTTAAATAGCAGGAACAGAAGTCCATGCTCCAGGAAATCTGTCTCTGCTGCTTGGGGCCCCGTCCCCATGCTCATACAGGCGAGTTTCTGCCTGCACTGCTCCTCCAGCTACAGCTCGGCTCACCGCTGCCTTCTGGACCATCAATGCCTTTGCCAGGGAAGCCTAAACTGGATTTTCTAGACAAGTGACTTATTTGGTCAAGTGGCTTATTTGTGTGCTCTTACCAACCAGCTCACGTGCCCAGGAGCTTCAGAGGACAAGCACTAGAGAGATACATTCCAGTCCCTCTTCACTGAGATAAAATTCTGTATATCAGTAAATAAGTAACTGATATGCAGTGAAAATAATCAATTATTGTTCAAAAAGGAAAGGCCTTTAAACCTGCCCTGCCCACTGCAGTGCTCATTATCCTACCCCATTGCTAGCAACTGCCTAATTTTCCCACCCTTTCCAGACACCAAAATCCCAGTATGCCCTTTTTAGACTTTTCAGAGTCAGTAATTCTTCCCAATTCAAGTCCTTGCTGAAGAGATAGAAGCAAAAGTGTGCTGATAAGATTGCAGTCCAACCTGAGCACTGAGTTTATTCTCATTTTGGCATCCTTCCCCATTTATTATCCACTCCACTTAGTGGGATGGTGGCTTCATTCTTCCACCTCCCATTCCTGGTCCATGATTAGGATCATGGCTAGTCTGTCTTGAGAGCAAGGACAATACATTTATTCTTCTGTTCCCTGTTTTATTCTTGGCAAAGCCCTTTCTCTCTGCGTGCTGCACCATAGAGTACCATGGACTTTAGTCCCTGAAACTGTTTTCGGTGGAAATCCAGAAGGGTAATCCTTTACACACATTCCCAGGATGCACAGACTTGGGTTGGAAAGTTGTACTCCACCTTTTCTTGTACTTTAAAGTACCCAAAGGTACCCCTGGCGGTGTTCTTTGTACCTCATTCTCCTGCAGCAGGTTCCAAGTATTGGAAAGCGGGCTTTGGTTTTTGCTGGGTTTCGTGAATATTCTTTCTTCCTTCCTCTCATTGCCGGGCAGGTCAAACAGCTGAACAGCTTCTGGACTGTCTTTGTGCCGGGAGCAGGGGCTGTGCAGGCTCCTGCAGCCCCAGTCCTGACTGATAAAGGGCATCACCAGAGCAGGTTTCACAAGCACAGCCGGAAAGCCATGTACTGTGCACAGACAGGCCAGGGGATAAACCCGCCTGCACAGGGGGACTGTGAGCTGTGTCTGTGGGGACACCCTGACCTGAACTGCTGCTGGCTCAGCAGCTTCTCTGAACCCCCAGTGCTTCACCACCCTTTCCATGGAGAAATTCCTCCTGCTGTCCTCTCTGCCCCTGCCCTGGCCCAGCCTGAGGCCGTTCCCTCTCGTCCTGTCCCTGTTCCCTGGGAGCAGAGCGCGACCCTCCAGAGCTCCCCTCTCCTGTCAAGGAGTTGCAGAGCCAGAAAGTCCCCCCTGAGCCTCCTTTTTTCCAGGTTTTCCCTCACCCTGGCTGAAACCAGTGGTGCCTGTGGGGCTGGAAGCTGCACACCATGTCCTAACCTTTGGCTCAGCTTTGTCCTGTATGGCATTAGTGTCACTTGCACTAGTGAGAACGCTGGAGCTTATGCAGAATTACCCATAAGCTAATGCAGAATTGATCCCTTTTAAGTATTCATCAAGTCACAGTATTCAGGAGCACAGAAAAAAAAAAAAGTACAATATCCAAATCACTTCTTCTTTTCCTGCACAGCCTGGAGCACGGACTTCTGTTCCTGCTATTTAAATTGTTAAATGCAAATTAATGGTGTGCTTCACTGCCAAGAGACACGAGTTTTGTGAGCAGGAGGACATGATTGATTCTGCTCTCCTAATGCCAAAAAAAGAGAAAATGTGTCTCAGTGAATTTCTCCTCCACAGAGGGAAGGGACAAAACATGAGTTATGAAAGTTATTATGAAGTTTGTGTGTACTGAGTGCTCAGCTAAGTACCTCAACTGTTCAGACTTACATTTCAGCCCATTTTAATGCACTTCCCTCCCCTCCCCTTTATTTTTTTAGAACAGGGAAGCAATCAAGGCTTGAATAAGGCCTGGTCCCATGCTGAACTGATTCCCAGAGCCCAAGTGTTGGCTCCACTCCTAGGCCAGGCATGGGTTTGGCTCTGTGCTGGGCCAGGGCACTCGGAGCTGTGTGCCAGCCTGCAGCTGTCTGAGCGCTGTCCAGCCGGGACACACACAGCAGTGCAGAAAGAGGCCTTTCCATGGAAAAGAAAAGGAAGCTGCTGAGGAAGAACAAGGAAAGGGCAAGGAGAAGCCCACAGAGAGAGGTGCTGGTAATGGATAATCATGGAAACAGAACAGAGTATGGCTCTGTCATGCTGTCCATAAACTATGACTGTGAGAAAGCTGGTTCTCTTTACATTTTCCAGCTGCAGATCACTTGGAGACCTTTGGGCACAGAAGCCTTACTCACCCAGATTTGCACTTCACAGTTTACTACTGATAATTGAGAAACAATTACTTAAAACTCTTGTTATATTCACCAAAGTGATGTTTTCAGGTCAGCTTTGCCTTTGGAGAATGAAGTTTTCCACACTGACCTTCCCTCAGGCTGCACGTCTGCAACTAAGAGTCCAAAAGTTGAGTTGAGAGCAGAGCAAGTGCCAATCCTTAGCCATGAACACGTGGCAAGTCCTGTTCAGAACCAGGAAAAGTGCCTTCATGAGAGGATTGAGGAGTGAGAGACACTTAAAAAACTTTGAGATAACAGTCCTGTGGTTAAACCAATACTCCCAAGTCTGGTGCACTGATGGTCACCTCTGCCAAGAAGACTATTCAAACAAAGTTCTGCAAGATACCCCAGCTATAACTCCTGAGGAATGTTGCACACCTTCAGGGGTTCCCATTCTATTCAGTCACAGGTTTCCCATTTTTCCAAGGGACCCCTCCAGGTCAGCCATATAGGGATGGGGCAGAGCTGCACAGCCAGGATGACACAAGGGCACTAAAGGTTTTCGCTGCCAAGTCCAAGTAGGATAAACTTACTACACCAGCTCAGCTGTTTTCTGCAAAACACACACTGGCTTCAACCAGCAACCTCTGCCACAGAGGGGTCTTGACACTGATGATTTGGCTGGAAGCAGCAAGGAGACTTTTCTTAGTGACTGGTTTTACTGGCATCCATTAAACAGCTTTTAATCATATTCTGCATCCAGTTTAGCTTCAGTGCATGCTTAGAAAAAAGCTCAGATTGAAACCCTGACTCAGTCCCCTTCCAGTAGAAAATATTCTTTCCATACTGGTTTTTTTCCAGCCCAAAAATAGTTAAGATCAAGTTTACTAGGTTGGCCTTACCTCCTGAAGTGCTGCTTTGGCTTCTGGAGAGCCCAGCTCCATTGTCAGCTAAGCAACCCCAATCAGTCTGGGATTCTGTGATTCTATGATTTCTGGAAGCACAAGATTGTCTGTAATATCAAATGTTCAGTATCACATAAAGCCAACAAGTTACTTAAGCTCCCAGGCATTCATCACCAGATTTTTAATCCCTGCTGGGTACCAGTTCCAAAACATCAGCTGTCACCACAAGCCTGCTCCCCAAGACTGACTGATAACCAGGCATTGCCCTTTAGCCACGTCGATATTCCTCTGTTGACAAGTAACAGCAGGCAGGAGAGGAGCTCTTGACACTTGTGCCCCGACTCCTCCTGCTTTGCATAAATTTGTGCATCACACGGATGAGAGGGGCAGCAGCCTGGAAGCTGTGACAGGACACATTTTGGAACCTGCTGCATATCCGCTTTCACTTACAGCTTAAACTTCTCAGAGCAAATAATGGCAGCTCCCTAGAGGTTACACTGAGTCGTTTCTCCCCTGCAGAAGACAGCTAAAGCATGGATTTATATTTAGTGACATTCTGTTTTTCATTAAAACCCAAATGAGTCTTAGTCTTCTTCTGTCAGATTGGGTAAGAAATACTCCCTGCTTCTTCCAGGCAAAGTAGTAATGCTGCCAGATTTAAGCCTTTCTTAATCTTCTCTGGGAATGAATTATACTGAGGAACCACTTGAACTCCTCTGAAACTACAATTTCCTTGAGTGGCAAGCAGCTCAATTCTATAAAAAGTATCAGTGTAAAGACAAATGTATTTGATGCAGGCTCCTACTGATGTCGATGTGAGACACCAGCAAGGCTGACGGGTAAAAACCTGCCTGTGCAACTGGAAATAAGGCCAGTTGCGTGTGGGATGAGTGTACAAAACCAGGAAACACTGCCAGCTCCTCAGTGCTGCTTGCATCAGTTTAGTTTTCCACACAAGGCATTGACACGCTTCATTTCGAAGTGATTTATAGCAGCATTAAAAAAAATATTCACTGCTTTGTTTTGTTTGGAGCTTTTCGTTATCAGGGTTGGCACAAGATGCTTTTTGTGGGCTGACAGATGTCTCCCTGCATTTAGGAGACAGAGATGCTTGGGAACACCTGGGAGCAAGTTTCCTCTAGTCTTGAAAGAAAGAAGCACCATTGGGAGTGACTTTAACTAGATAAATGATGGCTTGGATTTTTATGTCTCAGGCTGACCATCAGAGCATGTTTTGTCTGGAATCAGGGATCCATTGGTGCAGGAATCACATCAGGGTCTGCCTGGGACAAGGTTTGTTGGTGGCAGTCTGGGCTTCCAGCTGACCTTTTAGCTCTAAGAGCATCTGCAGTGCCACTCCTCCCTCTTGGTAACGTAAGACCGATTTTCTGTTCATTCTCACACACATTTAAGGTAGCACATGGTCTTCAGTCCATGGCAAAGCCAAAATAAACCTGTCAGAAATGGATGCTTTACAGCCCAGCAATCTGGGTTTTCAGCTCTAGGCAGCATTCCAGTGAATCCCATTGCAAATGGGGATGTTAGCATTGGAATACTCAGGTTCTTGAACCACGGTTTGAGAGGTTTGATGGCATAAAACTCTGCAGGGCAGGGTTTAGCTGAACTGCTGTGGTTTCATGAATCACAGTGCTGCCTCACCAACCAAGAATTCAAGCCAACCTCAGCTTCCCAAAGGGTTGCTAAAATGCTGTTTAGCATGTTTAATAAAAGAAAAATACACCCTCAGGGGTCCTGAGCAACAGTTAATGACACGCAGTGACAGTAACTGAGTGGCATTAGAGACTTTTTGGTAAAAGAACTCAACTAATGGCTTTAACCACAGTAGGCAGAGGCTGCTGGGAGCTGCTTTTGAGGGGAGCCTGGTAATGGAATCTGCAGTGATTCTGCAATTGCTAAGGAAACACAAGCACTGAGTGATAAACCTTCTGAACTGAGTCAGTGTTTATGGCTCCCGCAGGAGAGGAAAAGGGACACACAGGAAATAGTCCTTATTTTGATAATAATGAACGATACAATGACATCCTAAACGTTATAAGAATTGCACTGTGTTTCTTGACTTCAGCTTCAGGTAGAAGGGCTTCTGTACCTGGGGCTTCCAGTACAATTAAAACAAATCCAGTTTGAAACTCTCTTAGCCATGACCTTCAGTGACTGTGGAGTCACAAAAGGTGACATTGCACATTGTGAAAAGAACAAAGAACTTGTTCCATTCAGTAAAATGGCAATTAATATTACTCAAAATGAGAGCTCAGCTTTCTTGATATGCTGGTACTGAAAGCTGCTCTAGAAGGGCAGCATGTCACGGAGGCCATGCTTGAGCTTTGGGCCTTCCTCTAAGCCAAACGTCACTGAGAAACCTGAAAACAGCCTGCAGAAGACACAGACACAGATCTACACACACACACATCTTCCACTAGCCCAGGTTGCTGCAAGCCCCAAATTCTGCTCTTGCTCTGCCCCTAAGAACAGTGCTGGTACAAATGGAGGGCAGGAGTTCAGCTGTGCAATCCAAGCTACTCACGAGGAGGGTGCTAAACCCAGAATTAAGATGCAAGTTTTGCTTATTCAGAAATACTGCCCAAGCTTGGTCCTTCCTTTCCCTCATTTCTCACCGTCTCTTCTCCCTCCTCCTTTGCCCATTCCTGAGGGGCATTATTAGCCTTGGGACACCATTAACCATCACCTCAGCTGATCTGCAGCTGCCACTCACAGGTACCTGGGGGCATTCCAGCAGCAGTGGAGCCACATCCACACCAGGAGTCCCAGCTGCAGGAGAGGATTCCAGCTTCTTCACACACAACTTTCTGCAGAGAGATCCTTGGTGAGGCATCTGAAAGATTCATGTCCCGGCCCTGTGGCTGTGGCAGAAAACAGGGAGGCTCTGCATGGCCATAAACCCGATAAAATCCATCTGGGCAGAAGTTCATATTTATTAGCATATCCAGAGCACAGTGGTACTTTAATTCCCCCATGGCTCCCAGGCTGCTGCATCTCACTGATGCATAAGTAGGCTCTCTGCTGCTATTATAAAACAAATTACCTCATGCATGAACGGCCTTAATATCAGTTCACGCTCCAAGCTGTTCTGCTGTGCTGACATATGTACCCCCCGATCGCCCTGCGCCGCAAAAGGCACGTTGGCTCCAGAGGCCAGGGCTCAGATAGAGCAGGAAATGGATGACAAAACACTGTGTCCAACTTCAGCACTGACACATTTCCATATTCTGCTCCCTTTGCCCTGGGAACTCCTGGGGTGCTGCTCAGTGTAGAAGGGGTTACTGGGCAAGCACTAAGGCTTCAGCATCCCTCTCCCTCCTTTCCCATTCTAGCCTCACAGAGCAGGGGTTCCTCTAAGGCTGCATAGCTCTCTCCCCATTAAGGCAGTTGTATCTGTAGAGACAAATTCTGACCTGAGCAGCATTGGACACCTCCACGAGTAAATAGCCATGTCACAGAAGCACCAGTCACTGAAATGAGAATATTATAAATAGAAATATTCCCTATAAGCAGCTTGTGACTAAGCTCACTTTTGAGCTAATAACTTCCCATGGAGATGAACTCTGCAGGAAAGCTCACAGAGCTATAAATACTCAGAATTCATTAACAGATCTTTTTTGTTGCGAACATTCTTTTCCGGCTGTGCATCATGACACTGGTGCTCCTGACCCATTCTCCTTTCAAAAGCTGCAATTGTCTAACCCCCAGATCCGGCTGCTCTTCGAAATCCACAGGAAGAAAACATTGGGGCAGTTTTGAATATTAAGACCTTGTTCTAGTGCCAAAACAACCCCAAAAAACAGGAGGAAAAGAAAAATATGACAAGGAACAGATACTCTGTCATGATCAAGTCTAAAGGTTCATACTCTTCATAAGTTTTAATATTCTCCTCCTCTATGAAGGAAAAAGAATATTTTTTAAGGACCTGTGATTTTATTCTGTGGGTTCTGAGGTCATAAGAATTGTGGATTTATACTCTATTCCAGTCCCTCCTGCCTGCCCAGATCTGTTTCCCAGCATTTCTGAAGAGTGTGAGTGCTGACCAGTGGGGATCACGGGAGCAGCAGATCCTACACGGAGATATTTTTGCTTCCAGGTGGTTACCCGGCATCAGGGCTGCACAACAACACCTGACTTTTTATTTAAAGGGCCCTTGCAAATCACAGCAGTATTTGCAGCAAAACAGTCTCTCCCTTGCAGGTGTTCTTTTGCATCCATGCAGTGATGCTCCCTTGAGCAAATGCTTAGCTTATCCTAGACCAGCTTAAATGCTTTTAATTTATCACATAGGCACGACCCACAAGAGCCTAAGATTTATTTTCTTATGTTTAAAAGCAGAGCAGGCCAATGTCTTTTCACCTGGCTGTGCAACCACTGTTCAAAGTCACAAAGCAGTATCTTCTGTTCCTGCTTGTTTCTTTAATTCACTTCAGTTCACTTGCTGAAGGCTGGCAATGAGACCCATCCCTGTGGCTGCTGTTGCCATGTAGATGTTTGGCAACAGCTTCCACACAGGGATTGTGGTATAATATTAATGAGTCCTTTATCATTCAGCTGTAAAACCAGGAGCAGCATGGTTGCTTGACAGCAGGGCATGTTTATAGAACACGGAATGGTTTGGGTTGGAAGGGACCTGAAAGCACATCCAGTCCCATCCCCTGCCATGGGCAGCGACACCTCCCACTTGCCAGGGTTGCTCCAAGCCCCAAATTTTGCTCTTGCTTCACCCCTAAGAATAGAGCTGGTACAAAGGGAGGGCAGGAGTTCAGCTATGCAATCCAAACTACTCCTGAGTCTCATGGCATCCTAATATTTGCCCTTTTGCTGCACAGCAGAATGTTTCCTACAGCTGCCTGCTCCACACAAGACCAGCAGCTGTGGCTTGGCCATTTTCTCAGCTCAGGGAAACAACCTCCACCCTGTCTTGTCCCAGACTCTGTTCCCAGTCAGCTGGGCTTTTTCCAGCCAGCTCCATTTCTGACTTGTACATTTTAGCTCTGAAATGCCAGTGCCACAGAATTTTAATTTGATCCCTTCAGTTTGACCAGGCAGCACTTGAGTACAGCCTGCTAGCACCTAAAGATAAGGACAAACCTCCAGATACCAGGATAATTTTCAGGCGTCTTTACTCTTACCAAACAGGACACGTGCCGTAACATGAGCTCTAAGACTGGAATTCTTGAGATGTAAATGCATTAGCCAGTCCCAAGGCTGACAACCAGGGGTAAATCCCAGTGAGGAGAGTCAGCAGCACGCTCTAAGCTGCTGCTTTGTTGAGTTATTACCCACCAAGGAAAGAGCACAATTATTTTTCCAGGCTTTCATGAAGTGAAGGCTGGATTTTTCAGCCTTATCTAATGGCTCATGCCTGTAGTGTAACACGAACACAGGGACTACCAGACCTCTGTTCCCTCTGAGGCCTCTTCCTTTCATAAATGTGAGTTATTTCAGGGTTGTAGGCACTGAGTGCTGCCCATGTTTGTCTCTTGTTGTGTGTGTGAGCACAACAGGGATCTCATCAGGTACCACTTACCCTGCTCTCTCTCTTTGCTTTGCAAAATCTGCTTTTGCTTTTCAATCTACTCATTGAATTTCAAATTTTAATGTAATTTCCACCTCCTGCCATGGTTTGCACTCTCCTGCTCTTGCCAAGGCTTGCAGCACTTGTGCACAGGGCAGGTACCTTGGCAGCTACAGCCCTGAAACTGGCCACAGCTTTGTTCTCCAGCCTCTAACCCACCCTGTCATCTTTGAATATGACCAGCTTTTGCTTCTCCTGGAAAAAAATAAAAGGTCTGTGCAAACAATCTGCTCTTGGAACAGCTAATTTTCAACACTATTCTGGAACAGCCCTACAAAACTACCTTGGGCTCATGTGCCTCTTCATGTCACCTACAATTATATTTATATTCCTTTTATATCCTCTCCTCATCAGCATCCAATTGGTGGTACAACACACTTGATGCTTTCTGGTGATTCTTTCAGCAAATTTATCCAAAGCAAATGCTGCCAGTTTGGAGGTGCTGGGGCTTGATTTGGACTACACAGTCACTCCTTACCTGCTGTGTTGTTCTGTTTGCATTATTCCACCTGCTCAGCACACAAACTGAGGTTCAAAAACAGTGGGGGAAAGTAGAGAGTGGGTTGTCTCAGCTTCTAAAGATGGGGTTTTCCCCTAAAATCTGATCAAGTGCGCTTGCAAGACCACCTGCAGCATCAGGTCATTTTTAGAACATGCCCAAGGGCCCATCTACAAAGCTGTTGGCTTTGGGTAAGGCTCATGGCTAAACTCCTGCTCACTGTTTGGAACTCCAAGGGGGCTGAGCTAGTCCAGCAGACTCGTACTTAACTCACACCATCACACTTTATTCCCTGTTCTTTTTGACCCCTGGTTGAAGTTACTGAAGTGCCATTACTGAATCCTGGTTTTACTGAGACCTTCTCCCAGTCCCAGCAGCCCTTCAGCTCCCAGCCTTGCTCCAGCTACTGGCAGCCTCTCTGCGTTAAATTCAATTTGTCTATGCCTTTCAGATGCTCAGGATTTCACTTCTCAAATCGTGCTCAGCACCGAGGATAAGAGGATGTTACAGACATTCCTCACTGAAGGTTTAACTTCAACAAAAGCCCCAGTTCTCTCCGTCTCTAATCAGGTTTTTGAAAACTATCTTTCAAGAGCGAGAAGCAGCTCTTTGAATTATCTTTTTTACAGTGTGAAGTTAATGAAAGTCCAAAATGTTCCCACTCATTTCATTATAGGAGCCTTCATTTACATTCCATTGAGCTGAATCATAACTAAGTCTTACCCTCACACTGGGCATACAGCCTACACAATTTACATGTGTGTTGGTAAAAGGGGAAAAAACCTTTGCCAGACAAGTTTCCCAATTCATTTCTCATAATCTCTTCCCCAAGTGTCCAATTTTTCCTGTGGCAGGCTAAAGGTAAAGGATAATTTAGAATTACAGTTCACAAAGACCCAGGTTAATGCAGTCAAACCGGGGGGTTTTAATTATTATTAAGTTTTAATGGGGAAAATAGGCATAATTACCCACTACTGTTGTTCACCCACATGTGGAAACAAATTGCAAAAGTGGACATCTAACTCTGCATGCAATTATACATTCAAATTTCCTCCAGTAATAATCACAGAAACATGGAATCACTGAATGGTTTGGGTTAGAAGGGACCTTACAGCTCATCTGGTTCATGAGCAGGGACACCTCCCACCAGCCCAGGTTGCTCCAAGCCCAGTCCAACCTGGCCTTGGACACTCCCAGGGATCCAGGGGCAGCCACAGCTTCTCTGCCCAACCTGTGCCAGGGCCTGCCCACCGTGTTAGGGAACAATTCCTTCTCAATATCCCATCTAACTCTGTGCCCCTTCCTCTTAAGCCCAATTCAACACGGCAGTGATTGCTCAGCTCCAGTTTCCTACCCAGTTTGAGGAGCTGAAATGTTGAGCTGCGATTCCCAGCTCTGCACACAGTATGTCAGTACTCCAAATCCTATGCCTTGTATAAATACCCGTGGATAGCAGCCAGCTGGATTGTTCCAGGAACAGACAGTGATGGAGGTGGGCCAGTTTTGAGGTGTACCTGTTCCTGTATAGTCCAAGAGAAATCTTTAAAGGTCTCTCTGGACATGTTACTGATGCATCACAAAAAGATTGATTCTACTTTGTACAGCCTGAGCATCCCATAACCTGGTTTGGAAAATGAAAATATGTATTGGGGAAGGACTTCAGTGTCTCAATTTTTGAGCTCAGTCATGCAAAGCAGATATATGGAGGAATTTGTCAGGGAGATAGGCTGGATTTGTAGGGACTCTCGAGGATCTATTTATGGATCTGGATCAGAAGCAGGTGCTCATCACAGCCAATACTTAAATCTCAACAAACCAAACTTCCCTTTTTCCTCGCAAGTTTAGCAATGTTCCCTAAGGAAACAGAAGCATGACCCACACCCGAGGGCAGGGTCCCTCCGTGTCACACCAAGGGAGAAAATGAAGCAGCCTATGGTTTATGGCTCCTGGAAGTATTGCCTGAGTTAGCCACCATTGCACTATAGCACTGCAAGAGTCAGCTGGCAACTATGGTTTAAAACTGAGACAAGTTTGATCTTCTCCAGTGGCTTTCACTTTTTACTGTTAATTATCAGCCTTTTTTATCATTTCCCCCCCCAGTACTAGCATCTTCCCCCTCAGCCATGCACAAAGCTTCCCACACCCGGGTCTGGGGAGCCCTCTCAGTCAAGGCTGGTTCTCTGGACCACTTATTGTTTACAAGCTGCCGATGCCGCATGGAGAGGTTACTAAAGGCCATCTGCCTAAAGAATTCCTGTTTATATTCCTCGTGCTTTATCCTTAGGAAAAACAGTTGCATAGAGGCAGAGGTATTTAAAGCTTGACCCATCCTCCCTCGTCCTGCTGGGAGCTATAATCTGTCTGTGCTATCTCAACTGATATTTGTGTAGCTGATTATGTGGTCCAAACAAGGGATTAGGGCCCTGGTTTGGGGAGGGAGCAGCACGAACAGAGGGTGTCTGAAGGGACAAGCTTTTTTTGTTCCCAGTCAGATTTCCCGAACAAAAGGGAGAGAGAAGAAATGCATCTTGTATAAAGGGCAATTGTTTCCCAATGGAACATTTCATGTTTTTCCATTAAGCATGAGCTGCTGTGGTTGTTATGGAATATTTTATGCACAGGTCCGTTAATGTGATGTGCAGCTCCAGCACAAGGGAAACAAAGCCAGCACAGACCATCCTGTTGTGGGTTGATCTTCTCCTTTCACCACACACACGGGATGAATCAGAATATTATCTTTTAGTTTTTATGGCTATTTTTATGGAATATTCCCATGTCTCTTGTCTAAAAGACAATTTCTCACATTCTTAACTCCTTCAAATACAGGGTGGGATGTACCAGGCTTGGCTTCCTGGGCACTGACCCAAGGAATACACTTTGGTCCACGACATAACCTTTGTCACACAACTTTAGTCTTTGGAAGACCAGACAGATTCAGGGAAACTATTACCCTTCCCTATGGAGTAGGACAGATAGGGAAGATGCTTGTTTCCCACAAAACCACACGTGATATTTATTGTGTTTTACAGCAGGGGAGGCAGAAGGCATCCCAGGAAACAAGCAGCTTCCATGAAAGCCGGAGGTGGCAGCTGGCAGCACAGACAAGCTGCAGAACACTTTGCTCCAAAATGATGGGTAATAGAAGTTTTTATGTTCAAAAAAAGCCCACGGACAAATTCATAGAAGAGAATTAAGACATGAAGGGCTTCTAAAGATAGACCTGGACATCTGGTTCAGGAAGCTCCACCTGCCACAGGAATGGAACAACCACTGAGGGACCTTTAGAGGCCACCTGGGCCAAGAACCTTCAGTCCCTGCCCAAGACCAGGCAGATTGAATTGCTCAGGACTTCATCTGCTTTGAATTCTGAGCATCTCCAAGGATGGAAATTTCAGAGCCTCTCTCAGAAACCTGTTTAAGGCTTTGACTGCTCTCTCTAGGAAGAACTCGTTTCTTTTCCTATCCTTATGCTCTTATTTAAGATCTCCAGCTGGTCAATATCCCGTGGAGCTCTAGCACCCTTGGCTGAACATGCAGGCCATTCCAATGTTCCCAACTGTGGGAATTTCCAAGGTGCTACACCATTTCAGTCAGGCACCTCTATTTCCTCACAGGAAGGAGATAATATGGCCTTCAGTTAATTCAGATTTAATTTAGGTAATAATGCAAGAAGATTTCATGCTGGAGTCTTTTAATGCCCTGTGTATATTGATAAATTATTCCAAATGCTTGCTGCAGGAATAAGTGAAACAAGAGATTTTTGACTCAGCAAGTTCAGTGGTGCAAGTTTGCCTGACAAGCTAAAGTGGGACTCTCACTTACAAAGCATTTCTCTGGAGGTTCACATTACCTGATAGCTGAGACCACAAGTATTAGAGAATAAAAGCTGTGTTTTAGAAGTAATGATTTTTTGCCTTGAATGTTAATTAGTCCTATTGTAGACATTGTAGCTCCAAGCAGAGTCTGTCTCCTATAGGATCCAGTGCAAACTCAAAATTTCTCTCTCGAGTCAGCTGCTAGAACTGCTGTCCCAGTGCCTGGGGCATTATCACAACCTCCAAAGTATCAGCTCTGGCTACAAAACCTAGTTTTCTTGGCTTTTCAATCTACAGCTCCAGGTCAGAGGGGAGAGAAGCCAAGAGGGCATTTCCCAGCTCTGCAATGGACTGATTTAGGTCTCTTTAAAGGCCTGCTGTGATTCTAAGAGGGACCAAACCCATTGCAGATTTAACCTTGCTGAAGCTGAAGTACTTTTGGTCCAGAGTAGAGCTACCAGAGGGGAGTAGGGACTGTCCTGCTGAAAGAGATAAGAAGGAAAATTAATGATTCTGTTTGGTACGATATATTTTTAATTCCTTCTGAGTTTAAAACTGCACAGTTGAAATGCAAATAAAATGAAAATAATTTGAAATAATGAAAAATTCAAGGGGAGGTTGAACAGGGCTTGACGCAACCTGGTCTAGTGGGATGGAACTGGATGGTTTTCAAGGTCTCTTCCAACCCAAACCATTCTGTGATTGTGTGGTGCTAATACATGATCTCAGTTTTAGATGGCAACAAGAAACTGAGGGAGGTTGGACTCCTCATGTTTTTTCTGGTGTCAGGGTCCCATGATCAGGATGGAGGTGTTACTTAACAGGACTGTGTCCTGCTGCTCTTAGCAAGGACAATGGCAGAACACGTGCAGAGCACAAGGCAAGGGAGGCATCATTGATGCAGTAAATCTTTGTACAGTCTGCAGATAATAAAACATCTACTTTCCACCAAGGAATCATAAAGCTCTTTTTCACAATACTGGGCTGCAACCAGCTGAAGGCTCACCGTAACAAGCTTGAATAATTAATTCATGTACACATTTCTAATAGGATGTTGCAAGTCTCAGATACACAGTGCACTATATCCCACTTAGAAGGATGAACCATGAAAGTCATGGCAAGCTATTGCCCAAATCCATTGCATTAGTCACAACTGATACCTAAATATAAGGAAAGCCAGGCTAATCGGAGTGGAACCGGTGCTGTTGTTACTGTCAGCCCCCTCTGGCTTCATCTGCTCTAGGCTTTTTCCTGGTTTTTAATCAATCAGTAGCATAACAATCCCAAAGAAGCTGCACAATTTTGTGTTGCCCTCAGCTAAATGCACCCTTCATGAGCTGTGTCTCCTCAGAGCTGAGCTGACAGTGTCTCTGCTTCTGAGAAACCACTCGCAATCCTGAGCTTTCTGTGCTAATGCAACAGGCATGGTCCTGTAATTGAAAGGACATGCTGTCCAAAAACCAAATTACAGTATGTTTGAGCTGTGCTATTAGAAAACCGAGCAAGCCATTTGCACTGGAGATTAAAAACAGTGCAGCTGTGGGAAAAAAAGGCATCCCAAAGTGTATATTTGCCTGGAGATTTGAGATTCTGCCTTGTGCAGAACACCCAGCATCAGCATAATCCACCTAAACACAGTGAGCTCACCACTGGAAGTATCAGCTCTCCACCACACAGTATTAACCCAGTGCCTGAAAATCTTATCAAATTAATTGCAAATCCACTGCTACACCACTGTATTTCCTCTCTGTTTAGACCTTCCCATGTTCTTGATTTCACAGGATTTGTCTAATGCTTGTGTTATGCTTCAGTGTCACAGAGTTGCAACAGAATAATTCATTGTCAGCCAGATCCAACCACCACATAAAGTCAATGCCAAGGAAATATAAAGGTTTCTTTAGCAAACTGTTTCTGGTGAAGGATCTTGGGTCTAATCAAGGGTCAGATCAGTTCTCTTTGCCTTTTAAGGGCCTGTTCATTTTAGCCTAGAACAAATGCTTTCTGCATCTTTAAGCTCAAACAACCACAGGACAGAGTGGTGACAGTGGAGCAGAGACCAGAGTTAGCACTTGTGAAGGTAATTTGGACACCAGGGTTGGTAATCTTATGAAAAATACAGAAAGATTTTCAACCAAGTGTAGTAAAGGCATCCACCCATTTAATACAGGCTTTAGGCTGCCCCACGGCCAGTGGGCCATGACCTCCCATGTTTGATGAAGCCCCTTTTACAAGGAAAAACAATGCCTTAGCACTATATCTAATTAGCTGGGAAAGAGCCATGAAAAAGTTTTGCCTGCCAAAGTGGGAGAGAAGTCTGTGGGGAACACTAAGAGACAGGTTGGCAAAGCACAGGGAGGGACTTGTTTGGCCTCGTGCTGCACCATATGCTCAGCCTCCCAGAATAACAAAAAATCAGCTGCTCCTTTTTAGCCAGCAGTGTTCCCTCAGGTCACATTTCAGGTGTCACCTCCACCGACTGTCCTACGGGAAAAGAGACACTCGTGCAACTGCAGAAAGCAGGCTCTGCTCAGCAGCCTGGCATCGTGCAGCTTTATTAGAAATCTCTCAGGCTGGCCACAGTAAATCCAGCACAAGGTTCCATTTAGCAATTACACTCAACGCAGCTGAAGAGATTTGAGCAGATATGATTGTGCTTTCCCACTCCAAATGCCAAAGTCAGGAAAACAGGGGAGGTCTTTGGTGAATGCTCAGCACTGAAAATTACTAGTTCTGCTCTCAAGGCAAACCTGCTCCACCTCCACGGACTTGAAATTGGAATATGTTGTTCAAGTAAACAGTTTACCACATCACTGTTTATAAGGAAAAATGGGTCAGAGACAGTGTCTCTTCTTTTAAACCATTTCATAGGCAAAGGATGAGCAGTAGATGGGAAGATGTACAAATTATCTGGCTGCCACAGCCTTGAGTGGGAATCCCTGGAGCTCAGAGAAGGGAAGGTAATCCCCCATTAGACAGGACCAAACTAACACAACTGAAATGGCAGCTTATTACACCTTCTGTCCAAAGAATTTAATGACTTGAAAACTTCCTGATGTGATCAACTCAAATCATGAACATCTGAACCACTACTCCTAATTCTGTGTCTCATGGATCAAGTCTGTCCTGCTCTTACCTGACGTTTATTCCAGGTATTTAGCTCAGACTAAACTTTCAGAAGCAGAACCATCCCAAATAGCAGACAATTAGAAAAGAGGTTGTTTATACTGATTAGCAGAATGTAACAACACATCTTAGAAGAATGAGCACTCTTCCAGCCTTTTCAGCAATAGAAAGAGTCACTGATTTGTTACTGAGCTGGCTTTGATGCTTCACTAACACACATGTGCCAGCTACACGTTTAATAGTTCCTGTAGAGGAGATACAAAAAGCTATGGCTTTCTTGCAGTCAAGTGAAAGCTGTACTCACTAAAGAGATGCCACACTCGTCCTGAAGCTAATCTTGTCCTTCAAATACATTGGCATCAAAGTTAAATGCTAAAGGCTTTTTTTCCCATTGCAATTCCATCATATCTATCCTCAGCTTTATCAGCTTATTTACCTTCATTACTCTAGGGCCACATACAGTTCAGACTCCTGGAGCCTGTGAAAGTAATGGAACAGACTTGTCAGGCACTGGCATAAAGAGTTTGCAGGCTGCACAGCCACGGCAGGACACCAGGAAAGAGAGCAGTACCCTGAGAGTGTCCCAGCCAGGTGAAGTCACTCCCTGCTGGGGCACCAAGCTGCCTTCCTTGCCTGCACAGTCCTCACAGACCGGCTCTGGGTGCTTGACTCTACACTGAATTATATTTTCTCCCTCACCTACTTCTCCTGCTTGTCAGTCCCTTAGTTTTAACACACACAATTCCTGTGTCTTCCCACCTCACATCTTGGGCCTTCCTGAAGGTTGCCCAGAGAAGCTGTGGCTGCCTCATCCCTGGAAGTGTCCAAGGCCAGGTTGGACTGGGCTTGGAACAACCTGGGCTAGGGGAAGATGTCCTTGCCCATGGCAGGGGGTGGAACAAGATGGGTTTTCAGGGTCCTTTCAACCCAAACCAGTCTGGGATTCTATGATTCCATACAGTCCCAAGTTTTAGTCTTCTCAAGGAGGATCTGTGTACAGACAGCGTGCTGCATCCTGGCACCATTTCCATGATTAGGCAGTCCTGAGGACCAGGGGAAGATGGGTGGCAAAGCTCACATCCTGCCTCCCAAAACCTGCTCTGTAAAGTCGCAGCATCTCCAGCTTGGAGGGAAATTGCCACCTGGGTCACAATTTTGTTATTTAGTCTGGTGCCATGATATGTGTGTTTATTGTATCACAGCAGTAACACAAGGGGAGGTGGAAAACTCAGTGTTGCCATGAGGAGCAACAGTCACATCCCACAGGCTCACAGGATCATGTCCTATCCAGAAGGCAACAGGAAGGAGTGGGCAGAGGAATTTCTCTGCCATGACGGATGACACTGAACAACTTGTTGTTTCGGGTATGTTGCCTTTCCAAGTCTGTAAACTGAGGCTGCACCTCCTACAGCTTCCCAGGGCCAGGATGCTGGGATTTGGGAGTTATTAGAAAGTAGCAGTATTTGTGATAATCTGTCATATTAAATAAAAATATGACACCTGCATACATCTGCTTTTTAAGCACCCCTCAATAAGATCAAAGCGAGCGGATGTTTCTGGTATGCCAGTATTTCCATATGGAGATGGACAGTATATTCCTTTTAATTAAGCCTCAGGAGAAAAGCTGGTGAGCAACTCCAAGCACAGCTGAAGAGCAGCACTGCTATTTCGCTTCTAAAATCATCATCCATCACGCTGTTCCTCCATGTAAAAGCATTATGCCTAGCCATAAAATCCTTAATGGAATCTGCACAAAATGCCTCATGCCTTTGAGAGACTTCCTTTTTCCAGTCTAATCAGTTTGGTTTGCTTATTCTTAAATTCAAATTTCAATAACACATCCATATTATTTTGCTTTATGCATTTGAGTCTAGCTGCAAAATATCATGCTCGGAAGTTTGCAAAGCTCATTGACATCAAATAGTAAATAAACCTTATTATACAGAGACAAATTTATGTTGCTTTTCCCTAACCAATACCAGCTGGGGAGGGGGGGTGGAGTCTGCAATAGTTCAGTCCATTTTTTACAGAGCTCAGAGAAGACACGGAAGGGACAACACACCTGCTATGTAATATATTCTTAAAAATCTCCTGCTGCCACCACAGCTACCACTATGAGAGTATTGCTTTCAGGTACCTCCAGCATGTAACAACAACAGTTGCTCTGAGCCTGCCCTGAAAACCTGCACATGAAAATGAATGTTAAGGGGAGCTGGTGTGAAAGAGTAGAAGAAAGTATGGGCTGAGTCAATGGCTACAAAATTAATGGAGCTTTGTGGCGTTTCCCTTCCCCACGTCAGCTCTAAACTCATCAGTCAGAGTGGGATAATGCAAATTTGAAAGAGGGGCTCTCCCAGTGTGAGGGTCCCATAACAAACATATGCCTGATGAGATAAAACTATTAAGTGACTTATCTCTGCCTCAAGCTTTGAATAGGATGGCTGAAGCTTAGCTACTGCAGTGTTCTGGTACTGCCTTTTGAAAATGAGATGCAGCCACAAGAAATTAGGCAGCAACAGACCCAGGGAACTATGATGCACTTCACTTCCTACACTGGGACCATCATTACCAAAATGCTGCAGCAGTTTCCATCATTTATCTAAGACAAGAATCTACCTGGTTGTGCTGGAGGCTCATTTCAGTTTTCTTCTTCCTCGTGCTCTGGCCTTTCAGTCACTGAATCTCTCAGAAAGGAGCTTGCCTGTTTTGTGGTGATGTAAGAAGCCCGTGGCAGTGGTATTTGCTGGGATAGTACATGGCAGGTTCTCAGCTGCCTGTGGGAATGAAAGCCCCCCCCAAGAAGAGAGATTAAATCCTCACGACAACCATATGGTTGTGGGAAATGACTTAGAAGTGTCTGAAGAGCAGGGAAGAGGTTTCATAGGCAGGGCTGTCAGCTGTGACAGTCCCATTCAGAGAGCGATTCCCAGACAATCAAATCAACAGTACTCAGCATTTCAGGGGGAAATGGCCAGAAAAGACAGAATTTTGTGCTTCGATTCCTCAGTCCACCCAAACTCAGGCATTTCATTCAAAAAGTGTCTTTTTGCTGTGACCAAAAGAGTCTGAGTGAAATGGTGACTAAATAACTGATTGCTATGAATGGCTGGTTTGGGGTACAGTTAGACTGAAGCTGGCAGGTCCACTCTCAGTAAGGTTTGTTAGAAGTGGGTATTGCCAACATCCAGAAGAAAACGGCAATTGCAGTCAGGCAGAGTGGCTCCCCATGGGAGTGGCGGATGTGTTCTTGAAACATGGTCATTTCTCAGTAAGTTTTGAGTGCTGGAATACCGCCTGAGTAGTTTTACTTGTTAATCTGTCTTAAAAAGGGAAAGAAACTAGCCATGGTTAGCAGACAGGCCTGCCAGCCAGGTTTGAGCTATGCTGGCCACCACCACAGCATTCCCACACAGCAGATCAGACTCTGCTTCTAACCCTCAAGTATCTTTATGGAATACAACACTGTGTCCTAACGCCCAAGAATAAACATTACTTCACTTCAATGAATTCCTGGCTCCCTTTGAAGCCAGGGCATACTTCTGCTCAGGATATTCTACATTCGTTGATTATTTAGAAGTTAATTTCTGGGGTCCCCCCAGCAAGGAAGTGTCTCCTGCTGAAAAAGCACAGCTGCACTACAAGTCAGCCCTTACAAGGAACACAACAGCAGTCAGAACTCAGCTAAAATGCAAACTAGGCACCTAAGGAGAATGGAAGCAAGGAACAGGGTCAGAGGCTGAAGGAAAAGGTTTTCTTGTTCTGTAAGGACAGTGGAGTGGTTTTCCTTGAATAGTGAAAAGAAATTTTGAGTATAGCATGAAAACCAATCAGCTGGTTTTTTTCCAGCACACAGCATCCCATTCCATCTTCCCGTGTGATGCTTCAGCAGACATGGCTGGTACTCTGTCACACCAAAACTTGGGTGCTGTTTGTCTGAGCCTGACATTCATGCTACTAAATATGTGAGAGTTTGTGCTTTACTGCTTCCCTGCGTGGATGATCCACCCAAGGGGGCAATCTCCTGGTGCTGATCTGATCTGTAATGTTCAAGATGCACTAATGCAGCACACCCAAGTTCTCCTCATGAATTCTGCAAAGGGCACAGGCAGATTGGCCTGGGGCTTGTGGGAGCATCCCTGCCCAGGATGAGGGGTTGGAGCAAGATGATCTCTAAGGTGCCTCCCAACCCAACCCATTCCATGATCCCATGCTGATGCTGTGATCTTTCCTGCATCTGCAGTGGTCCATGAAACAGTTTCAGCCGTGACACCCCAAGGCCGGGCACAACAAGCCCCTGACAGAGCACATTTGAATTTTGCTGATGGACTCAGTGGGGGTAACAATCCCAGCTACATCAAAAGGAATGTCATACCCGGGTTTTTCTCGGCTGCACTGCAGGTCATGCCCCACACTAGGGACCAGGACAGGTTCCATTGTGCTCTCTCAGTGTGGCAGATGGCTTTTTGGGAAGTGCTGGAGAGCTAGTTCTCTGTGAGAGCTATCATTACAAACCATCACCAGCTTTCCTTCCCTCTTTGTGAACAGCTTTTTAAGATTCTGCTTGATAGCAAGTGTTAAATCACACCTTGTATGAATTTCCATAGGTCTGATGTGAGCAACTGCTCTGAGCCACAAGCTTGTTATCCATCATATGTCTGCAGCGCCACTGCCTCCTGCTCCATCGTATTGTGCCAAATGCCAGTGCTCAGCCCAAACACAACACTTTTCAGGCAAAGCAGTGTGAACTACGCTGGGCTTTTATCCTGCAAAGGCTTTCCCCAGCAGCCGCCTTTTGAATTTCACATACTGTGACTCCAGTCAGGGCTTGGTGGAGTCTGTCAGAAGCAGATGAGCAGCGCTGTGACAGACACACAGCACAGAGAAACATATTGGGGAAGTCTGGTGTTTGCTCTCACACCTAAAAAACACTTCTTTGTGCACCAGATTGGCGAAGAGTGACATCAACAGCAGAACTGGGAGGGAGAAGGGTGAGACAGAGAGAGAGTGGCACAGTTATGAGGATATATTCATATTTCTCTGTACTTGCATTCCCAATTGAACATGACTATGCTTTAAAATTGAGTCTTATGATTTTTCTGAACTCTCCTTCTGTTTTGCTTCTAAGTCCAAGAGCAGGTATATCAGTGGAGATGTGGGCTTACAGCTGGCATTCACACTAATCTGTTCAAGTGCATCATTGCTCCCATGCTACTTTCACAACCTCAGCCACCTTTATATTTTAGTCATCAACTTAGAAACATGCCAAACTCACTATCATCTTGGACAGGGGTACTTTTTCAGGTGATATAACATTGAAAAATCTCCAAGTCTGTTGGATACGCAATCAATAACCACCAGGCAATCTGGGCAGACTGCATCCATGATAAAGGATGAAATGTTAAAACATATTGCAGTCAGGGTCTTGAAAAATGAACCTGGCATTTGTCTGGCTGTCTAGACAGCTGGGACAAAAAGGGAAAAAAAGAAAAGATTATCCCTTTGCATACAGTAAATCCTCCGTCTCCTTTTTGCATTTAGCTGTGGTATGCGAGCAGATAATGGCCAAGGTGCTGGATAAATTGTACTTTATTATTGCCCTGCTTTCTCACTTTGGGGGTTCAGCTTTCACAGCCGTTAGCATAATGAGGCTCTGACACCACTGGAGTGCAGCTGAAGCTGCTGAGGAGCCAGCCACACTGAGGGCTCAGGGGCTCAATCCGGGCTGTGCATCCCAGACGCTGTGGTGTCGGGGACATGCTACTGTATCTACCAATTGCTGATTAGGTTTCTGCTCACTTTCTGTAGTGCTCATTTAGACTGGGGAATGGAGGACCTATATCATCTTACAAGGTACAGATAACTTGATTATTTCCCGGGCAAACTCGTGCAAACCTTTTGCAGCCCTCTCCTGGCACTGTCCCCCGACGGTGTTACTGCAGTCACACTTTTTGGCAGGGCCGTGGGCAGCTCACTGCATTTAAGGACATCTCTTCACTGCATTCATTCACTCAGCTTGGATCATAATGGTTTAGCTGTTGCAGTCAAAAAGAACAAGACATTTAGGAATTCTTAAAAAGACTTGAGAAAAAAGCCAGTGTGTTTCTCAAAGGACAGCACCTAGTTCAACTCCTGTGGAGATCCTCGTGTCCAGCACTGTGTCCTTGGGGACCTGTTTCTAGAGGCAGGTTATTAAGCTGAAACACATCTCAGTGAGGCAGGAGGGCTGAGCACTGCTCCTTCTCAGTCTGCTCTCACCTGGGCAGCATCAGACCCGCTGCCTCCTTCAAGCCAGGCAGTCTCATTAAACGACATGCAATGTTTGGTTAAGCACAAAAGCCACACAGCACTTCCCACAGTCAGGGCAGTGTTACTTAGATCAGGAGCAAGTCAGGGAACCTTCTAGAAGCAGCTCCATAGTCAGGATGGCAGGATCCAGGCAGGTGCCCCTTGAAGGTGCAGCGCCACACGGCATGTTAAGGGCTGCAGTCAGCTCCTGGCCTTGTGGCACAGGGGAATCCTCGCTCCAGTACTGACACTAAGTCATGCTTAGAGAGCCATGGCAGGGGGTGGCAGCTTTACAGAATCTGGGTATCACTTTGGAAAAGGCACCTGGGGTGGATTCAAGTACCACAAAGCATTAACATCTCTGGAAGGATTCGACAGAAGGACAGATTTTTCTGTACAAATCCCAGACCATCCAGCACACGGAAAGGATGAGTCATACTGACCTCCTACCCAGCATATTAAATATGTTCAGCCAGAGACTGAAAGCTCATTTCTTTTATCCATTTGCCCCTCCAGCTGACAAGGTCAGTCAAATGTCACTGCATGCTTCATCAGACAGAATGAGTTCAGCACAGTGCTGGAGTCCAAGCATATATTTTTGATATAGTGCATGCTTTTCTCTTTGGATGAATTTAGAGTTCTGTTTTCAGCAAATTAATACATCCTCCTAATTAGTGCTGGCAAGCTGCATGTTGTAAAGCTTTTAAACAGGCATGGCTGTCCATTCCCTTGACCAACCCAAATTAATCAGCATCCAGCTTAACACTGAGGCTTAGAAATAGTCATTGTCTTATAATGCCCTACAAGTGCTCAGCAGTGTTTCACTGCAACACCCACCACCTGGCCAGGCCACAGAAGAGGTTACTTCAGCCTGACAGCCTAGTTTGGTATGGCCAGAAGAAATTGTGTAGCCAGGAGCACAAAAAGAGTCACATCTTGACAGCCCCAGCCAAAACCAGCTTCTGCTTGTATACAGTTTTTGTTGGCATTTAGTAATTTACCTAAGAAATCCCTGCTTGAAACAGCAACAACAACAAAGAGCAGATCTAAGCTTTGCTTATCCTTCTGTGCTCTTTCCATTACTGCCATTAGATAGACAGGCAATATTCAAATGTACGTGGACTGTGGATTTATGCAAAGTAGCCTAATATTTTGTTCAATTCCCTTTTCATGCTTGGTTGTCAGAGAGCTCATGTTACCACAGAACCACCCAAGAGCTCATTTCAGAATGCTAAATTGTCTGAAGAGAGCTCATTACATGTGAAAAGTAAGAGCAGGTAAACACAGGAACTGACCACACTGACGGACTGACCATGAAAGTGTAGGTTCCTATTTTCCCAGCCTAGTGCCCACATGAACCAATTGTACCTAATTCCTAAAGAAACAAAAATGGGGGTTTCTTCAGTTGCTTGGCAGGAAATGTGCAAGTGGGCTGCAGCACCAGAACTGCCAGTGCTAAGCAGATAAATGTAATGCCTGGTTAAAACCAACCAGAGTGTTCACTGACTAAGTTTAGGTGTGATTAGAGAAAACTTCCTCTGGAAAAGTTCCAGCAGTCTGCAAATCCATTGCTTTCAGGCTTAAAATTGTGCCCTCCCAACAGACTTTCCTGCAAGAAAACCTACCCGTAAAAAGCACCTGAGGATGTGGAACTCTCAAATAGCTTCTCCAGTTATTTAGTTTCCTTTTTTATCTTTGCAAGGGTACTGTACACCAGCTACCTGCAAGCAGCTTGCCTGAGACAAGAAACTGTTTGTCCCAGAGCAAGAGCTCATGTGAAATACTGGGATGTTGTCTTTCTTTCAGCTGAAGGAGTTGAAGTCTGAAGTCTAAAGTCTAATTCACAGAGATAAACATTGGCCTGCAGGAGTTCATCATTAGCTTGTTAGACCTGGTCCACTCAACTCTTAACATATTTTTATGGTTTATTCTGACTAGTCAAATGCTGAAGTGAATGTCACCCCCTGGACTCTTCAGAAGACACCCCAGTGAAGTTTTAGCTGGGACTGGTCATATCCAGTGGCACTAAGAACTCCAGTGTATTTTTCCTTCAAAGAGCAGTTTAAAATGATGGAAAGAGGCTGCAGAGACACAAAAGCATCATGTGCATTGTGCCAAATGATTGCAAATTTCCAGATGATTAATAAAGCCTGAGATGTGTGACAAACTCATAATTCTGTTGCACCTTATTGGATCATGGATAAGCAGCACTAGAAGTGGACCACCACTTTATGCCAACATCAGTCCCAACACTCCCCCAATATCTCTGTTAACCTCAGTTGCCAAATGACCCCTTCTTGGAGAATTAACCTCTTTGGGGCAAAAACACTTCCCAGAAACATCTAAAATCCCTTTGGAAGGTTTCTACGCAGTTTAGAGGAACCATCAACTCTACTACAGCTTTGTTTTAGTTACTGCAGTAAAGGAAGCTCCAAGTCACTCTAAGACTGCTCACTGTTGCTTTAGTAAATGAATTGACTGCTACAGAGAGGCATTTTTCTGGGAAGTTACTCTTTACTTCCCTGTATTTCTTTGCAATGCTGTAATGCTGTTTTAGTTATGAAGTTGCTTCACTTACTCAGTCCTTCCCAGTTGTCTCCCCATTTTCACTTAGAGGAACATTTCCTCTTGGTATTGTTCTCACATGATTTAAGATGCAGAGTTACCACATTCTGCTTTCTGCTTCAGATTAGGCATCCACAAAAGATCAGGCTGCCCTGAGCACTGTAACATTTGAGGGATCCCAGCCACAATCCCAGAAAAAAGATGAGATCCTTCACTCTCAACCGTCAATTTGCCTACAGAATGCAGAACTCATGCACAGCTGTAATCACTACAGAGGCCACTGGTCTTTATGTGCAACAGCCCAGCTGGAACTTTCACCCCTGTCCCCCAAAGGTGGGCTCTTAGGCCAGGAAATCAATCTTTTCCATCCATGGAAGTTATTCATATTGGCATCATAAAACCAGGTTTATGGGCAGGACTGGTATATCCTTGGAGTATGTTCTTAAGTTTGCTTGGACATGGGAGCCATGAAGCAAAGCTCTTGATATGTGAAATTTAGCTTGGCATTGATAACAAGCATCCTGAAGGCCTTTTGCTTGAGATTTTTTCTCTGTTAATCCCAACAGACCATGACTTACACCATTCCTAAAATCCAGTCATATTTATGTCCTTTAGAGCAAGATGCTTCTAACAAAACTATTATCTTCCAATTAAACCTGTGTCCCTTAAAGAACAAAGCATAAAGATGAAATTAGCTTTTGAGATTTCTGCTAAGTCTATTTCACGTTAGGTAACTATTCCCCATCCAGACTTCATGTTCTGCAAGGCAACAGCAATTCCAGCTCTGTTTGGCATGTGTAGCTCCAGCAGATGTGGACATGTGTTTGTCAGCTGTACGAGGAGTGAGATTTCTATTCCATTTTCCAGGCTAAGACACAGAACTGCTGCTGCAATAGTTTATCTCAGCTTTCAGAGTACTCTACCCCAGGTTACAAGTAGCTTAACACTACAGGCCTCACCCCCAAATTCTTCAGGGAATATTTAGAGGTCTGTTACACCTTTTTAAAATCAAGTAGTAAAGAGATAAAACACAAATGAGCATTTACAGTTCTCAACATAGTCCACCTGAAGTGGTGCTACTGCAGACCACAGCAGAATGTTTTTTTTGGTTGCTCTGTTAAATTTTATGGTGGTTGATTTGACTTTAAACCTCTCAGGTACAACCAAAACTCTGCAGCCTTGTCTGGAGAGGTGAGAAGTCTGCAGTGGTAGCTCAAAATACTTCCCATGCAGGTCATCAAAATTCAGCTGAGGGCCCAAGGATAGTGAGGGTTGTACTTGTGACAGCTCAGATAATTGAAAAGGAGCAAGGAAGAATCCATGCCTTACTTTCATCTTACTTCATCCAGACTACTCTTCGGAAAACCAGTGCCCAGCTCCCCTGGTTTTTGACCCCTGAGATCTGGGCTGTTGCATTTTGGATTGAACTGAGGCCAAAGGGCAGGGACGTGCCTCTATCCCAGCTCCCTGCCTGCAAAAGGCACCTCCACCATGCCTGCACTTTCCTCAAGTCGCTTGAGTTCAAGGAGACCTAAGTCTACATTTTATCTCACATTTCAAAGTAGCACCACAAGTTGAAACTGTAGATAGAGCTAAGGCTGAGCTTTGAGGCGTTGGGGCTTTGCAAGCTTTGAAAGCAAAGCTTTCTGCACTGCAGACACGTGGTGGTTCCGCTGCCTCAGGAACACTTTCAGGGACGTGGGAGCTGTCCTAAAACTAAGAACTTCAGGGTCTTTGAAGAGTGTTGCAACTCAGTCTTCTGACTTTAAATGAAGTGTTGTGCTTAAAATACCCAAGGCCTCTTTTGAAAGCTACTGAACCACACTTGACCTCACTTTTTTACACTGTCCACCTTCAGATGTTGTCCGAGGGACCAGCTCGTCCCTCTCCAGGTGTCAGGAAAGCTGTAATAAATAGCTCAAGGGCAGCAGGAGGGATGTAAGCAGCCTCTATAAAGCAGAGGAAATGTTTTTCCATCAGACATAATACATCTGAGCCCATACATCTCAGTCCTGGCATCAGTCTGCAGCTGATTATTTTGGGAAAAAATGTGTATTAATCTTTGGCAACAGAAGGCTTTAAAATCTCATCCTCCAGCTTGCTTCAATAGTTGCACATGAGCTAACAAGCAAGAAGAATGCTGCTGAGAGGCCAGAACTAGATGTAAATGAAATTATGCAATGAGTTTTGAAGAGGAGAACATAAATTATGCAAAGCAGGATTCATTGTAACTTCCAGTCACTTCCATCCATGTGAAGAAGTGCTCTTTACACAGGATTTCCGGCCTTTGCTGGAAACGATGTGGATTGAATTGGTCTTTGCTGATATCAGACATACACCTCAGGCTGAGCACCTTGACTAGGAGCAGCCTACCCTCCCCAGACTGCAGCATTTCAGGAACCCTGTCCTCACTCACCAGGGCAGGTGCCCAGCAGCTCCCAGCCCGAGCTCTGCACCAGCTCGTGGCCTCAGCTCCACATTTCTCACTGAGCTGGAAACGAGTGCAGCTGACACAGGTCTGTCCAGGAAATCCCAAAGGAACCATCACAGGAGCTGCAATGCCAGCAGGAGGTTCCTCTGCAATTCACATAGTAGCTAATTTAGGCATGGGAATATTTGTTCCAGGGTACTTCAAAACTCTTGTTCTTTACAAAACAGTGAAATCAACAGGTTTTACAGCAGCCTCTTGCTCTCTCTGCTAAAGATGCGTGATTTAGGTACCCTTAGTTCAGTCAAAAGTTGCCTGTCAGTGCTAACAATTCTCCCTGTCTCTAATAATTGCTGAACGCTCTCCAGGACCCTCATGGTGTTCAGAATATTACTGGTCATCAAGTTTCAATTCATTAAATTTGTTCTCAAATTCTTCTTTTGCAAGCGATGGAAAGTTACACAGCAATCAAAAATCACACCCAGCTTAGTGAAAACAATCCCAAGCTTCATTTTTTTCTGTGGCAAGGGGTCTGCAATGGGTACACAGGAAAGAGATTTTCCAGTGCAGTCTGTGCTCAGAAGCAGGCAATCGAGCAGCATCCCATGGTGCCCTCGTGCTATGGAATATGTCTTGCCACCATAAGAAGATTGTTCAAAGCTTAGAATCCCAGAGAACATGTTTTTTTAATGTTAATGTTATGATACATAGCTGGTGAAGGGCTTTTGAACTGCAATTAATTACTGCAGAGGGAATAGCCTGGCTTTAGCAGCTGGGAACATTTCCAGGACTCCACCATTAAACCCAGTTCATGAACAGAACTAGGTCAGACAAACCTGGTCAAACCATAAGCAAAATGTGATGGTGGAAATGTGCCAGGAGCCCTTCCTTGTCTCCAGACAAAGAGCCCATGGGGTTTTATTACATTTTTATGAGGGAGCTGCAGCTACAGAAAGGGGGCATGCAAGGTGATGCATACAAGCAGCAAGTAGCAGGGCCCTTCCAGGGAATTCTTCCCAGGATGTTGGCACAGCACACACTGCAGCGGAGCCCTGTCTCTGCCACACTGCTCGAGCTGCACAAATGTGAGTTGTTATCAATGAGCTGCTCAGCAGCTCAAAGAATTGTCACGGACACACAGCAAATCTCACCAGTTTCTATGGTGACTGTGTCCTAGATGTCCCCTTTGGGGACCCCCTTCTGACACAGCATCAGGAGCTGATTGTGCTGCAAGTCATCCCAGGGGGGAATTCTTCACCTGGGGAAGCTGAAGGGCTGGAGTTACTACACCAGATAAATCTCACTGACTTTGAAGCTAAAAATTCCAAAGAAAGGCAAATTCAGGTGCCACCGATGTCAAACACCCACAGGAATCAGCACCTTCAAGAGAACTGCTGCCTTTGGTGTGTGGCCAGGCCTGTTTGTAAGAAGCAGCAGGGCTGTACTCCAGGTGTTCCTCCTGGGAGTCCAGGGGTACAAGCATTAAAGTGGGCCATTCTACATGACCACAAAATTTGGTGATGCCTGACAGCACTATTCTTGGACAGGCTGCCTGTTGCACAGCTACAGTCCGTGCTTGCTATTCTCTTCTCTGTAGCCAGCAGGACCAGGAAAATGATTGCCCCACTGCTGAGGCACCTCCAGGGCTGTGTCCAGTTCTGGGCTGGAGCAGCAGGAGGGGCTGAGGGAGCTGGGGGGGCTCAGCCTGGAGAAAAGGAGACTCGGGGGACCTTCTGGCTCTGCAACATCCTGACAGGAGGGGGGAGCCAGGGGAGGTCAGGCTCTGCTCCCAGGGAACAGGGACAGGAGGAGAGGCAACGGCCTCAGGTTGTGCCAGGGGAGGGGCAGGTGTGACAGCAGGAGGGATTTCTCCATGGAAAGGTCTGTCAGGCATTGGAAGCGGCTGTCCAGGGAGGTTTGGAGTCCCCATCCCTGGAGGTGCCCAAGGAAGGACTGGCCGTGGCACTCAGTGCCCTGGGCTGGGGGACAAGGTGGGCATCGGGCACAGGTTGGACTTGATGGGCTGGGAGGTCTTTTCTAACCTCAGTGATCCTGTGGTTCAGTGGTTCTGAAACTGCAGTCTACTGGTGGCTGCATTTGTGATGTTAGTACTCACACACGAGTGTCAAGGACAAAAGGACAGGATTTCTCATCTGAAATGCAGGTCAGTACCATGACCAGCCCTGACTACCTTTCTCAGCTTTGTTTTCAGGCTCTCTTACATCCCTTTACTGATTAGTAATGGCTCACATCCCTCCTAACACCAAAGGAAACGTTTTACTTTCTTACCAGACAAATGATTTCAAGTTGCTGTGTAAACTGTGCAATCTGTCACCAAAAATCTACATTTTAGGGGATGCTGGGTAAGCCAATTGCGCAATGTCATGCTCTTACAATAACTCACGTGGGACCTTCACCAGCAAAGGTTTTGCCAAACTGAGTTGTTTTGAGTTTCCTGTATCAGTTTCTTACCTTGTTTCTTCCTTCCTTAACACTGGATGTCGTAGCACACAACATGTTATTAAACTTTAATGTAATTGTTCTAAAAGATGAGTTTGAACTAATCTAGAGTGACCTCCCCTGTGGTTTTTCTGCATTAAATCAATAGCCCATGTCTGAAAGTTCAAAGGTAACAACTGAGCCTACAATTTTCCGTAACTTTTCAAACCCTGTCAGCATGCCACAGCTGAAGTGAGACTCGATCTTAACATGGAATTATGTGGTGAATCAAATATTGATTGTCCGTCAAGAAGGTGACAACAGCAACAAGCTTAGAGACGCTTTCAGTGTAATCATATTTAGCCATGATAAGAGCTCAATAAAGTGCTGAGTACCTCGGAACTGGCATATGAAGCTGTCACTAGATTTGCTCTGCTATAAAATTCAGGATGTTAACTGACTGCAATGAAGCTGTCTAAGCTTTGGATAGCTCACATAGAACTTAGGACCTAAACCACTCATCCAAAAGCATTTATTTTCACTGTAAACACTTTGAGTCTCTGCTTTAAAGCTAGAACACAGATTGTTGTCAGCCTGAGCAAAGCCACAGCACAACTCCAGACCTGAACAATGAGTTTGGTTTAATGTAGAGAGTAGTTCTGCAAATCTGTCAGTATTGTAAAAGGTTTTACAGTGAAACTTAGATCAACAGGGAGCCAAAACTTGGGCAGTTCAAGAGATAATTAATTTGAACATTTCAGAAAGTTTCTGGTTAGTGGAAATTCAAGTCCCTGGGGCTAGAATTGAGATGTGATTCTGGGATTCCTTTCCCCATATGGTGAACACACGCAGTTACTGCTGGTTCACTGCTCTGCAGCACAATGCTTCTAATAAGAAGACCCTTAAAGTGGGATAATTTGACTTTGCAAGGGATTTGATCTGTGCTCCCATCTCCAGAAAAGCAGGTTGCTTTTGCCATCCCACCTTTTTTCCCGGAAGGTTTGGTACAGAAC
The DNA here is from genome assembly GCA_035583185.1 of Anabacerthia variegaticeps. NCBI lineage: Eukaryota > Metazoa > Chordata > Aves > Passeriformes > Furnariidae > Anabacerthia > Anabacerthia variegaticeps. The sequence goes on along the minus strand of JAWWEW010000002.1, from coordinate 4,977,804 downwards.
AGCATTTTCCCAATTATGACAGGAGCACTGGGGAACGAGCTCCAGCTTCGACAGCCGTTTGTTGTTGCGAGTCCATAATTAGTATTGTTTGAACTAGTTGGCATTTCTCCTAGAACAGATTTCACACTCCCTGAATGAGGTTAATTCATTAGTTACATTTGTTTCAAAGCCTCTTGAGCAATCTAATCACTCTGTAATAGTAACTGACTGACCCAAATATTTACCCAGTGAAATAACAGAATTTCATCCCAATTTGTTAGGAGAGGAAGCTTAACATATTTAAGTTTCTATATTGTCTGCAGAGTATGGTGAAGATAATTCAGGAAAACATGGTGTTTTCGTATGGGTTTGATTCCAATCTTTATGGAAATATCAGTGTTAGTAGGCACAAAGATGCATTTCTAACACACTCTCTCCTGTATTTTTCCAGACACTCCCTGCATATTAAACAATCACTGCTCACACCAACAGCAATCACAGGAAGATCCAGGCTTTGAGATTGTGAACAGACACAGGAATGGTCCCAGATAAGTGAACTGTTGCTCGCAACCATTGGCTATTCTTCTAACTTCTCCTGGATGGTGCATGTCTTTATGTTCTCAGTTTTCTCAGTTAAACCCTTCCCTGTTAGGTCTTCAAATGAGCCTCTGTGTTAAGCTGTCTGTGATGTTTAATTTATATTAAATCCAGGCACAGATCAGGATAGGATGTCTGAACACTTGTTTTGCCTTTTCCCCCAATCAACATTTCAGCTACTGGACTGGTAACTGAAAGCTAGTGCTGCCTAACTCAGCAGCCATCCAGCTGAACATTTCATTCCTTCCCATTTCAGCAGCCAGAAAACACGCTCCACTGTGTCCTACCAAAGCATTAGAGGAAGGTACAGTGAGTGTTTAAATGAAATTCCTTGAGAGTTCCCCATTCCCAAGATCTGTGCTTAAGCATCACCTTAACTGATTGTGAACCCTGCCTGCAACTTCTCTGTTGAACTTTTATACAGTCATATTTCCATTAAGGTCAAAACTCTGCTGCTTGTTTTTACTGACACATTCAGGCTCAGTTCCAAAAGCACAATGTAATTGTTCATATGCCCTGAGTCCAAGTGCATCAATTGGGACTCCTCAAAATTCTTTCCTACGCTTCCTGTAGAGTTTGGTGGGCAGAGTGGGAAGAGCAGGAAGAGGATAAGCCCTGTCATCTGATGGGAACTAGAGCTGTTTGAGATGCTGATTCAGTGCTGCCTTCCACTTAGGGATACCTTCAAGGAACAAGACACTGAAAGCAGGGGAAACCATCCAGACTGGCTTTCTGCAGTCACGGCAATGAGAGAATTTGCCAGATGGGGAGGAAGAGGAGGAAGCCAGCACAGATGGAACTTGGTTATAGACCCGAGCACAGAACCAGCCGCAGGGGATCATTGTGGGAAGCTTCACCCCTGGAAGGCTTTCACCCTCAGAGAGGAAAACCAGTGACAGGAGGCTAAGCGACACTGGCACCACTCTGTCTGCCTTACTAAAAGCCCATCAGTCCTTCCATACTTGTAAAATTGTCTGAGTTTCATGACCTTCCCAGATGAGCAGCAGTTTCAGCGTTCCCCTATAAAGTGCCCGAGTTACCCTTGTCCCAGACCAAGGGAAAACAAATCTAAATTCCTTACTGCTCACAGTAAAAGTCATTCCCTGCCAGTTCACATTAAGGCTGATGGAACACTTCAGATGCCAGACTCTCCTGAGCAGAGTTCGAGAGCAAAGAGATGTATCCAGCACCGCTCTGTGCACCACGAGCAGCATTTCAGGCTAATCTCAGCTGCAAGCACAGCAAAATACCACTTATTGTTACAGACTTCTTACATGAGAAATCTATGTAAGCTGCAACAGTAGCTTATATTTTGCTGTAATTTTACAGAGCTTACATGAAAACTATTATGCAGCAAAAAATCAAAAGCTGCACAGGACTATAGATCAAAATATTACAAAAAGGCTTTATATTAACACAGGGGTTTAACGCTTCAGTCACTTGTGTGCATTAGTTGCATTCATTTACAGCTGAGACTACTCTGGGAGCTGTTTTCCATGAATTTTAGAGCTGCATGAACAAAAAGCATATGGCAGCAGTGGAAACAATCTGCCCCACACACAGCAGAGGCTGCTGCCTGACTCTTGGCTCTGCTGCTCTCTTTGGCATTTTCTGAAAAGGCAAGTAATGTGAGGTAGTGCCTCTGCTCCAGATTGGGATGGAGGGAGGAAAGGAGGAGAATTAGAGCTTTCATCCAGCTTTCTACATATCTTTAGCTTATTCAAACAGTTTAAGGTAAATGAAAGCAAAAATCCTTTTATGTTTCACCAGTTTTTGTCATCATCATTAGTAGTCTGACTGGCACTTGCTAGTGGAAGCAGGGACTATATTATTCCTGGTTTTTTTGTTTTGTTTTGTTTTGTTTATCCACTCAAGAGTTTCCTACCAGCATTAGAAAATAAAAATGAAAAAGACAATAAAAATGATACCAATTTCTGATGAGAAGAAAAAGGGAAGAAGACACACGTATCTGTGACCCTGAACTGCCTGAACGAGCAGAAGACAACACTTGCAGCAGATAGTAACCAGCACTGAGAAAGCTGGATTTAAACACCTCCCTCTCTGATGATTGCAATGGGGAAGTTTGCAGTGATTATCCAGGGAAAAATAAGCTCCTTTTGGTACTGAAACAATCACCTCCACTTTTGCTGGTTGCAGCTCCTGCAGCTGCAAGGGGAAGTCCCCACTGAGGCCACCCCACACTGCTGGCACCCTGGGGATGTGATGACAGTATAACATGTCGTGTCCTTCTTCCCCTCTACTGTGTTCCCCTGCCATGGGCAGGGACACCTTCCACTAGCCCAGTGTGCTCCAAGCCCTGTCCAACCTGGCCATGGACACTGCCAGGGAGAACCTTAATGTCTAAGTGCCACTGAGACTATTTAAATATCAGATAGTAGTTAGTGTGTATTGCATAAATTGGCAGAAGCTGCTTACCTAAGCATAATGGCTTATGGAATACAGGACAGAATTCCTCGGAGGTGACCGATGGACACAGAATCACAGCCATTAATTGAGGGACCTGCCTGCAGCCTCCATCCTGTTCTGCCAGGTCACCATGGGCTTGCAGGGAAGACCTGGAACAGAGCATCAGCAGATGAGCCAGGGACCAAAAGACACCAAGTGCTGTTGCTCATGACACAGTTAAGCAGTGTTTTTTATGATGCTCTCATTCTTCCTCTCACCACCAAGCTCACCAAGCTCTTTTTCTTAAGCTGTTTAGGTCCAGTCATAGTTACCAGTTATAGCAGCAGAGCAGCTGTTTCCACCCTGGATCACATGATGGCATCACTTACATTCCCTGGTCCTCCTAAATAGAAACGAAACAAAGCAGATTGCATTTTTTAATACAGGTCAACGAATTTGATAACCATGGAATCCCAGACTGGTTTGGGTTGAAAGGAACCTGAAAGCCCATCTTGTTCCAACCCCCTGCCATGCGCAGGGACACCCACTAGCCCAGGGTGCTCCAACCTGGCCTTGGACAATTCCAGGTATGGGGTAGCCAGAGCTTCTCTGGGCAACCTGTGCCAGGGCCTGCCTACCTGCATGGACAGGGAAGAAGTTTCTACCAATATCCAAACTAAAACTGCCCTCTTTCAGCTTAAAGCCATTCCCCCTTGTCCTATCATGATGCCCTATTGCACTAAGTTTCCAAAAACCTTGACCTCTTCTGTTCTCCCCATCCTTCCCAAGCAGCCAATTCTCAAAATGATAAAATATTTTAAACCCACGAAAATGTAGTTGCAGGTAACATGAAATAAACCACTGCACTGAGAAAGGAGCACAGCTGGTTCTCACTCCTGCTGGGCCAGAGCTCTATATCCAAGTAAGGACACCGGGGGGGGAAAACTATTGAAATTATTGTATTCCTTGCTGTGGTATATGTGAGTAGAATGGGTGGGTGCAGTTTTCCTGAGGCTATCCCAGATCAAGCTGTCGTTGTGCTGTTTGCTGTATCAAAGTTTGCTCCACGTTTTACAGCTTTGGAGCTCAAATCCATAAAGCATCGATCCTAAAGACGGATTAACGGAGGTCAATGCCTGACTGTGCACAGCTGGCTGGCAAAGGATGCTGCTAACAACCCTTGCTTGTGCCATGACAACTGTGCTTCCTTACACCATAGGACAGATGAGGCATTTCTGACAATTCGTGGGGGTACAGGATGCTTTGGCTCGGGAGGGGCCCGAAGAATCACCTTGTTCCAGCCCCGGCTGTGGGCAGGGACACCTCGCGCTAGCCTGGGGGGCTCCGAGCCCCCTCCAGCCCAGCCTGGAGCATTCCTGGGGTGGGATGTCCATTCCAGGCATGGACAGTGCACCTTGGGCACAAACCTCTCCAGGGATCCCTTCCAGGGCTTCGCCGGAGTCCCAGTGAGGGGTCCTTTCCACTCCCTGAGGGATCGCTGTACTTCCCTGGGGGATCACCGCCCTTCCCTAAGGGTCCATTTCATTCCCTGAGGGATCCCTTCCATTCCCCAAGGATCCTTGCCCTTCCCTGAGGGGTTCCCGCCCTTTCCTGAGGGTCCAATCCATTCCCTGAGGGGTTCCCACCCTTTCCTGAGGGATCCATTCCATTCCCTGAGGGATCCATTCCATTCCCTGAGGGGTTCCCACCCTTTCCTGAGGGATCCATTCCATTCCCTGAGGGATCTATTCCATTCCCTGAGGGGTTCCCGCCCTTCCCTGAGGGTCCATTCCATTCCCTGAGGGATCTATTCCATTCCCTGAGGGGTTCGCGCCCTTCCCTGAGGGTCCAATCCATTCCCTGAGGGGTTCCCGCCCTTCCCTGAGGGTCCATTCCATTCCCTGAGGGATCCAATCCATTCCCTGAGGGGTTCCCGCCCTTTCCTGAGGGTACATTCCATTCCCTGAGGGGTTCCCGCCCTTTCCTG